>CM059277.1:25595556-25638056 GCA_030347295.1 Setipinna tenuifilis
CTTATGGAACGCCACACAGAGAGAGAGAGAGAGAGATAGAGAGAGAGAAAGTGTGTGTGTGTGAGGGAAAGAGAGAATAAGAGAGAAAGAGAATGAGAGAGAAACAGAAACAAAAAAGAGAGAAAAAGACAACCAGAGAGACACAGAAAGAGACAGAGAGGAGTGAAAGAGTGTGAAGGAGAGACAGGGAGAGGGAGAGAGAGAGAGAAAGAGAAGGAAGAGAGAGAGACAAAAAAGAGAAGAGAAAAGAGAGACAAAGAGAAGTGAGCTCTCTGCATGTATTGAGATTTCTTCTCTTTGCTCTCCACTCTTGTATGCTATTTGGAATCACTCGTTCCTCATTTCTTCTTTCAGGCCCGGAATGCCGTGGGGGAAGGTGGGAATTTTGGTGGTCGGGAAGTTAATGATTTGAAAGGCAGGAATCCGGGATGGGGACGGGGATGGGGATGTGGAGTCGGTGGGCATACGCACGAGTATAATAATAGGATTAGTATGTTGTTGGAGAGTTGGGATGGAATGGAAGCAGCACTCTGATTTTTTTTTTTTACTAGCAAATCGAATCTGGCTCCCTCTTACATACACACATACACACACACACAGACACACACACACATACACACACGTACTTACAGTAAGTATTGACAAACTCCAGTCTGTTCAGGGAAAGTCTGCTAGGTTTTGCTGCTGACAGTTATCGTCCCTATTTCCCAGAGAGACTTTCTGGTAGGAGACTTGTAGTGGAGAATAAATGGGATATTCCTCTGTGTGTGTGAGTCGGAGAATGTGCGAAAAAAGAGATGGGAGAGAGAAAGAGAGAGAGAGACAGAGACAGAGACAGAGACAGAGACAGAGAAAGAGTATGTGTGTGCTTCAAAGCTTTCTCATGAATGTATAAGTGTGTCTGTGGGTGCAAATGTACATATTTGTGTTATATGTGTACATGTTCTTGTCTGGTGTTTCATTTGTAAGTGTAAAGGATAAGACAGCCATGCCCCTGTGACAATAGCAGCTAATCGCTTCACCTCCACTGACCCAGTTTGGGATGAACCAGCCCCATCACCACTCCTGCCCTGCAGTTAGAAGAAGAACAACTGGGTACCCCCTGTGTGTGTGTGTGTGTGTGTGTGTATGTGTGTGTGTGTGTGTGTGTGTGTGTGTGTGTGTGTGTGTGTGTGTGTGTGTGTGTGTGTGTGTGTGTGTGTGTGGTCAGAATCTGACACAGTGACTCCGAAACTGACACAGTGATTGACACCCAATGGCTGTGATCCAGATGGAAAATGCTTGCCCACTCGTTGCCATTTACAAGGGTTAGGGAGGCCCAGCAATAGCCATAAGTCCAGCTTCCTGCCTGGAGTAAGTCCTTCGATATCCATTAAACATCCAGTAAGAGAAGCAGTTCTCAGTTCAAACAGTGGGGAAAGTGTAGACCTACCAGTTTGGGCTGCTTGTAACATCTGAGACTTACAAAAATGTCTGTCTGCATAAAAAACACAGCACAGCACAAGCTAATACGCAGAAGAATGTGCACATGATTGCTTCCATTCAGTTTGTGCGTACTCTGTCATCTCGAATCTGAAAGTGAATGTGTTAAAGTCGGATGCGCTGACTATCCCCCCCCCCACCCCCAATCTCTGTGACTGCAGTTTCATGCCCAAAGGACTTGAGAGAGAGAGAGAGAGAGAGAGAGAGAGAGAGAGAGAGAGAGAGAGAGAGAGAGAGAGAATGGGTGAAAGAATAAGAGGGCAGAGAGAATGAGGAGAAATGAGAGAACAGAATCAAAATATCTGGCATCAAGATCCTGCCATGATAAAATGAGATGCCAGTGGCAGAGGCAAAGGAGATTTCTGTGATATTCATTTTAGCCTTGCCTGATCCCCTCCTCTCCTCCTCTCTTCTCCTCACACCACCCCCACCCCCCATCTCATTACCCCCCTTCTTTACTCACTGCGTTTTCTTTCAATCCTCTATGAACAAGCATTCACGTGTCTCACAGGCAGGCAGAAGTGTTTGTCTGCTGGCCTTGACTTGGAAAAAGTAGAGCCAAGGCCTGGAAGCCAGAGAGAGCTGAAATGCTGAGTATTTTTTTTTTGTTACAAGGATGACTTTAAAGTCTCTGCCTGTTGTCCAATCACAGGAAAGGGAAAAGGGAGGAGAGGCAACAGGGATAATGACCAAAGAAGGAAGAGTTGGGAAACAAACATCATGGTAGGATGGTTCGATGGTATACAGAACATTGTTAACAGTTTTCTCACTTGTTCTACGTTGAGTCGTAATACATTTTTAATCATAAAACATTTGGTGTTTCTGAGTTAGGGAGGAGGTGTTTTTTTTAAATAGAAGTTTCCAGGAATCTAAAAAAGTACCTTTCTAGGTTCTTTCATTTAAAAAACCACAACAGCAGTGGGAGTCTATGATAACCAAGGTTTTTGTTTTGCCGCAGAAGGTGCTAAATTATTCTATCAGTCTACAGTGTTCTTGAAGGCCCATGATGCCGCATATCTCTCTACTACTGGTGAAAATGGTCCACACAATCATACAGTCAGAAAGGTAAGTAATGTATTTGATTTTTTTTTCCATTTCAGTATATTAACTGATGTAGAGTAAGTAGGTTTATATCGACCAGGTGGTGAGAGACATTTGGATGTGAAACAATTTAAAATAAGTCCACTTATTCAAACTAAAGGTTTACGCAATCTGAACTTGACTATTTTCATGGGGATAACTTCTTTTTTACTGTGTATAGCCTCATTTTAAGTGGAACAACAACAGAAATGGCTGATAATAGGCACTCAATAATAGGACCAGTTCCGCTAAGTGTTTGTATGTTTTGTTTATACTTCCTCGTACAATGTCATATAATGTTGTTGTTGTATTTCAGAAGTTATAAAAGTGTTTATGTTAAAAGTGTGCTGTTATTATGTTTATGTAACCCCTGTGGAAATAGGTCAATTAAGATGCAGCAATATAAGTAGGCCTATTACCTATAGATGGCGCAATATGCAGCCAGAGAATAGCGATCAACTAGCCACTTCTTCTACTCTTCCCTTTTTCAACCCAATCTTTTTTCTGCTTAAACGTTTAGTGTAGCAGAGTTTAGTCAGCACCTTACTTTTAACATCAAAAAAATAAAGTACACTGTGAAACTTTAGTATTTTCCAGCCAAGTAGTGCTTAAGTCACTCTTGTACCTAAAACAAAGTTCTGATGCAAGAAAGCAAGACTAACATCGAGTTTACTTTGTTGAGAACTCCGGTGAGTTGAGCACTTTTTGTCCTCTGCTAATACAGTCCTTGTTAGCCATGCAGGGAGGTTAATATTTAGTTTACTTAGCACTTAGCGTTTGAGGGTAATGTGAACGTTTTGGTATATTTTGTACCATTGTGTTAGGTAGTGAATACTCTAGTTCACCTGGCGGTGCGTAATAGCGTGGACTGAAGAATATTGAATATCTCTGAACATTGGGAGAAGTGTGGCACTTGCTTTGTTGCTTTACGCCACTCTGTTTAAGCTAATTAGGGAATGGTACTGTTTTTTCCTATAGCTGCATTGAATATGCAATCACTTTGAATTCATATGTATATTTTGTAAAAAAGGATATGCAAATTCTAGTATGGTTAACATGTTGTGATATTATTGTAATTGTATAAAAGGTTAAAAGTGATTATATAGTAATGGGTAATATATTTTAAAAAAGACAAACACTGTTTATGAAGTTTAAAAGTATACTTTATTGTTTGATTTATGCAATATATTTTCTTTACACTGAAACACAATCTTATAAATAATGCCAATGCTTATGTTACAATATTATGGGTTAATGTGATGGAAATTAATCTCATTGTTAAAAAGGGGTGTATCCTTAGTTATTGGTTACACAAAGGTATGACAAAAAAGAAGTTAATGAGGTCTCATATTAAGAATAGAATTGGAACAGAATCACCTAATTATTCTGCACTTGTGTCAATTGGTTTTATGGTGAGCCACAGGTTCTGATTCAAGATGGTGAGCCCAGCCCATTCAGACTGAAGACTGAGGACGATCAAGGAAGCGGTGTGGCCAGCCGTGGGAGTTGTCTCAGAGGAACCCTGATGCTCAATTCATCGACATCAGATCAGAGTATTCACACTGACTCTTCACAAGCAGTCATTGGATCACTACACACACATACAAACAAGGATCTACATTTTTTTCGAGAGCAATATACTTCACTCCGAGAAACTGACTCTTGGAACATTGTTGGAAAAAACTGAATTATTTTGGTTGTTATTTTGAAGAGCTCTTCTTTCTCTTTCTTTTGGTTCATTTCACCACATCAAAGGTGCCAGCTGTGAAGGATTGCACAGCCATTGTGTTAGTCAATAAATTTGTTAACCGTTCAACTCATTTTACAGGGTTCTATTCTATCTATTTACCGTTATGTAAGTTACCTACATAAGTCATACCTCTCTTCTGAGCCTAGGTGGATGTTTAGTGCTTATTTTACTGCTCCAGGTCTACAAGTGCTACATCACTATAACTTTAGAAACTGTGTCTGCAGTTACATTACAGCATGTCAAGGCCTGAGGTGAAATGGGCAGGGTGTAGTGATGTTGATATTGTGTAGAAGAAAGCTGAACACAGGAAAGATGTGCAGACTTGTGTGCGCGTGTACACACACACACACACACACGAGAAGATTTTGTTGCCACAAATGTGGGTGGGTTCTCTGAGATCTTTGTAGTCAGCTGGCATGCGACACCTCAGGCCCATTAGATCAGGACTAATGGCTATAACACCCCCGCCATATTCTCGCCCCCATCTGTGACGAGATCTTTTTTTTTCCTCCATCTTTCAGTTTTGTTTTATGATTTTCCATTGTACATGCTTTCGTATTCCCCCCCAATGGAAATGAGTCAGATTAAATAGCCAATATATTGTTCCATTGTGCTTATTTATTCATTTGTTTAGTTATTTATTGATTTATTTATTTATTTATGTGCCGTTGTTTCATCTAGCAGAGGATTAATTTGTTGGGAAAATAATGATGCGCCCGCACACCGTGATGTTTGGCTGTCGGAGAAAAAGGGGAAGTGGTGGGAATTTCTCATCGCCCCGTTTTCAAAAAGATCCATTTTGCCAGCCGACGCAGCCCTAATGAATATCCTCAGGGGTGGTTTGGGCTGGGACTCAGCACACACATTTGCACACACATTTACACAGCAGACAGCCAGATAGATAGACACACCCACATTCAGTAAACACACACACACACACACAAAGACAGACAGACACACACACACACACACAAAGACAGACAGACACACACACACACACACACACACACAAAGACAGACAGACACACCCACAGACACGCACACAACAGAACACACACACATACATACAGACAGACAGACAGACAGACAGATACACACACACACACACACACACACACACACACACACACGCACGCGCGTACATTAACCGGGGGATCTCACTTGCAGAATATCACATACTATTCCTATGTGATGTCCATATGCATCATGTGCTGTAATATCTATGCACACCTCTGCCTCACCCCCCCCCCCCCCCCCCCCCAAAAAAAAAACCTCTCTCTCCTAACCATCAGTAACCCCCCTAACCCCTATCCTCAGATACCCCCCCCCCCCTTTTATAAGCCTCCTCCTCAAGATTTCCCCTCCTTAAAAAAAGAGTTATTCTCTGTCACCATCACCTTAGTGCCTGCTTGTAAGTGTTCAGGCTACGGGCTCTGTAAAAGCACCTTTAGTCGGCTCTTAAATGTAATTGGGTCTACATAAAATCTAATCAGATTGAATTCCCTTCACCCCATCACATCCCCACATGTGCACACACACCTTCAGCTGCAGAAGGATAATCGCAGGCCCAACACCTGCTTATCTAATAGGCCTTTGCATTGCATGAAAGCAACCTATCTGCCTCAGTTGGAGAGCTATAAAGCAGCATGGAAGCTGTGTATTATCAACACACACTCACACACACACACACACACAGGAAAAGAGAGAAAGAGAAATGCACACACACACACACACACGAAAAGAGAGAAAGAGCAGCGCGCGCACACACACACACACACACACAAAAAGAGAGAAAGACCAACACACACACGCACAGTCTGGTCTATGGATGAGGTACAGTCCCAGGTGTTCCTGTCTGTAGTCTGAATGGTCACTGCTGTGATGTGCTACCTCTCCACCTGCGCAGGCTAGAAGATAATTTTGGGTACTGTGGCTGGTGACAGTGACAGCCTGTGGACCTTTTCAGAGCCCGCTTTGCTGTTTTCTCTCAGCCATGACAGTCCTGCCCTTAGCCCTCAGCTCCTGACATAAGCACTTCTTGTTTTCAGACCTGCCATGCCTCTTGAGGAACCCTTCTTCCTGGCAGAGAGCTGCTACTTTTAGTTAGACTAGTGCCACCATAGTACTGTTGTTTAATATTGATTTCGCTACAGTATTCCGTCAGATAAACTCTACTAAGGCGAACAGAAGGAGGGCTATGTTGCTTGGTGGGAGGGTTGAAAGCGATGATGTTGAACTTAAGCATTAAGTTTAAGTATGTATGCTGCATTCAGGCAGGTGTGATTGGTTAAAAGAAAGACTAATAGATTTAAAGCAACCCTGAGTAGTTTCTTCAACCTTAAAGTAATGTTTCCAAAATCGTTTCAGTGGTTCATCAACTCGTAACAGGGTGAACAGCACTTCTGAGTTCGCTTTGCGCCCCTCCATGGGCTATAACTGCACTATGCAAGTTTGCAAAAGAAGGTTGCAGATCTGTAGTTCGAATGAGACATGGAAAAAAAACTATTCTGCTTCCAACTTGTAGGGTGACCAAAGAGGAAAAGTGCTTTAGTGTTCCTTTAAAGTTCACAGAAAGTATCTGACCACCTGGAAGTCAATGCAGAGTCTTCAGACTTGAAGTGAATAAAGTGAAAGAGCCTAGTCCACCAGACTATGGTTCTTTGCCGGTTGGTTTATGAAGAACTGGTTCGATGTTGTGCATTAGTTCCACTGTTCATTCTGTTCTTTTGACTGTTGGCAGAATACGTGTGTGTTGACTGGGGTCATACACACAGTGCTGTGGAAATTCAAACAGCAATGCTGCAACACATTTGCTACCTCAGTTCAAAATTCAACACAAATTCAAGATCTGATGTAAGGATCCAGGTAATAATGCATTAGGGTGGCAAGCATCCAAGTAATACTGCAACACATTTGCTAACTCAGTTCAAATGTTAACAGCAATTCAAAAACTTATATAAGCATCTATTTTTCAGACCAATGACAGAACTGAGAGTGGATAAAGGTGTTTGTGTGTTCTGGACTAATAAAATGCTGCAACGCATTTGCTAACTCAACATGTTCAAAAACTGATTTGAAATTGTAGCATAAGTCTCAATTCACTTGTGAGTTTTTCGTACAGCCCTGGTGCGAGAGGGACCAATGTTACAACAGGAAGTGAAAGAAAACAAAATTAAAGAAAAAAAAATGAAAAATGTTAGTCAGAGCAAACAGTCAGAGCTCCATCCATATGTTACAAGGCAAGAGATCAGAGAAGCAGAGGGACAAGAGAGGAGAGGGACAAGAGAGGAGAGGAGGGAGGATGACTTTGTACTTTTGGACTTCAGTGTCGCCACCGATGGGAATGTGTGTCCCAGGAGGAAAGGGGTTTGGTGTGTGTGTGTGTGTGTGTCTGTAGCAGAGAAAAAAGGAGACAGATGGAGAGAGAGAGAGAGAGAGTGAGTGAGAGAATGTGAGAGACATAGAGCGAGTGAGAGAGAGAGGTGGGGGTAGAAAAAGGGAGAAAAGAGTGAGAGAGAGAAAGTGAGAGAGGCGGTGGGAATGGTGCCACTGGCCCCTGGAGGACTCAATCTGCTTCTCTCAGAGAGGGGCCAAGCGGCAGGAACTGATTTTCTCTGCAGTTTTATCTCCTGTTGCATGAAAGCACTTTCCTCATGCAGCGCCGCAAACCTCATAAATGAGATGTGATCTGGTGTGCAGGGCTATGTGTGTGTGTGTGTGTGTGTGTGTGTGTGAATGGATGGGTTTCTTTGTTTGCCTGTATGTGTGTGTGTGTGTAGGTTACAGTTTCTTTCTATCTCTTTGTGTGTATGCATGTCAGAGAGGTAAGAGGGAGGCAAGTGTGTGTGTGTGTGTGTGTCTGTCTGTCTGTCTGTCTGTCTGTCCGTCCGTCCGTCCGTCCGTCCGTCCGTCTGTCTGTGTGTACACAGGTTGATATGCATTTTTAAATGTAAGAATTACACGTAAATTAGCACTTATGATTCTGAATAGGAGTTTGTTGACATGAATGTTTTAAACATGTGTAAGCATGCTTGTATATGTGTATACATGTGTTTGTGCTTTAGTGGCTTTATAAGCAGGTTTATATGCAGATTTGTAAATCGAGGAATGTTTAAGAATGTGTATGTCGATGTTTTCTTTTGTTTCCTGTTCTGTGTTGGGATGTGTACAGGTAGTGGACATGTCCATCCTGATCCATTGGGGGCTGGTGGCCAGGCCTGAGCATGTTTCATTGGGACAAATACCTCTTTTCCACCAGGACTGTTCTGGTGCCAGTGCCAGAGCTAATGTTGGACTACTTCTAGTCAAGCACCAGCACGTATTTCCACAGGTTTTCAGAACCGAGAACACTGTGACATTATGGTTACGACTTTGGGACCAGCAACTTCAGTGAGCTGTTCCGGTACCAGCTTTTCAGTCGAAACAAGCAGAACCTCTTCCAGATTGGGCACCAGCACTGGCACCGTGGCGGTGGAAATGAGCTATAAAATGAAAGGTGAAAGGGTGAAAGAAGAGACTAAGTTCGCCCTCACTCTGTGTCCCTCACAGCAGCTCTATACTGTCTGTCTCTCCTCTTTCTTCATTGGTCTCCTTTCGTTTTTTTCGCTTTTCTGTCTCTCCCTTTTTCTCACCATCTTTCTTTCTCTTTCTCTCTCACCTTCTCATGAGGCCTTTCTCTATCTCTATCTGTAACTCTCCCTCATACACACACATACACATGAGCCTCCTGCCTCTTTCTCTCTCTCTCTCTCTCTCTCTCTCTCTCTCTCTCTCTCTCTCTGGCTTTCTTGCTCTTCATGCTTCATTGGTATGGCCTTTTATAAATCAGTGTTGGCGAAGCCGTGCCAAACGCACACTGGAAATATAGAGTGGCTACAAAATTGGCTGTCAACTGGCAGGTTGTAGGTTCCTCTTCCCAAACAAGGACACTCTGTACTGTGTTCAAATTTATTAACATTTTGCACGACGCAAGAGGAAGAGAAGCGTATCTCTATCTCCCTTCCCACACAATGGCCATATGATCAATGTTCTTTTAGTGACTGTTATTATGTTTTGTGTGTCTTTGCCCCTTGCTATCAGTCAACTTAATTGCTGATTTCTCCTCTATGGTTGCAAACCTCCTTCCCCGCTTTCATCACTGTTTTTTTTTTTTTCGTGTTTTTTTTTTCATCCAACCTCCCTCTCTTTAAAGGTCTTTTTTCAGTGTTTTGTTTTCTTTGCCTTTCTTTTTCCTCTCTGCCCAACTGTCAGCGCTGGTGGTAGCCCAAACAACTTCACTGTCAGGACAAGGAGTAGACTGGTGTGTGTGTGTGTGTGTGTGTGTGTGTGTGTGTGTGTGTGTGTGTGTGTGTGTGGCTGCTGTTGTTGTTACTCAGCCCTCAGGAGTTGCCACCGCTCAGGCTTCATGGCATGTTAAATGCTTCCATTTAGTGTCCATGTGGAAAATGGGAGGCCAAAATTGTGCTGAAAATTGGCCACCCGCTCAATACGCAATAAGTGGCTGCGATCATACCCCCCTTATAACCCCCCCCCCCCCCATTACAAGTGTCATGTAAAAGCGTTGTCCAATATGACGTCTAATGTGTGCGGTTGCATGGTCCTTTACACAGCAAGGGGGTTACTGCTGTACAATTACTTTTGTATTCACATTTTATCTTTTGCTTAATGCTTAATGAGGAGACATACATGAATCATATCTTATACATTCTATTCAGCCCACAAGCATGAAACACTAATCAACTAATTCCCTAATTAGCATACGAGTCTCTGTACTAATTGTATATCAGACAGCCATTAAATGGGCCTTAAGTACATTAATGCTTGTTTTTTATTACCATCAGAATAGTCAGTTGAGTATTAAGTGAATCATAAGGCTGCTTTATTTGTGGCTGCCATGTTTGTTTACATTCCTTGTCTTATCTGTATATGTCGAAATATGTACCAGAATAAGGAAGATGTTGCCGTGGATGTGTAAATGTGCTGAATGCAGGATGCGGATGAAGTAATGCGATGTGATGTGTTGGATGGTAAATGTACGTGTGTGTGTGTGTGTGCGAGACAGGGTGAAGGTGTGACGGGTTGATATTTCGGGCAGCGTGCGGCAGCCAGTGTTCTCTGTGAGGCCAAAGATGCCTACAACAGTGTTGGCTGCCATGACCAAGCCATGCACTCTGTGTGTGTGTGTGTGTGTGTGTGTGTGTGTGTGTGTGTGTGTGTGGTGGCAGGGAGGATTGGGGGTTGGTTGGTTTGCACATCCCTGTGGCTGGGCATAAAATCCACTTTCACCCCAGTGAGTCTGGCGTGACAACAGGTATTAGGATACGATTTGCCACCAAGCTTAATGGAGCTCAAATGTGCTGGCGGGGGGAGCAGGGGGGAGCAGGGGGGAGGGGGGTGGAGGAGGGCGAAGGGACAGGGTTGGGGGGGTGGTGGTGGTAGTGATGGTGGGGGTGAGCTGGCAGTGTCAGCGGCGTATCACTGACCTGGCAGAGCACTGGAGCACCGCAGGGCAGTGGGTTAATGGCAGAACACTCTTCTTCTCTGGCTGCCACACCGAGGCACACACACACACACACACACGTGTGCACATACACACACATGCACATGGACACTCACACATGAACACGAACCCACACACACACACATACTGTATAAGTGCACACATATACATTACAGCACACAGACACACACACACATACATAAATATTCACACACACACGCCACACACGAATAAGCACAGAGGAACACAAAGACAAGCGTAGAAGGGCATGTTATTTTTTGTTCAGAATTAAAAATAATTACTTAGATTCCGATGCATTTTTTAACAAAAGTGTCCAATGAATGATTTAAATGTGCCATATGCTTCCATTCTTGCTGTATTTTTCTTTCACCAAAAGAACACGTTGTACTAATTTACTACTGACTGTTAAGGTGCAGTGTTTCCACAGTGTACTATATAAGCGCAAATGATAGCCCGCCATCCAGAATGCTTCCACTGTGTGCCTTTAACGTGCAAACTAGTGTTTCTTTCATGCCCTTCAATACAGCCTACCTCCCCCCTTCCAAAAAAAAGAGAACCATAAAAGGCAAAGTAAGACTATATTCCTTATGTATAAGACCTCTATAAGATCCTGAACACTTTGGTACCCCAGTATCAGTATAGAAAGTATTTAGAGTGTAAATATTATTTACATTGTTTGATTGAAGTGCCAGATCTCTTCTTGAGATAGGAGCTGAGATATACACACGAGAGGGTAAAAAACAGATTTATAAACACACTGTGATATACAAAAGTAACGTTCATGGACAAGCAGATGGAAGGTGTGAGAGAGGGAGAGAGAGACAGGATGGGATCTCGTGCGACGCTCTGTCCCTGTTTCTTTTTCATTTTTTAATCTTTCCCATATTGAGTGCGGCCTATATAAGTAAAGCACCCACAATTTGGAAAGATTATGAGCGAGATTAAGCTAAAACGTTGGCTTCCACATCCACTTTAGACCAATCCAATCATTCCAGCCATCACTTCCAATGATGGGTCAGGAGACAACAGAAAGGGGCCTTTGACAAACCGTGTGTGTGTGTGTGTGATATACATCTGGAGAAAAGGGAGCACTAATGTCAATGGAATGTTCAACTCACACTCAAGCACAGCCATCGGAGGGCAGGGGAGAAACAGATGGGGAGGGAGAACACAGGGAGAACGTTAAGAGTGTGCATCACCGTATGTGCTGCAATAAGGATGTCAGAGATGAAGACGACGGCCTCATTGATTTGCCAAGGGGGGGTGGGGGGGGGGTTCGGGTTTGGGGGGGGTTCAGGGTTTGGGTAGTGGGTGTGGGGGGTGGGGTGGGGTTAACGGGGGGGTAAGGCATCATAGCAGAGGATCTGAGGGGCTATGAGAGGGGCACTGTCAGTTTGCGCCACACACATGTGCAGGTCATTGAGCCACTGGGATCCCTCCATGACTGTAACGTGAGTCATTAGGGCCTCTAGCCCGAGTGTCTCTCTGCACTGTTTGCCTGAGACACTAAAGGTTAACAGCTGTCCCTCCTGTCAATCTGCCTCTGACTCTCTTTGTTACTCTGTGTGTGTGTGTGTGTGTTTTTGTGGGTGGGTGTGGGTGGGTGGGTATGTGTGGGTGTGCGCACATCTGCTTGTGTGTGTGTGTGTGTCTGGAATGGGGGGAGCACCTTAATTTTTCTCTCCTTTTAAAAACTATCTGGTTGTGTGTTTTTTCAGTTAAGGCCTTAGGGGAAATGGCAGTTACTCACGCCACGCCACGCCACGCCCCGACGGCCCTTATGTCCTCCTGTTGCCATCCCATTCTTTACCCAATTTAAACATAACGGCCCATCAGAGACGCCCCTGACATGAGGGCTTAGAGCAGAGAGATGGGGGGGGTTTCAGCTCTGGCACACAGGCATCCATGCAGATGGGCTGAGCTGACAGGCTGACTTAGTCTGACTCGGACGATCCACCCCGTCCTCACCCCACCCCACCCCACGCCTCCCCTGCTCTCCTCTCCTCTCCTCTCCGCTCCCCTCCTCTCCTCTCCTCTCCTCCTGCTCTGGCTCTTCTCCTCCTCCAGAACTTTAAGATGTGTTTGTCTTGGGCCCAGTCCCGATTAAACCCAAGGGGGAGAAGTGGGGGGGAAAAAAAGCAGCATCCTCAGGGCCTCCCTCTCAACTTTCACTTAAATGATCTCCCCTCCATCGCTCCGCTCCACAGCTGCCAAGGCATTAGACGGGGGTCTGGTCTGCAAGAGGTTTTAATGTCTTCCTGTCGGGACCCTTAATGTTGGTTTTGTGGGTAGAGAAATGAAAGGAGCGAGTGGAGTGTCGAGGGAAAAGGAAAGATCGAACGTCTCAAAGGAGTTTCGTAGCTTCTCTGTTGGACTGAGTTTTTTTTTTTTCGCTGGAGTGCTGTCGCCATGGCGTCTTGTGGCAAAAAAAAAAAAAACTGCTATGGTCGGCTCTTCTTTTGTTGAGCAGAAGAAGAAATGATAGGCTGTCATTTTAAAGAGAATACAAAGCATTCCCATTAAAGGAATGGGTGATTAAACATCTGAGTTGCTCTCTGTCTTTTTAATAAATAAATAATACCAAAAGAGGACTTTTTTGCCCAGTCTTGTCAGTCACCAATGAGTGTCAGGCTTTATTATTAGCTTTAAAAAGATATTGCTGCCTAGTCGCACGTCGCGTCTGATGAATGGTCATCGTGGAATTACGCCTTAAGTCTTGTGAAATTGCTTGTCGTGGACTTTTTTTTTCTGCATCAGGCATTTGATGTCTAGAATTCAGGTCATTTTTTGCGAGCCGTATTCAAGCATGAACTTCAATTTGCTTTTCATAAAGGGATTACGCCGGCAGTTGTATTACCCTCCTTCTCGCACGTACCTTTTCCTTATGAAGCACAATTGCATTTTGATTTTCCAGCATCCACGGAGGGCCCCCCAGACGACGCCATTCTCTCGCTTTCGATTGCTCTTTTTTTCTGTCTTTTCTACCCTCCTTTTTCCTCTCTTGAGATGTGTAATTCTACCCATTCGCTGTAATAGTGGTGGCTACAGGCTGTAATGATTACTGATAAGGCGCTCTGTGAAGCGCAGGTCAGAAGGCTGAGTTGGAGGAAAAGATGCCGAGCCTTTTTTTTTCTTTAAAGACTGACTCGGTGAGATAGACTGCTTAGGATGGGCTGCCACATACTCACGAGGCAGCCTTCTGTACATCACTTGTCATCTTGGTCAGCTCCCGAGACATGCAGTCTACAAGTCAAGTCGAGTCAAATGTATTCATGTAGCACATTTCAACTCAATAGATGGATCCTCACTGCTCTGTAATAACAAATAATAAAACAATGATGACACTAGTAGTGATCAAACAATAATAGCAATAATATTAGTAATAATAATAATAATAAAAAATAATAGTGGTATTAGTAATATCAAGGAGAATTACAATAAAAACAAACACAACAACAACAACAACAATAATAATAGTAGTAATAATAGAAATTAATAGATTATTGGGCAAAATAACACACAGAGACAAGACACAGTACCGAGCACTCCACACTCACACTCTGCATCAAAAGGAACAATGTGTTGACTAGACGATGAGAAGCCGCAGGACTGGAGGAGTGTACTGCAGAGTGTACTGTATGTGTAGTGTATGTGTAGTGTACTGCAGAGTGTACTGTATGTGTAGTGTACTGGGTGTACTGTACCGGAAGAGTAAAGAGGCTCTGTTTTGCCTCTTTTGTTTACCAACGCTCACATTGGAGTGAAAAACTAAGACTAAAACAAAAGGGGGATTACAGGCCTACAATAGGCTTCCAGCAGACAAAAGGTATAGAGTGCACTGCACACCAATACTGCCAGAAATAAGGGAATTTCTGTTAGGGTGGTCTGCAATAGCCTGGTAAACCAGCTCCTCGTACTTCATTTCATTTTGTACACAGGGTCTGGTTGTGCTGTATTGAGAAACGTATTCTTCCAGGGGGTGGAGACTCTGCTGAAATTTAAAACAATTGGATCTGCTTCTACCCCATCGCTAATATCTGGCCCAGACTCTAGACATGTGCAGACCTCTGTTCACTGATTGTTTAGGCAAGATTCTGCCTGAGAGAATCATATCAGTGGAACCCCAGCCAGACCCTCTTTGCAAAATGAAATGAAATATGAGGGGCTGGTTTACCAGGCTAGGTCTGCGACAGAAGATAGTCAAAAGTGTAATCAAGAAAAACACGGCTTAACTAGACGTTAAGCGGCTATGTTTACTTTTACATTTATTTTGTACTAGCGCTTTCCCTATTAACTGAGCAATTCCACACTATCATTTCTGTGCAATTTAAACTTACCCTCCTGCACTGACGAAATCACACAGCCTTCAGTGACAATATTCAGTACAGGCTCTGCTTCAGTCCACAATGACAAGGCCGCTTGACGATTAATTCTCCCGCCTTTTGCTTCTCCTCATTGATTGGTTGTTTTATTACACCAATCACAACAGTTTCTCTCCTCAAGAACATCATTCAGTAAGCAGAAACCCCATCTACTAATCCTTCCACCACATTTTCGTCCTCTGCCAGCACACTGACCCAATCTGGTCAATATTTACGGTATGTCCGAAGTTGGAGACACGAGGCAATTACTTATTTTTGTGGTCTTCAGTGTAAGTAAAGAATGCTCAGAAATGTTACAGGGGCTTTTAGGATGTTCTCTGCATTGACATTTTGGATACTCACTGGACCGTACAAATAGAGGCAGGAAGCACTTTTTGTGAAACACTTGCTGGATGTGAATCAGGCTCTAGGGGAAACGATCTACTCAGTGGAGAGAAGGAGCAGAGACATCAGGTTATTAAGGGGTATTAGCATTCCATTTGACTTTTGGGTTATGGTACTGGGGTGTACCAATCCCCCTGATGTACCAGCATGCAACATACAGAGGGGTTAGTTAAGGGAATTCCTTCATTGTTTAATTCATAACAGACTCTTCCCTCAGAAACCATAGTTGTGGGCTGGGTTATGGGCATAAAGACAAAGCTAGATTGGACACAGTGAAGCTGTTTTTTGTGTGTTTTTCTTTCTTTCATTTTCTACAGAGGTAGATGTCAAAATATATCCTAAGGAAACTTTTACACTCTGGGTATTTTATGTTGCATTTCAGTGCAGTATATAAAAAACTGAGGTCAAGACTAGTGTACTACATAATAGATGCACGATTCTCCATCTTCTCTGTCATGTTGATTTTTTAGGACCGTGTCAGAGTAGTTCACCAGTGTGTCATGCAGAAAGATGCCTGCAAAACACATGGAAAATTTGATACTTTCCATTCTAATGGCAGAATAATCTCTATTCTAATTGTGAGAAACAACTAAGTCCTTTGGTAATGCTGAATTGATGACTTCACTCGACATTGTTAGTGTTTACTAGTAGGCCTGTCGTTTTGATAAATTACCTGTACTCAATCCAACATTACACTTAGCTGACCCCCCTTATTCAGATCAACACAGTTATTTCAGTTGCAGTCCCTGGGGCAATGTGGGGTTAGATGCCTTGCCAAGGGCACTCCAGCCATGGATGAAGGTGCAGGAGAGCACTAGTTGTTCAGTCTCTCACCCCATTCTTCCTACCGGAATGGGATTCAAACCTGTGACCCTGTTGAAATGAAATGTGTCTGTTGAAATTGAAAGTTTTGTCTGAGGTATCTGTGGCCCTGACCATACTACCCTAGTAGTACAATCTAAACCCTCTCTTTGATTAGACTATCCTAGACGAAACACAAAACCTCCAGACTAGACTAGTCTAGACGAGACAGCAAGACCACACCAGAGCAACAGATCCTTGAACCCTGCTAAGCATCTCTCCCTTGCATGTACCATCTTTCTTGACTTGTTTGTGCCCAAACTGACAGATGGGGGTTACCTAAGGAGCACCACACTCCACACAGTGCAGTTGAAGTGCACTTGGAGAGCGAGAAAGAGAGAGAGAGAGATAGACAGAGAGAGGGACACAGAGAGGTGATCGGTACAATGGGAGAGAGAGACGATAGCTACAATGGGATAGAGAGAGGGAGAGAGAGATGATGGCTACAATGAGAGAAAGAGAGAGAGAGAGAGAGAGAGAGATCTGTGATGGCTACAAGGGCTACAGGGCAGCTGGTGTTCAGGCAGGTGGCTCAGGGGGTCTGGTTGGTTGGTTGGTTGGTTGATAGGTTGGTTGGTTCACTGGTGCCGTGTTAGCCTGCCCTGCCCTGGCACAACTGGGCTGTCTAATGAGACGAGTTAAGATGAGACGAGACGGACCAGAGGTTCCAGCTGCTCTGGAGTGGCATTCCACCTTCCGGGGGGGGGCGTCTGCCACGAGGAACAAACGGCCGCACAAGGGGTGACGAGCTAACGAGCTGGAGGGCTCGTCAGCGGATCGGCCAGTGACAGCGACTGGCGGCCACGGCACACGCACCAGGTCTGGGTCCTGCCCCGCGTGTCACAGCTGCAGAGGATGTTTCCCATTAGGAGAGGGAGGGAGGGAGAGGGAGGAAGAAAAAGGTGGGATGGATGGATGGAGAGAGAGAGAGAGAGCCCTTCCTGCCTGTCCGACCTGTCACCTGGCAATCTGAGAGTCGTCAGGCAGGAGTTAGGACCACATGTTCATTCCTCTGAAGCCTTAGCCTTAATCCCTCTCTCTCTCTCTCTCTCCGACTCTCTCTCTCTCTCTCTCTGATTCACTCTCTCACACACACAGACACAGACACACGCAAACACACACTCTCTCTTTCTCTCTCTCTCACTATTTCTCTCTCTCTTTTTCTCTTTTCCTTCCTCTCTCTCACTGTTCTTTCGTGCCTGTCCAGGTAAACACTGACATGCGTTTGAGTGCAGCCTGATTACCAAACCTCCCCAACCACCACCCCCCCCCCCCCCCCCCTCCCCAGTCCCAGCAGAGGGCTGTCTTTACCTCATGTCAGAATAATGACAAGCCCTGGAAATAATTACTACCGATGAATCGTTTGCATTGTGCCCTTAAGTCATCCGACTCATTACCTTGTTTGTTTTAACCCCATGGCACACATCCTCTCGCTCTGTCTTTCTTTCTTTCTTTCTTTCACTCCCTCTCTTTCTTTGCTCTTTCTTTATTCCTTCCTCCCCCCCCCCCTCCCTCAAACACACACACATCTTTTCTCAATTTACTGTTTGCTTTGCTTCTCATTGGCCTTAATTGAACTTGTCAGAGGCGTCGATCACAGACCTTTGCTTTTCCACGGGGCTGCGGGGAGCTGGGGAGGGTTGAGGAGAGCTGCTGTTGGGGGCCTGGTTGAGTCGTGGTGTGTGCGTGTGTTGGGGGGGGGGGGGGGGGGGGGGGGGGTTGGTAAAGCTGCTGTGGGAGGGTGGGGGTGGAGGTGTTGGGGTGTGTGTGTGTGTTTGGGGGGGTTGGGCTGCGAGGGCCAGGCGGCAGCACCAGCGAAGGTGAGAGTGGCGAGTGGAGAGGCAGGGAGATGTTATTATTATTTGTTTTGTTTTCCCCAGGTTTGCGGGCAGATGGATTTATACCGGAGCTGGCCACAGGCTAGATGTGATTTGTACTGTTTTTTCCCCCATGTCTTTCTCTCTTTCTCTCTCTCTCTCTCTCTCACTCTTCCAGTCTGTCTGTCTCTCTCTGGTTGTCTGTTTCTGCTGCACCCTCAGCTGGGGCTGTGACTGACAAACATGCTGGCGAGTCAACCCTAATGCCACTTAATCTGGGGTGTCTCATGAATCATAATTCTTTTCCTCCCTCTCTCTCTCTCTCTCTCTCTCTGTCTCTCTCTCTCCACAGGTATCCATTGCTCTCTTCTTATCCATATCTTTTTCTCCTACCTCCTCCATCTTTCCTTCTTTACCCATCCCTTTTTTGCCCTTTCACTTCCTCTAACCTCCCTTCCTCTCCCCGACTAACACAATCCCCTTTTTTCTTTATCAATCTGTCCAGAATCTCTCCTTCCTTTTTCCATCTTCCCCCCACTATTCCCTCTCTCTCTCTCCATTTCTCTCTCTCTCTCTCTATCTATCTCCTTTCCTCACTCCTCTTCCCCGTTGGGTTTATCACCGTCTTGGTATTCGAGGGGGTTTGTGCTGAGGGTTGCTGCTAATGGAACAGGCGAGGCAAATCTGGGCACCATGGGGGAACCGAATGAATATGTGAATCAGCCTGGAGGTTTTGGAACTGAATTTTTTATTTTTTTTTTCTTTTCTTTTTGTTTGAATATACACTTTCTTTCCCCTCACAGGCCTTTAGAGATACGCTTGATTGACTTACAGGTGTTTCCTATTTTTAATGCCCTCCAAAGCATTTGTAGGTCAGCAATCAGGTTTATTAGGTCTGTCTTGCACGTGTGCGTTGACGATGAACGTGTCCAGATGTTTTTTGTTGGGGGGCTTGGATGACAAAGGCAGAGCTTTGGTCATTTCACATTTCAAGCGTTTAGTAAGCAGAGATAAATAAACTGTCAGGGTCCAAAAAAAAGTGGGGTGTCTATATCAGATTATCCCCTACGCCTGCCTTGATCTCTTTCTTTCCCACTCTCCCCCCACCCCCCCCACACACACACTTTTTTTCTTTCTCTCTCACACACTATCACTCTATCTTTTCCGCTCCCTCTCTTTTGTCAGTCATACCTCATTTAACCATGCCTTCCATACCGCCTCAAAGCTTTTTCTCTGATCACAGTGTGGACTTCACGCTCGGGTCTGGTTTGAATTTTCCTATCTAAACCGGAGAAAAGTAGTCAGCGTATATATATATATATAAAAATCGAGTGTATGAATGTATGTTCGCTGCATGACACAATCGCTGGCTCCTCACAGACGCATTCAGGTCAGATTCCTATAAGCCTTAATCCGAGAGGTGGCCGGCCGGCCATCCAGCTCAGCCCCCTTTAGGCCTCCTGAAGGCAAGACTGGAGCTCCATGCTCATGCCGTCAGGTTGACATGTACCGTACCCAGGGCTCCGCTGTGTGACATTGTGGGGGAGCCATAGTATTCTATAGCGGGTGAAAAAGGGTCTAGGTAGGCTAAGTGTGTTTGTCAAGATGGCTGTTATGGATGCCTCCTTTTTTAAATCTCTTTGTGTGTTTGCCTGTGTGTGCATATCTGTGAAGGTAAGTGTGTGTGTGTGTGTGTGTGTGTGTGTGTGTGTGTGTGTGTGTGTGTGTGTGTCTATGTCTATGTTAATACAGTGATCCCCCCCTTTATCACGGTTCACCTTTCGCAGTCTTACTATATCTCAATTTTTTTTCATTAATACATGCATGCTATGTCACTTTGCATGCTAAGGAAAAGTTTGTCAGAACAACGATGTAATTGATGTGTATTAGAATTTATGATAACTATAATGTTACATATAAATATTGATTAATATGTAAAAGTAATAATTCAATAAAACATACAGTAAATGTATTAAAACAGTGTATGAGAGAGGTACTTCAAAGCTTAAATTATAAAATAAAATATTTTCTATATTGTCTTGCTATATCACAGATTTTCATCTATCACGGGGGTTCTGGAACGTAACTACCGCGATAGATGGGGCATCACTGTATATTGGCTTTTTTTTTTGTGATCAACATTTTATTGATTTTCAGGGGAGGGTGGGGTTACAGGCCTATCAAGAATTACTATATACAGCAATAGTAAAAGTCAACAAACAGCAAAAATAATAATATATATATATAAATAAAACCTACATGACACTGATTAGTGCATCAGCAATTTATATTTGATAAGAAGTGTTTGTATATTGTCTTTTGATTTTGAAGTGTGTTGCAAACATGTGAGTGTGTGTGCAGACAAATATTTTTCAAGTCCACAGACTTAAAGAAGCTGAGAAGCTGTGTGTGAGTGGCACTTATCCTGCTCTGGCCACCTTTTTAGGAAAACACATCACATAGGGCAGTGTTTGCCCATCACACCGACCAGTGACACGGTGGCATTAGGGCAGGTGACAGATGCCACTCCTGTTCCTCATTACTATTCCCCTGATCCTTTCTCTGTTCAGCACAGCACACTGCACACAGCACACACATTAGGCCACAGGCCTCTCTATTTGCAATTAACAGAACGTAAGGACCCAGTTAAAGTCAGAATTCTAACAACTCTAAATTCCTCATACGAAAGAAAGCATTATTACTAATGAGCTTGTCAATATTGAACGAATATGAACGTTGCTACTAAGTTAAAATAGGTTTCAAAGTGATGAAAACATAGGCTGGTATGATAGTTGGGGGGGGGGGGGGGGGGGGGGCAATTTGGAACTGACTACCCAGTGCCGCAGTGGTAGTAGGGGCCCTAGCAAGTCAGGTGGGAAATGAGAAATCTAGAAAGGAAGGGGACCCACAAAGACTGCTTGTGTGTAGGGCCCAGAGTTAAGGGCTATGGAACTGCCTGTAGTATCTGCCCACTGCCTATGCAATGCTTTACCAAAGACTATTTGGTAACTTACAGACCTAGTATATCAGATATCAGACCTTAATTAATTATTTAAGTAATTAAATATTACAACTACTTAAGTAATAATATAATATAATACTTAATAATAGCTAGTTATGGTCTGGTATACCAATAGAAATTGGCAGACTGTAACCTACCATGTAACTAACACCTCATCCATTGATTAAGGTCTGATATACCAGTATTCCTTAACCATGATTTAATAGTGAATCATGTATGACTCTGTGAAGTGTGTGTTAAACATTAATTCATAGTGTAGTTTTTAATAATTAATGTATTTACTCATCTTTAACTTTTTGTGGTTTATTCAGTAGTTAAAACATTCATAAATGTATATTCATGTACCCTTATTGTAAAGTGTTACCGGCTGTTGGCTATACCTTGCTAGACCTCTTCTCATGGCATAAATAGGATGTGTTTTCATCCCACCGTACTTTGACCAACCGTGAAACAAGGTGAAACGGTATAAAACTTCATAATTCCACAATACAGTAAAACTGACTTCAGAGGTTTTCAGCATTTTGTCAGCCACATTTTTCTGATATATTTCACGTTACTAAAGCAAATACGGGTTCCCCCCCCCCCCCTGCCCCCTGCATTAGATGGACCCAAGTGGAGCGATAAAATAGATTTGTGAGTAATCGAGGTACAAAAAAAAAAAAACCACTCAGTCTGCCTGGCTAAATTTACAGCTCAGCTCACGCTGGTTCCTGTGATTGTCCCTGTGCTGCTGCGCTGCAAACAAGAGCTGTTGGAAAGCCCTCGCTCGATGTGCAGGGGGAGATCCTGCTCCTTCGGTGCTGCCCGTGAGAGTGAGTCACCCCAAAAAGCCTGTTTCGTGTCTGTCACGGCACAAACAACACTGGGAGTGCAGCGTGCCTCACTCTCCTGTTTAGATGCCATCGGCACCTTTTTTTGTGCTGAATTCAACGAGGTTGTATACATTCGAGAAAAAATATAAAAACAAAAAAAACCATGAAGAATTCTAAGCTCGTAGCAATTCCTTTGTTCAACTGAGAGGAAAATACATAAGATTCGTGTGATTCTATAATTAGATAATCTCCTCTAAAATGATTAACACTCCACTTTTTTCCTCTACCTTTAAGGCATTTTTTTGTTGTTGTTGTCTTCCTGTCATCTCCGCTCTGGTTGCAGCTGTCAGGATGTGTGAGCATCTGTGCATAGGATATGACATACAAAGAAATGGGCCATGGAGGAAGGCCTGCCTCAGTTTGGCAGGCTAGCTGATATGGCACATTTCACATACAATGGCATCCAGGTTGGCACTAACATGTAGAGCAAATACAGCGGAAAAAAAAGTGCACTGGGTCTTTTGTTGACACAGTTGGAACTGTTTCTGGGTTCATAATAACAATATGATTAAAGAGGAATTGTTTTCCAGCAATACATTGCAGAAAACACCTTTATGTCATGAAGTTTCCATTTGACAACAAACACATACAAATACCTAAAAAATAACATATCAACTGTAAAAAGACACTTTAACAATTCTCAATTCAGTAACAATTCTTAATTAAGACACAGTTCCCAATGTTACTGAAAACCAAGCTGTATTTTTCAAAAACTGCAAAATGACCTACCTAAATATCCTACACCCTAATGAAAGTTTAATATTTACTAACTTCCAGAGTCATGATCATTCACTCAATACTTTCAAATATGCTTTAATGCACGCCAACATGTCCAGTGCGAAGGAAGCCATGTTATATTAATTTTGCGCCGGCTGTAATATTACTTTCTCCCTAGTAAGTGGGCTGTACTCAAACCATGTCATGAAAAATGTCTATTATCGCTGCCTAGTGTTTCCATATTCCCTCGGGAGTCTATAAGCAGTAGCCAACTTCTGCCCTACAGTAATTCCATTGTTCATTTATATTTCACAATGGGGGTTGAGGGTGATTAAGTGTTCCTGACTAATTATGCCTCCCATTAATTTCTTCATTACGCCGAACGCCTGCCACCGCCACGTGACCCTGTGGTGGCTCACACCGACGCACAGCATTCTGCTGATTTCTCCAGCGCCCACGGGGTCAAAGGTTCCACGCGTGCGCCCGTCGTCGTGGCGGCTTCCCAAATGCGGGAAGGTCGTTACAGGTATGACAAATGATTCCTTATAGTCTCGAAAGCTCGCGCGCTCATGTCACAAATCGCTCGGCTTTAAACTGTCTTAAAAGAGGTCTTGTGAAACGGTACGGGCGGATTTAGAGAGCGCTTTTCCATTGATTGCAATCAGAGGAGCAGCGGTTGGCGGGGGGATGCCGGTAAAGGAGAGCGGGAACAGCGATAATAATGGAGGGGAGCGCGGAGACGAATGGAGGGGCGGCGCAGAGTAGCAGCAGAAGCCTGTGGATGTGTGTGGGAGGAGGTGAAGGGTGGGGGTGGGGAAGGGGGGGGGGCGGTTGAGGGAGGGAAGAAAAACAAGGCTGATTACTCAGGAGATAGAAGGCACAGGCAGCCCTTTGATGGCCAACCTGCCTGTGGGTTGATTGAGTGATTTACGTGGCTGGTGGCCTCACCATGCGAGCGACTGACTGACTGACTGACTGACTGACTGGCTGGATGGCTGGCTGGCTGGCTGCATCTCTGGGCTCAGGTGGCTTGCTGCAGGCTAGTGTGTGTGTGTCATTGGAACAGCACCCTCTGTTGGCCAAGCTGGTAACACATCCGCATGAACAAAAAAAAAAAAAAAAAAAAAAAAAAAAAACATGCAAGGATTTAATTTCTGTCGTGGCAATTCCTTATGTTAAAAGATTTGTGTCAAGTCGTTTGAATGAATACACATAAAAACACAGACGACCAATAAGCGGACAGCCAGTCAATGCCTCTGATTTGGCTTTCTCCACAGTCTGTCGCCGGCGAGTCGGTGATGGATATAGAGCGCCTGCCAGTGCTTGGCTGGGCTGCGTTAGTAAATCTGGGAAGGCAGGCGGAGGGGAAGGCCATGGCAGTGAGGCAGGGCCGGCTGCCTAGCCTCAATCAGGGTGACGAACACAGAGACTGATGTCCCGGAGAGAGAGATAGATGAGTGGCCCAACAAAGAAGTGCGGGTTGGGTCACTGAGGCCTCCCTTCCCTCCCGTCCCCTCCCCTCCTTGCTCCCTCGCTCTTTCTTTCTCTCTCTCTCTGACACAGACACACAAACACACAGACATACAAAATGGCAAAGACCATTGCTGTCTCTGTCAGCTTCTTTTTCATCACATTCTCGTGCTCACAATCTCATTTTTATTTACCTGTTTTTTTTATCTCTTTGTTCGTTTTATCAGTCCCTTTCTTTCCTACATCCTTTCATTTCTCTGTTATCCTCATATTCTTCTTTGTCCTGTCATCTCTCTCTTTTTGTTTCTCTCTCTCTTTCTCTCTTTTCATCTCCCTATAATGCCATTCATTCTGCCTCTCTCCATCTCTCCATCACTAGCATTGAGCTCGTACACAGATGGAACGTGTCATCCACTTCCATCCCCTCCCCTCTCTCTCTCTCTCTCTCTCTCTCTCTCTCTCTCTCTCTCTCTCGGACTCAGAGGTCTTGTGTCGTGTCCGCGCCCATGAGTGTCTAGCTGGCCACTCTGAAGATGTCGTTGGGGCCCTCAGAGGGCTGAATTATGGGCAGCGGTGAGTGGAATGGATTCAGAGACGGGGCGGAGTGACAAGTCAGGGGGCTGTCAGGAGGCCGGGCAATGAGACAGACGGTAACGGGAGAGAGAGAGAGACAGAGACAGAGAGAAGAGAATAACACAGAGAGAGAGAGAGAGACAGAGAGAAGAGAATGACAATGTGAGAGAGGGACAGAGACAGAGAGAAAAGAATGACAGAGAGAGAATAGGAGACAGGGAGAAGAGAATAAGAGAGAGAGAGAGAGAGAATGAGGGCCTAGAGGTTTGAAGGGAAGAGGGGGTGAGGGGTTGGGTTCGGTTGAGTTGGTGTGCTGTGGGTGGTTGTGGCTGACACCTGAAGTAAATTCAAGTGCAGAGATAGATAGGCGCAGGAGCCAAGGGGGCAAAACAGAGAGGTATATCATTTAAGGCCAGTGGACAGGCTTACCGAGGTGTGAAACCCAGCGGAGAGAAGGGTGGAAATGGGGGACCATGGCAGGGGAGGAGAGGAGGGGAGGGGAGGAGAGAAGAGGAGAGGAGCGGGGGAGGACAGGGGAGGATAAGAGAGTGGAGGAATGGAGAGGATAGGGGAGAGGAGGGCGAAGGAGGAGATGGAAGGGGAGAAGGGAGGGGAGAAAAGGAAAGGAGAGGAGGAGAGGGAAAGAGGAGAAGGGGGGAGGGAAAGAAAGGACAGAAGAAGAATAGAGAGGAGAGGAGAGGAATGGAGGCTGCTGTAGACAGAGTTCAGGGAGTGTGGATGAGAGTGCACTGATGGAGAGCAGAGAAGCCTTGGGGGGGGGGGTTAGATGGGTGTGTGTGTGTGGGGGGGGGGGGGTTGTATGGGCACAGGAGCACAGACACTCTGCTGAAACACACACACACACACATACATACACACACACACATACACACACACATACACGCACTCTCACACACACACACACACACACACACTCACACTCCTTGTCATCCTGTCACAGGGTTATGTGAACACCCAGCCAGAGACCCAACACATGAAACAAACAGTGAGAGATGTCTCTTCACTCTGGGACAGGGGTGGACAAGCAGACATCAGTCTCCTTCTGCCCCTCTTTTCCTCTCCCTCTCTCTCTCTCTGTCTCCTGTGTGTGTGATGTGTGTATGAGGGACAGAGGGAGGAATAAACTGAAGAACAAGAGAGAGAGAGAGAAAAGAGCAAAGAACGAGACAGAGAACGAGAGAAAGACAGAGAGAAAGCAAGTAACAAGAGAGAGACAGAGAAAGAAAGAGCAAAGACCAAGAGATAGAGAAAGAGAGAGAGCAAGAGAGCGAGTTTGTTAGTCACAAGACTGTCTGTGTCTGTGTGTGTGTGTGTGTGTGTGTGTGTGTGTGTGTGTGTGAGACAAGAGGCATTAATTTGGTTGTCACTGCACAGATTAAAGAGGGAAGAAAAGAAGAGAAAGAGACAGAAAAAAAGGAGGAAGGAAGATAAGTCAGAGAGAAAAGGAGAGAAAGAGAGATGTAAGTGAAAGAGGAGAGAGATAAAACTGGAGATGCAAGTGAGGCAATGATAGAAGAAAAAAAAGAGAGAAGAAACGTGAACGAATGAGAGAGAGAAAAAGAGAGAGTAAAGACAGAGAGAGAGAGAGAGAGACAAAGAGAGCATAGTGAGAGAGGCAAACCGAGTGTGTGAAAGAGACAGGGAGAGAGAGGGTGAGAGAGAGAGAGCATAACTTGTCAGTTGTGGTGACCTTACCAGAGGAACCCAAGGTTCACAAGATTGCCTTCTCTGCCTTACTATTCCTGTCGCTTTTTTCCGTGGAGAGGCATGCCAAAATATGATGAAAGACTGGCGTGAGTGGCTGTGACACTACATTCAACACCGTCAACTTGAAATCCACTCCCCTGTCACAGACACACTCCCTCTCGGGGTAAATTGCAGTAATTTGTGTTATGCTTTTCAAAGGGAAGGCGAGATGGCCGGGAAGGTGGGGAGGCACTGGCTGTTGCCGGGGGCCGGTGTGTGTATGTGTGTGTGTGTGTGTGTCTGTGTGTGGGTGGGTGGGGGGGGTGGCTGTATCCGAGCCTTCATGCTTAACAAAGTCGATTGGATGGTAAGGGGGCCGAAAAAAAGTGCAGGTGTTTTTCTTAACCCTTTAAAGCGAAAACATGTGTGTGTTCACTGTGGAGGTCTAAGTCCTCAGCACAGCAGTGCCATCAGGTGGCATTTCTGGTGGCAGGAAGAGATTGGGGGGGTAGGGGTGGGGGGGGCGCGTTTTGACTTTGAATAATGGTGCACATGCATAAGTAAATAGTCTGTCTTGGCTGTGTGGCTGGGATTGGGGGTTCTACTGGCGTGATGAGGTGAGACGGGTCGATAAGTGGGAATTCAGCTGAAAGCGCTTCAGGTCTTGTGTGTGGGATAAGGAGGGGGGGTTTTCGCCTGCTCTGTTTTATTTTCTCTCTTTCTTTCCCTCTCTCTCTTTCTCTCTCTGTCTTTCTCTCTCTCTCTCTGTCTCTTGCCACTTTTGGTTTATTGTCATCTCTGTCTCTGGCAGGTGCCGTGATGTGCGATGACAAGCAAAGCTTCGCCTGATCCGAGGCACAAAGAAGCGGCACATGAAACGCACTGCCGGCGAGAGATCAGCACGGCAGCGGAGGTGGTGACGGGGTGGAGTGGTGACAGGGTGGGGTGGAGTTGGGGTAGGGAGTGGTGGAGGGGAGGGGTGGGGTGGCAGCAATAAGCCCCACTCCGCACCTTCAAGAATTAAGGCTGGCTCTCACGTACTTACGACTGTGCAACTTTTTTTTTTTCTTTCCTCCTTCTTCTTCGTCGCGGGGCGAGGTGTCGACTTAGCATTGTGGAGGACATCAGGTAAACACAAACAGAGCACCGAAGGGGTGGGGTGGGGTGGTGTGTGTGTTTCTGTGTGTGTGTGTGTGTGTGTGTGTGTGTGTGTATGGGGGGTGGGGGGGGGTGGGGGGGTGGTTGGAGGAGCGAGGCTGGGGGCTCGTGTGAGCACCCGAGAGAAAACGAGAGCGGCAAAGGAAAATGAGCGTAGACGGGGAACTGCCAGCGCAGGGAGTCCACGGAGGAGCCCAGGGAACCATTGATTTTTCTCAACCGCTCTCCTATTTAAAAAAAAAAGAAGAAAAAAAGGAGCGAGCAAGCGAAAGAAAGAAAAACAATCAGATAGATTATGCCATTAGAGCAACAGTGATTCACAACGGTAGTTAGAAGTCTCAGCTATTTGTTTCTCCCCTTAAAGGGAAAGTCCACTCCACCCCCCCCAAAAGTAGAAAATTCTCTCATTTATGCTTGAGTTCACCTCAGTCACCTATATAAAGTTTGTTGACGTAGCACAGAGTGAGTTAGTGGGAGGACGTTAAGTATCAAGAGAGAATCACTCTCTACTCATTCCTTAATACAAAATAAAAGTTATTCTGACACTGCTGAGCTGTGCTCCTTCTGTGTTTCAGGGAGTAGTTGAAGAAAGTGTTGCATTGGCACTTAAGGTGTTTAATTTTAAGGTGAACTGCCATTTTCAGTGAAGCAACTGCACTGGTAGAGGCTAGGAACATTTTGACAAAATAGATTCAAATCCTTTTCGTTTTTTCAATGGTCAAAATGTACACTGAGTACATGACATTGCAGTTCCCTTTTCTGTAATAACACTGTGACTTAAATCCATATGTTTCCTAACTGTTTGCAGCAAGCCAACCCCACCGTCTTATATTCCAAGTCAATTAGAAATAAGAGTTTGTCAACTCTGCAGACTCCATCAGACACAGAGAGTCCATCAACTTGGCTTCCCCTCAAAAAAAAGACACTGCATAGAAAGTGACAATGTGCCGGTTGCCATGTTCTTCTCTCACCCCACCTCCCACTCCCATTGCCCGCTGTTGTAAAGAAGACTCCAGGCTGTGTTTACTCACCCCATCAGCACGTCCGTCCTCCACCTACGTTTTGGCATCTCAGCTTTTGATGTAGTCCTATGAAAGTGGTGGGGCTGCATGGCCGAACCCCCACCCCCCCAACCCCCCGTGATAAATGGGGGAAAACGCTACTCAGAGGATGGAATGTAACCATGTTGTTGGGGGCCGGATGGTCCGTGTTAAAGGTGTTAAATTAATCATAAGTGAAGTGCAATATGTAGCTAGCTTATTGGCCCTCTCGGAGGCCCCTGGAATTTGTATTGATCCGTCCCAGGAAATGGAACAAAAATGCCAGGGCGAGCTGAGCTGGTCCTCCTGTTTGGGAATTGGGTTTCTAATAAATGGCCAAAAGCCAGCAGTTAATATTAGAAACCAACAAGATGTGGTTTTGAAATGTTTTTTTCTTCCTCTATTGGCAGGCTGTTTAATGAATAATTGAGTATGAAATACATTATGGTGGATTATGTTAAATTGATGTTGATCATTTGCTTTATCACAAAGACTTTCACATGAGTCAAGCCACATGATTGATTCTGGGGCTGTTCACTGACATGCTTAGCTGATTTATATGCTCAGATGATCAAAGTAGACATGGTGGAAGTATGCATGTTGAAAGTACTTATTCAACAATGAGTTCCAGATATGAAGCACGGGTTCATTTACTAGTCTTGTAGGCATGTGTTAGACTCTCTCTTTCTCTCTCTCTCTCTCTGTCTGTCTCTCTCTCTCTTTCAGACACACACACACACACACACCAGTGTATCCCTTCAGATCAATCATTACATGATCTCTTAATTTACTAGTGTGTAAGTGTCCAGTACTAGTGGACTGGAGTGAAGTTGGATGTTTAAAATTAATATCTGTCACACGCCCACGTCCACCACAAAAAATAACGATTACAGTTTAACATAGGATGATGCCTCAAGAGGTTAAACTGCTATGCTATGTACCTTTCTACGTTGCAAACAAGAATGTATGGTAGACAAAATTATAAATTAAGTGGTTTTGCTGAGGCAAGGAAGCGTAACAATAATTGAATTCAGGAAGGAGGAGAGATCGTTGTTCTCCCCAGGGCACAAGTTGTTCATGATCTGGCGGCGAATTGCTAAATGTGATTGTGTATTCTGGGAACGACCGTGTTTAACAAACAGCTCGCTATTCGTTGAGCGTTTCAGCATTTAAATTCGAAGACTGGAATGCTAAACTTCTGCATCCGTTTATTCCCGTGCAGTAGATTAAAAGGGGTTTGAAAGGGTATTGGTGCGCACGTCGCTCCATCCCGGCTTTGTGATTGGTCGGGTTTTCGTGGGAGGTGATCATAGTACCACATGGAGTTTGTGCTGAGAATCGCTGGATGCAAGCACTGGCTGACTTGAGTGATGCCGGTGGAACAGTTGCAGACGCCTCTTGACGTTGTTATCCGAGAGTTGTCTAAACTAGTTTAGCGCAGTTTAGTGAAAGATTTACTTTAACATAACGAAGATCTATTTAGGCTGATCATTTTATCTATCACAGTTTACGTGCCGTTGTAATATTAATGTACAAATCAAGTTTCATTACATGTTCGAACCGAGTAAGTCAGTAAGACTGATTTGATGGAAACATGAAGACAGGCCGAGGAAACGCGAGCATTTTTTGGATTTGGGATGCATTTGTGGTTTGCATTTTAGTTTCTTTTGCCGCCGCTGAAGCAAATCCTCCTATTTATTACGGACAAATTGTGGAGAATGCACCTGCTGGGACTGTGGTGCGCGGGATATCGGTGCCTTTCGGAGAGAAATGCCAAGACTCAGACTGGACTGATAACCCGATTACTGCTCTACATGGGACAGACGTCTCTGACTTTCGCCTGGTGTATTATCACGGGAAAGGATTTTCCTTGTTAAGCACAAAAACTTTAGATCGAGAGGTGAAGCCGAGGTATGTTTTTAGTGCGGTGATGCCAGGCTGTTTCAACGGTCCCTTGGAAATGGAAGTTGAAGTACTGGATACAAACGACAACAAGCCGTATTTCAGAAGTAAATTTGAGAGAATAGAAGTGGACGAACTCAAGCCAATCGGTTCCGAATTGACACGCATTCGTGCACTTGACAACGATGCTGGCCGGAACGCCAAAGTCCGATATTATGTGTTTCCTCATAACAAATACATACACGTTATACCCAAGACCGGACAAGTTATGCTTGTCAATTCTTTAAAATCAGTGAGCAACATAACGGCACTTATATACGCAAGAGATCAAAGAGATGTGTCCATGGAAAGCGAGCCCCTTGTACTTCACCTCGACGTCCAAAAAACCGTCCCTAAAGTTAGGAAGCCGAGAGCGGTTTCGGAGGACCTGTTCTACACAGTGACAGTTTCAGACGATGTGAAAATTGGTGATATGATTTTCACCGTTCCTGATCAGAAGTTCGAAAAGAAGTGGTTTGAAGTTATGTCAGCCGCCGATGCTCCGGTTCAGATCGAGCGGGACTCTGGTCGGCTGTACCTTGTACAGAGACTGAAGTCCATGGCCGAGGTGGTGGTTAAAATTCAGAACATGAGAGGTAAGAACCATTTAAATACGAATTCTCCTACTTGGGCCAAGAGTTGACATATTTGACAATGTTCGTTTTACCTGTAAGCTATATTTTTTCTGGATGGCACTTTGACACTTTGCACGCCAACATATCTTAAAATGTTCTGGGTATACTGCGTAGTCTCAAGATGCGCTGTGGTCAACGCAAAGCCGTTCATACGGAGAGAAGCGTCATACTGTTTCAAGACCGTGCGACAACTGTGGCAGTCCTCGCCCACACGCCTTGAGCAGACGCTGGGTGGCGGACTCCACGAACATTGACAAATATTAGACAAAGCCAGTTATGTGTATGAATTGCGTTTTGCTGAACAGCAACTTGCTTAGTTGATGAATCGAGGCGCATATTCGATGAACAAAGCATGAATACAACAATGCGGCACTAATGAAATAGTCTTGGAATGAACGAGTTGACAGAGAGGCTGTGTCATGTGTTGGTGTAGTCATAAAGGTATATTATGTGAAAGATGCTCCGCGTTTATGTCCCCCAATCTGCGGGAGGAAATGTAAGAAGGTGAAGACTAGCCCGTCATCTGTACTGCAGGGACTTAATGTGCCAGTTCTTTCACGGGAGGGTTTCGCGTCCCCGCCACATCCCTGCCACTTTAGTGATAGATGTTTACGCCCGACAGGCCAGTAATTGGGTAAACAGGATTAAAGCCTTTGGTTACCTCACACAACACTAAAAGCAAACTCAGTCGCCACGTCTGCCCAACACATGAGAGAGATTTGGAAGAACGCTTTGATATTTGCTCGTGGCTTTGCGTAAAGGAATAAAAAAGCCACGCGTGGTGAGGAGGTGGAAAAGGTTACCGTAGTAGGCAAAGATCTGTTCACTTATTTACCGTCTCATTATCACAGCCCCAACATCCCATAGACACACGAAGTGGTGAGCTGAGTGACAGCCAGACATACAAGCGTACAAAAACAAAAAACAGCACAGGCGCCGAACACACCACAAATGAAAAAAATCAGAGGAAGAAAGAAAAGTGGTACTTCATGCATATACTTCCCGGTTCCCTTCGGAGCTTGAGTTATCAAGGCACCCATCCCAAAGTAAATGTTGGTGGAAGCCTTCTAATTAAACCCATGAGTTTTCGCAGGACTGGTGGAGTGGTTTAGATAAATTTAAAGCCCCGAATCTCCTTAATCAGAGAACCTTATGTGTGCTGTTTGTTTGGAGTAATTAAGGCTATTTATCCACCTAGGAAACCCAGACAAAACACATGTGGCTATTGCACTTCCCCACTGCTGAAGTCGCACAGCAGATAGACTGTTTATGTTTGGGACAGGAGAGTTTGTTTATGTAAGGTAAAGGCAAATCCATCATGGAGAGCGACAGAGTAATCATCTGACACTCTGGTTTAAGTCATCCACTTTGTGGGTGCTCAGTTGGGGTAAAAAAAAAAAAAAATCAGAGGGGGGAAATAAATATGAATCATGACTTGATTTGCTCAGAAAAAGGCAGAGAAAAGCATTGGGGGTCATAAATCTCGCATCCTAAGCACTCAGGAGCTCATCAGTCATCAGATTTGGCCACTGGATCGCTCAGCTCCACCACATCTATCTTGTGCTCAGCAGTGGACGCGTGAGATGTGGAAGACTGGGGGGCCTTTGGCGGAAGCACATTGCTAAGACACATGTAAAAATTGGAATAGAGGCATAAGCATTGTCTTAAGAAAGACGGAGAGAGAGAGAGAGAGAGAGAAAGAGAGCAGCAGGCAATTTTCTAAAGCAGGGAAGAGCCATGGTGAGGGTAATCTGTGATGAGAAGTCTTAGTCATTTAACCTTCTACTTTGCTTTTTTCAAATTGATGTGTTAAGGCCCCCACAGAAGTTTGAGAAGTTTCACAGTATGAAGTAAATCACTAACCACAGCTTATGAAACAGACACACACACGCACACGCACACACTCATACACACACAAACACACCCACGTAGACAAACACACACATGCACACAACACAAATGCACAGAAACACAGACTCAAACACACATATTTTTAAAACTGTAAGTAAAAAGACAACTCCTTGAACAATGCTGTAACACTGCTGTGTTTGTTGGCCTCAAGATGCAGTCTAGAGGATTCTTTCACCCATATACACGATTGTGAAGGAATGCGAGCCAAAAGCAAAGGTCTTCTGGGAGATAATTATTCTTGAAACCATTGTCTGGTCTTGTGCTTGCACACGCTGTTTGAGCATTTTGAAGAGTAATGTTTATTTTCTTCCCGCTCTGAAGCAAAGTTTAGATAAAGCAGTCCCATCTGCGAACACAGGACTGGATGTTTTTCCACTCTCCCCCACCACTCCTCTCTTTCACCCCACCTCTCCTTCTCTCTCTCTCTCTATCTCTATCTCTTTGTTTTTGATTTCTGACACTTAATGCCGGTTCTGAAGAACCAGCTGCAAAAGCAGTAAAAAAAATACATGCATCTTTTTCTTTCTTCTTTTCTGGCACTGTTGAATAAGACACAACTGGCAACGGCCACACTTCTATTGTAAAGAAAAATGGGACACTTTAAATTGGCTTTCAGTGGCTTACTTTGTCCTCTTCATAGCAGTAATTTTCACTTTTGATGCACTCACATATTCTCACCTAGTTTGTTGAATGGTGTTTTTGAAATAGTCATATTTGCAATGCCATAGTGAGAAGATTATTATTATTATTTTTTTTAAAAAGGTCTTGTCATTGGTAAATGTACAAGTTTTAAAGGGTCCACTCAGAACCTTCAGAGCTGAAATTGGCCACATTTTGTAAAATGGTTAAATTCCGCAAAGAGCTTTGCATCACTGCATTCTAAGTGGAACATTCCTGGAAGCCACTGAGAAACATTTTGCCCCTCTGTACGTGCATTTGCTCCCAATATGTATGTGTGCTGAAGTGTGCATAATGCCTTTTGTGTGATTCATATGAGCTTTGTGGCCATGTTTAGGCCTAGCTAATGTGTGTTTGGATGCATGCCTGCAGTGGTGTTTGGGAGACACCAGTGTGTGTGTGTGTGTGTGTGTGTTTGTGTGTGTGCGTGACTCACCTCGGTGTCGGATAGCATTTAATTAACAAGCCGCTTGCACGGCGGGGGCATAGCCGTTTGTCCTGCACCATTACCATTACGATGCTGTGTGTGTGTGTGTGTGTGTGTGTGTGTGTGTGTGTGTCTGTGTCTGTTTGTGTGACTCCAGGGCAGCTCTCTAAACCATCACACACACAGACACACACACACACACACACCACCCCACTAAACACCAGTGCCACCATCCCCATACTCAAAGCCCCAAAAGATGATCCCCATGGTGCCTCGGTGAACATGGTAAACACTGATAATGGCTGCCGCGCTCCACATAGAGAGGGCCTCCTTTCATCCGCGCGCACCCTCACAAGAGCTTTACTCCAGGCCCGGAGGTATCGGCACGGCCGTGAAAGTTTCAAAAAAAAAAAAAGGGAAAAAAATCTGCACAAGGGGCAAACTTTATCTTTCCTAGAACACTGGGAGACAGGAAATGCTCTAGCACGAGGAGGAGTTTTGCCCGCAGTGTTGGAAGGAATGAGGGAGAGGAGGAGAGAAGTGAGGGAGAGTGTGTGTGTAAGAGAGAGAGAGAGAGAGAGAGAGAGAGAGAGAGATGGCGAGAGGGGAAATAAAAAAATGACGAGAAACTCATAAAAATGACAAAAAGAAAAAGTAAACCTGAGAGAGCACTTCATATAGCAGCCACAGCCTCACCGGCAGACAGTTGCAGTTGTTCACAAGTGAAGTGCTTGGATTTTTAATGCGACTGTCACCACATTTGGTTTTTAAGACATCCTCTAACATACACGTCTAAGGGTTTGAGTGTCTCACTCAAAACCACTGCTTTGCCGTTATTCCCTCACAATAACTTCAGATAAGTTATGCCTGTAACACCAGGCGATATAGTAAACCGGCGACAGCGTAATAAACTCTAGGCACCACACTGAGAGAAACAAATGGCAATTTTGAGTGGCTGGTTTAGGAAAACCCCACTTTTCTTCACACATATTCTTCTTTTTTTGAGGAAAAAATGAATGATTTAGAAACAGGGTAGCCTAACCTCCGTCTAAAATTTTTCACTCTGACGGATAAATATTATGGTGACAATGGCAGGAATATTGGCTTTACCCTCCATACTTGGAATTGTGGAGCTGGTGCAAATGTGATGTTTGACATTGGTGGATATCAAAGGCATGAATTTAGTTTTTTCTTTTTTAGGCAATACACTCACATCTTTCAGTTTCAGTCAGATGGCCTTGAAAAACTTGTCTTCAAAAGATGTCTCTTGAACTTCGCATTTATACATAGTCAGGATCTTTTATCCAAAGTCACTTTGAGGTGAGACTTCATTTTATTCATTCATTCGCTTCATCCTTTCACTCATTCACCCTTTGCACAGCACAACCAGCGGTAATTTGAAAGAAATCAGTAAGGACGTTATGTATTTCATGTACCTTGCTGATGTTTATCTAGCCTGGCTGTCGCACCAAGGTCATAGGCGGAGCATGGTCTGGCAAACCTCCTATAGACAGGAAGTTCTCAGAGACGAGACCAACGGGCATCTTTCAAATGCCTCTGTGTACTACTGAACAAAGCTACAACCAATCAGACCACTGATTCTGATGACGAATGTGTAGCTTTTGTTTCTCATTGGTGCCTGACTTTTCAGGCAAAGGAACAGCTTAGAATAGGCAGGTTGGCCAGACTGACTTAAATGCAAAATTCAATGTAGCGTCACAGGCAATGTGGATGGGCCCAGGCTACTGGTTATCAGCCATTGCTTGTGAAATTATTGTGAGGGAAGTGTTGTCTAAATGGATAAGTTCCTGCTATACTCCAGCACAGAGACTCTATGCCTGCCCCGGTGTTCATGTAGACATGAAGCCCTCTCTTATCTCCTTAGTGTCTTTGGTAACACTTTCTATGAAGATTGTATTTATAAGACTCCAGAAACACATTCATAAAGGGTAATAATCTTCCCATAAAGCTTAATAATGGCTGAAATTAGCATTCATAACTATTTATACATACTCATGGGTGATAAGGCAGATAAAGCCTTATAACCATGCGGCATTTGAAGTTGGAATAGGGCTTATGGCATAGCATTATAACGCCTCAGGTGTACAGTTATGAGTATGTATACATAGTTGTGAATACATGCATTTTAAGCCTTTATGAATGTGATTATAGAGTCTTGTGAATGCAAGCTCCATACAAAGTGTTACCATGCCTTTTACTTGGAGTCCAAGTGTTCTCTTAACCTCACTGTTATTCCTCACTGCCCCCTCAGTGGTAGCAACTGCTTGACACAGTGTCTCCACTGTTGGTGTGGAGCTATCAGGCTGCCATGATCCCTTTTTATTCCTCCACACGCTCCTCAGCCTCTCGCTCGGAGTGTCTCTCTTCCACTCAGCCCCCTCGTGACTCACCAAACCAATCCTCCCATCCGCCCACCTTCAACAACCCCCTACCCAGTTCACCACCACCGCCACCCCGGCCCCGGCCCCCGGCCCCCGGCCCCCGGCCCCCGACTCCGACTCGTTATGATCAGCCAGCTTAGCGTGGGCTGACTGGGGCCAGTGAGTGAGGGAGGAAAGGGCTGCACAGGGTGCCCAGGTCGCGGAGGAGGCTGTCAGTTTCCATTAGCCCAGCTGCGAACGAACAAACGAACGAACGCGGCCACAGCCAGCCAGCCAGCCAGCCAACGCGCACTCAGGGATCTGATGAGCAAGCAGTGATGACCCAACACCAGTGCTGAGTTATTGAGCTCATTTGCTTTTCCTATAGCTTTTTTTCCTGGGCACCTACTGAGTTTGACCAGTGGTACTGTAAGCGCAGTAGGGTTTGCTGGTCTGGAAGGTTGTGTTTCAGGAGGGTTGGTGTCAACAGGCTGCTATGCCAGTGCCAGTGGGGATGGCATTACCATCTGCAGGGGGTCTTGTGGTGAATAGGAGCTAAATGGATTGTGTGTTTTTTCGCTCTGAAGACAATTACACTTATGGTTATGGAATTAAGCAGGTGCTTTTCTCCAAAGCAACGTACACTACTGAATGTACACAATGGCATGTAATTCAAGCAGAGGCTTGTTCTGCTTCAGGCTTCACGGGTCTGAGTGGACCTTTCATTTTAATTTCTATTGTGTAGGCGCCTCAAACCAAATTAGTGACATTTCTTAAAAAGAACAGCAGGTCTTGTTTTTTTTTTCACCACTCGGTCCATATATTACAGTTGCCTAGAAGGATTCATGTCATAAATCAAGAAGTGGAACATTGCAGTAAAGAGGGAGTTCATTTTCATGTCATAGAATTGAGAAGTAGAACATTCCAGAAGAGAAAGAGTTCATATTTTTTTGAAAGGTTTTCTTTAATTGCTTATTGTTGTGTATGCCCTCAATAATACAGTGGCTTTTCTTCTGCCATTGTTGTCTTCTCAGGAACAGATTTTCTTTTTTGATGCAGAAGAGAAAGAGACAGAAACAGGAGAAAGAGACAGATAAATAGAGAGAGAGAGAGAGAGATAAACAGAGAGAGACAGAGAGAGAGTGAGAGACGGAGAGAAACAAAGTCTGCCTCATCCTGTCATCAAATTATAACGGTGGAAAAAACATGCTTTCCCTCATTTTCTCCGGTTCGGCGCCCTTGAGTGTCAGATTTGGATGACAGACTGAATGCTTGATTGTATTTATTTATGTGTTTGTTTCTCCTCCTCCTCCTCCTCCTCCTCCTTCCTCTCCTCCTCCATCCATCCCTATCTTCTCCTCCTCCTCCTTCCTCTCCTCCTCCACCCATCCCTATCTTCTCCTCCTCCTCCTCCTCCTCCTCCTCCTGACTGCATAGGGAGTGCTCAGGGGCTCTCTAGACCACCAGTGTCTCACCCGTTCGTTTTTATAAAAATCTGTGCAATTAGTCCGTCCTCACATCTGTGCAGAGCCCCGAGACGTGCCTGGGAGAGAGAGAGAGAGAGAGAGAGAGAGAGAGCACAAAAGAGGCCATTACAGAACACACACAGACATATACACACACACACACGCCCACACATATGCACATACACACACAAACACACACATATGCACACACGCACATACATACACACATATACATGCATGCGTGTGTGCACGTACACACACAGACACACTCATACACACACACACGCACACACGCACATGAGATTTCACTCAAGCCACCAGTGGTGGTGATGAAGAGAGGGTTGCTGCAAGGAGAGAGAGGGAGAGAGAGAGAGAGAGAGAGAGAGAGAAAGATGGATTGGAGGGCAAGGAAGACAGAGCTGAAGAGAGGGAAAAGAAAGCAAAACTTTTTATAACGTTTTATAATGGCTATGCATAATTACTGTGTGTGTGTATGTGTGTGCATATGTATGTGTGTGTGTCAGTGTGTGTTTAGTGGTGTATGCCTGGTTGTGTGTGTGCGTACAGTATGTGTGTTTAGTAGCATAGGCATGGTTATGTGTGTGAGTGTATATATATGTGTGAGTGTGTGTGTATTTAGTGGTGTTTTCCTGGTTGTGTGTGTGTGTGTGTATGTATGAGTGTGTGCGTTTAGTGGTGTATGCCTGTTTGTGTGTCCGTATGTGTGAATGTGTGTTCAGCAGTGTATGCCTGGATGTGTGTGTATGTGTGAGTGTGTGTTTAGCGGTGTTTGCCTGGTTGTGTGTGTGTATGTGTGAATGTGTATTTAGCAGTGTATGCCTGGTTGTGTGTGTGTGTGTGTGTGTGTGTGTGCCTGTGTGTGTGCCTGTCTGTGCATGATTATGTGTGATGGTGGGTGGTGTGCCGTGGTGTGGTGTGGTGTGTGTGATTGTGTGTGTGTGTGTTAGACAGTGCTGGGGGATATGATCATAGCCGAGCTGCAGAAGAGCTGGGCGGCAGAATGATCTTTTTTGGTGGCAAATGACGCCCTGGAGAATCGCTGCGGTCACTTCACATCAGGGTGACTTGTGTACAAGAGTGGACGGCACAGTTGGAGGGGAGGACACACACTAGCACTGGGGAAACGTGTGTGTGTCTGTGTCTGTGTGTGTGTGTGTGTGTGTCTGTCTGTCTGTCTGTCTGTCTGTGTCTGTGTGTGCCCGTGTGTCTGTGTGTTTGTGTGAACAGGCCAGTGAGTTTGTATATATGTGTGTGTGTGTGTGTGTTTGCATGGGCAAGTGTGCATATATGTGTGCATTTTTGTGTGTACGTGCAAGCACATGTGTGTGTATGTGTGGGTGTGCGTGCATGCATGTGTATATGTCTGTGTATATGTGTGCCCATGTATGTATGGTGTGTGCATATGTGTGTACTGTATGTGTCTATGTCTGTGTGCGTGTGTGTGTGTGTGTATAGGTGTGTGTGTGTGCATATATGTGTATGTGTCTGTGTGTGTGTGTGTGTGTGTCTGTATATATATGTGTGTATATATGTAGTGTACTGTAGGGTGTGTGTACAGGAGGTATGTTTTTGTTTCTACTGCTGTGTGTATAGCCATGTGTGTTAGATCCAGCGAGAGCTGCGAGTCTGGTGTGGTGGGCGCGCCGTATGTGGCGTACGGGACGGGAGGCATCGGTCTCTGTCACATGCCAGCGAGGCATGGCGCCCAGCCCAGCTCAGCTCAGCTCCGCTCCTCTCGCTCGTCACTGGAGAGCCCTAATGATTGCTCACTTTCCATCGCCACAGTAGTGCTCCAAGGGCCGCCGTAATGGGCTCCCAGCAGCCCCCCCCCAAGCCCCCCCACACACACACCCACCGACACCCACCCACCCACCCAAGTCTGAAATAACACGTTTTTTTTTTTCTCGATCTCTCTATCACTATCTGTCTTTCTCTCTTGCTCATTTCTCTTCTTCTTCTTCTTCTTCTTCCCCCTCTTCTTTTTTTCTTCCTCCTCGCCCTCGCTATCCACTCGTCTTTGGTTAAATAAGCACTTCTTGCCGTGGAACGTGACAATTGGCGAGCAGGGAAATGCTGCTGCTTTTCTGTCTGTGTGTTTAAGTGTGTTTGTGTGTGTGTTTGTGTGTGTGTATGTCTGTCCGTGTGCTGTGTGTGTGTGTGTGTGTGTGTGTGTGTGTGTGTGTGTGTGTGTGTGTGTGTGTGTGTGTTTGTGTGTGTATATGTTTGTCCATGTGCTGTGTGTGTGTGTGTGTGTGTGTGTGTGTGTTTGTGTGTGTGTCTGCCTGTGTGTGACGGCTGACTATCCTCAGAGAGCGAGTGGCGTTTGCCGGGCTGTAAATGAGGGTACTCCATCAAAGCAGCAGCATGTTTCTGTGTTGTTCTCTCCTTTCACTCTCCTGTCTACAGTCCTCCCCTCCCCTCCCCTCTTTCCCTCCCCTCCCCTCCTCTTTTTTAATGTGCCCTCCCTGCGGCTTCTTTCTCTCCATCTCTCTCGTTCCACTCTTTTGGCCTGCTCCCTTTCTCTCTCTGTCTCTCTCTCTCATTCTCTCTTTCTCTCTCTGTCTCTCTTTTCCGTCTCTCTGTCCCTCTCATTCCACTCTTATGGCCTTCTCTCTCTCACTCTCTTTTTTCTGTCTGCCTTTTTTGTCTCTCTCTGTCTTTCCCATTTCACTCTTTTGGCCCCCTCTGTCTATCTATCTCTCTCTCTCTTTCTCTCTCTCTCTCTCCTGTCTCTCTCTCATTCCACTCTTTTGGCCTACTCCCTCTGTCTTTTTTGTCTCTCTCATTTCACTCTTTTGGTCTGCTCCCCCTCCCCTCTTTCATTTCACTTTTTTTTAGCCTGCACCCCATCTCCTCTCCTCTCTCTCTCTCTGTCTCTCTCTCTCTCTGTCTCTCTCTCTCTCTCTCTCCATCGCACTTGTTTTTGATCTCTTTGTCCACATCCCCTCCTTAGTTAATTGAATGTCATGCCACTGCAGCTTCCAGCCCAGCATTGTGTTATAATAGGTTATTGACAGGATATGCAGGGTGGCCCAGGGGATGGCCTTTTTAATGATGGAGTGAAGTAGGACAAGGTCATCTCAACACCCCACCCTCCATGCCCTCCACACACTCCCCCCACCCTCATCCACACCCACACACACACCCACACTCACCCACTGTACTCAACCACACTACCTCCCCAGCCCAGCTTACACACACGCACACACACACACATGGGCGGCCTCACGCACGCACGCACACACACACACGCACACACACACACGCGCACACACACACGCACACACACACACACACACACACACACACACCACTACCACATGGCCCAGCTCAGTAGGCCTCCTCCCCGTGTCCTTCCACTTAATGTCTGACAGTGTCCCAAATGGCCCCATGGTTAACTGTTTTGGAGGGCAGCCCCACCGACTGCGCTTCAGCCCGCCACTTTTGATCTCAATTGTTAAATTGGACACGCTCGCAAGGATTTGTGTTAATTCCTGGAGAAGAGCCTTCTCTCCCCCTTTACTCCCTCCCTCCCTCTCTCTCTCTCTCCCTCTGTCCCTCTCTCTCTCTCTCTCTCTCTCTCTCTCTCTCGCTCTCTCTCTACTCTGTCTATGTGTGCAAACTGTGCATTTTTTTTAGAAAGTCCCTTTTTTTCGGGGGGAAGAGGAAATTGCTCTTGAAACGCTCTCAATTTAAATGGAGTGATCAGGGATTTCAGCAGCAAATTTGTTTATCAAAGCAAGCGATTGGCGTTTCCTGGGTAATTGAAGTGCTAGCAGACAAAGGAGAGAAAAGTGTGAGTGTGTTGTATGTGTGTGTGTTTGTGTGTATGTATGTGTGTGAATGCTTGCATGCATGTGTGTGTGCATGTGTGCATGCATGCATATGTGTTTACATCCCTGTGTGTGTGTGTGTGTGTGTGTGTGTGTGTGTGTGTGTGTGTGTGTGATTGAGTGTGTCAGGAGGGCAGCAGGGGGGATACCAGACAGACAAAAACATCCCCAGTGGAGACGAGAGGAGAGGAGAGGAGAGGCATTTAGGCTCTCATCCCAGGCCAGCTGCAGTGGCGTCCATTAGTAGATCAATGGATAATGGATGCTCATGATCATGAGGAGAAAGTGGGGCCGGCGGGGGCTGTGAAAAGGTTGCACAACACAATCGCCATTTTGTAACGGCGTCCTGCCTGTCAAGCCTGTCCTGTCAGG
>CM059277.1:25643056-25648056 GCA_030347295.1 Setipinna tenuifilis
TGTCTCTCTCTCTCTCTCTCTCTCTCTCTGTTTCTTTCTCAAGACTTTTCACAACACCTCAACAGCAATGAAGTCCTGATGGTTGGGGGATGCTGACCTGTCAGACTGTCCAATCAGCTTTGGTCGGAGCGCAGCCAAGGAAGTGTACCGGTTTTCATACAGAACCATATGTCAGTCAGACTGGCTGCGCTCCATCCATTGCAGCACCCGTGGCATCAAACGGTCCCTGTTAAACCCGAGAGTCTGGCGTGGCTAAATTTATTACCCGAGACGTGATGTGAGATACATAAAATCAGTGTTGCTTCCACTCTCACCGGATCCATGTCAGCCCATGAAATCGTGGGATGGAACCGAACGGGCGCTGTTGAAAGAAACCAAATGTTCCTCTGCCCACACCCCCCCCCAGCCCCCACCTCTATAACACAGTCTTTCCGAATTGGTTCATCCATCACACTGGGGGGTGGGTGGTGGGGTTTAGACACTAAAGGGAAACACCAAGAAAAAGCCCAAAAAAAGTGACACATGAAAAGCTAAAGCTTTGATGAAGCCCCCCCACTCCCAATTTCAGCACTTCATCTGTGTGGTGGGAGTTATTTTGGATACTTTTGGTTCACAGAGTGGGGTAGCTGATGGGAGTTCATTATTTGAAATATCGGCTCTGGTTACATCACTTCCTCAGTCCAGCTTCTCCCTGTCTCCCTGACTGAGTGGTTAATAATTAACAGTTTTGATTTCATGAAGTTTTAATGGGCCTCAACAACACATTTCAGCTGAAGACATTTCAAGCTTCTTTTCAAATGAGCCACCCAGAGAGTGTGTGCTTTAAAAAGTGCCAAACAGAAATAACATGTGAAAAAGGAAAGTAAAGCAATGTTAGGACAAAGATGATATGTTGATGAACTTTAACGCTTGCTTTGAGGTTGTTTTCATTGGTTGATGTGATTGACAGGCCCTGGTCATGTCTTCATGGACATGAGTAAATGGGGGGAAGCAGATTTCCCTCTTGAATTAGGGGTGCCCTCGATTTATGAAAAGGCATAGGTAGCCTGGTGAGAATGGCAGGACCCCTCTTAATGAGCCATGTGAAGTGGGTCCCATGCCACCCCCCCCCCTGCCTCTTCCCAGAAACCCCCTTTTTCTTCCTCTCCACGCCACGACAAGCGTTTCTAAAGGAGCTACAAAGGTCTTGTCCACACCTGAGCTTCACAAGGGTTCCCTCTTGACCCTTGACCCTGCCAGGCTGCCTTGCTGCCGGCTCAGGTTACGCATCACACCCGCCCGCCCCTCCCTTACCTCTGCGATCTCATCGGGTTACCTGCTAGCCATCGCTCTCGCTTTATTACCTCCAGAGTCTTTAAGAACCACCGCTGAGAATCGCGGCAGGACTTCCAGGGCTAGTTGAGAAGGAGCATTCATCACAGGCCTGTTTTATCTTTTAGGAGTCTGTGCCTTAACCGCTGTACAGTCACTGCACATTCATCTGCACAGGGAAGACCAAGACTGACTACGAAAATACAGCTCGAGTGGTACTTGCAAACAGGGTGACATGAGTCGAGCTTTTAGTAATGCAAACCAACACTAATGGAAACACGGTATATTTATTTATTTCACCGCAAAGTGCATCTATTAGATCGCTGTCCCATGTGGGAGGGCGCTCGCTTTCGAGTCTGTCGAAGCCGCTTACTGCATCTGGAGAGGGCTGCCCCGCTCCCCAGCGGGCATCTCTGAAGAGCGGCATCTCTGGTCGCGGCTGAATGGGCGGTTTTGTGCTTAGAGGTGTCCACACTCATCTGAAAGTCAATGTGCTGTGCTGGCCGAGTCGGAGAGGTTCAACGTTATTTATCCCCCCCCCCAATCCCCATCCGTCCAAAGTGCAGGATGAATGTGAAGGCACTGCAATGGTTTCTCCCTCAATCTCTTCTGCCCCCCTCTCATCCTTTCCCTATCTCTGTCTCTCTCTCTGTCTCTCTCTCTCTCTCTCTTACTCTCTCTTTCTCTTTCTCTCTCCCTCCCCACTCCCCATCTCTCTCCTCGCTGCTCATTCTCTTCTTATTTTCCTTGCTAAAGGCACACAGGCCTGGAAAATCCCTGGGAATGTATGTCTGCTATCAGGAGCTTTCATCTCCCGCTGCTCACTGTAGTAATTGGAAAGTGCCGTTGTCGCCTCTTGATAGCGGTTTTGCACTAGACAAGTCCTGAGCATCAATAATGTAGTGTTCAAATGATATGCTGTTCATTACAGAGATCAGGGATTCTCCTCTTAAGAACTCCATCATATTTTTTTTTCTGCCTTTCACATCTCTCTCTCTCCATTTTTTCCACCATTGCTCTCTTCCCCTTATGCACACAAGGGAAACTTGGCATATTTTTCTTTTTTTTTTTTTTTTTTAAATATTATAATCCACTTAGTTAGAACACTGTATTAAATCCAGGACTTATGGAAGTAGGGCTGCTACTCTTTTTCTCCCAGCCTGCTGACGGGAAGCCTGTTAAAAGCGTGTCTCATGGTGGGCCATGTTAGACACGCTCTCGCACACTCTGGCGGCTGGGGGGGAAGTTCTGGTCCAAGAATGCCACAACCGGAGAAAAAAAAAATCTCTCTGTCTCTCTCTGGGCTGGCGACGATCCCGAGAGCCGAGAGGAAAGGAGAGCTAAAAAGGAGCCTCGGCAGCCCCGTCACGCCTCCAAAGAGCCGCTCCTCAGGGAAGGGGTTCCTCTCCAGTTTGCCCAGTTTGACCTTTGAACCCCTAAGGTGTTGGAGACACTCTGCCTCCTCTGCCCTTCTCAGCTCCACCAAGTAGCACCCCCCCTGGAGGGGAAATAAGGAGCACATGGGTGTGGATGAGTGACAGACAGGGTCTCACCAGGGGAGCTCCACTGAACTGAGCCTGTTTACTGTCCTCCCCTCCTCACCGCCCGCCTTCTCCCTTCCTCCTCTCCCTGCCTCTGAAAGCGGGTTAGTCATGGGGGGGCGGGGGGTGAAATCTGTAGCGGTGTTTTGGGGAACCCCATGGAGAATGGGGTCCAGTAGGGGCAGTAGGCAGGGTCTGGACCGAGAAGGTTTTTTTTTTTTGTTGTTTATTTGATTTTGCTTGAGAACTCTTTGAGTTCTTAAAGGATGACTGGATAGCTGGCAAGTAGATCCAGATGGCTGCTGGATATTATGTTTGACTTTTCAAAGAACCTACACAGACCCAAACCCACCCCAATGCCCAACACAATGAGAGTGTGTCCAAGAGGCCATAGGGTTGGGTTAGCAGGGGGGGCAGAATAGAAGATAGAGAAGACCTAGCTTCCCCCCCAGTCTCTTTCTATGGTACCTACAGAACCTCTTCAAGGCTACCAACCACCTTCACTATTCCCGTCTCCTTACACTTAATGTAACACTGGGGTACTACTGCTGACTCTTCACTGCACACATACAGTGAAATATTGGACCTAATTACCGCAGGTTCTCCATGTGCACAAAACCCTCTGTTTAATTATTAAAATCTGATTGCCCACCAAGTTGTTTTTTTCCACATAAGTAGACATTTATTGTGGAAGAGGGACGTTAGCATAGCCTCTTGCTGTTTAATGCAGATAAAAGCAGATTAAGGGGTGTTCAGCATTAAAAAATCATGTTAGCGAGCTAATGAGCGGAGTTGTATTAGCGGGCTATTAACAAAGCTGCGCTATGTTTTCCATAAGCAAAATCTTGTTTCTAGTCACATACTTTACTAAAAAACAAACGAACAACAAAAATGCTAATGGTGAACTAGCTTAGAGACCAGATAGGCTCTTAGAACAGTAATCCAGCTCAAACCTGTGTTCTGAACACCATGTTGCTCCTGCAGCGAACAGGATCTCGGCAGAGCAGTAAAGCCTCTGCCAAATTTCACTGGCTGTAAGATGAATCAAGGAGGACTGCTGTTGCTTCACGCCTATGTGAGTGTGTTCATTGTGTGAAGCATCTTGTTAAAGCTCCCCAGTGTCATGTTATATGGAGATATATTCTGGCTTGGCTTCAAGATGGCCGTGCCCTTCCTTCTTTCAATGTGTTTATTTGCTTGCTTCAGTGTTAATGATCTAGATAACTTCACCAGCGTATTAGTGTATGGATGCATTTACTTGTGTTATTCCATGACCATAATTTTATTCCAACACATACTGATGCATCTAAATGACCACTGTTGTGGTGCATGACATGTATATATAGTAAATTAATATTGTTGGAAAAACTGTCAGCACTCATAGATGGTCACAAAAATGTATATGTATCCCCCCCTCCACACACACACACTTATCACAGTAGGGTGTTTTGCTGTTTTGGTGTTGGTTGTGTCTTAGCCCGTTGGACACAGGTGTCACTACCCCCTTTGACACCCCTGGCTGTCATATGTGTGTACTCAAGTAATGGCCAAACGAGGAAACCAAACACACAACACCTACACCACACAGACACACACACACACAAGTGTGACCGTCACTGTCAATTGTGAAATTTGTTTTGTTTTTGTTTGTGCTCACAACTGCCATGTGTGGTGTCCCCCTGTTCACACACACACACACACACACACACACTGTCTTCTTCCCCCACACTTACCGAAAGCAAGGTCTACACCACATTGTGACACGCAGCAGAGTAAGTGTGCTCTTGTCTGTGTTTGCTCTAACGTGTGAGTGTGAACTGCCCTCTTATGTCGGCCTTATATCTATTGAGGAGAAAGTATAGTCATGAACTAAGGGACATACCACTGCATCTTTACCCCCCTCCCTTTACAGTAATTCATGTGTTCTAATAAACACCCATCGGCCATTTTAAATGCACTTAAAGGAACTCTCCACAGCATGCTGCTGGTCTAATTGCACTCAGTGATTTATGCTAAGCTAATAGCTGAAGTGCTACTGCCAGATCCGGAGATCAGCTCAATGGATTTTTAAAAAGTAAAACTCAACTGTTTAATTCAAAGAAACTTTTCCCAAATTTCCCAAAAAGTGGAGTGTTCCTTTAAACCTCA
>CM059277.1:25653056-25668056 GCA_030347295.1 Setipinna tenuifilis
TCAAGGAATCATGGAATAAAACTGTAAATCATTTTCTGTGCTCATGATTCACTTTGGGTTAGGTAGCTAGCTAGCTCTTTCTATGTTTATAATTGTTTGTATGCCATACCTCAAAACAATTCTTGTCTGGAGTTATGTGCAAGTAGACCTGGCATTGAGGGGCACTGCATTTTGTGACAACCTTGAGTGCTTGTTTGCTGGTGTCATAGCAAACTCTACAATTTCTCTTTGTATCAGAGACATGAGGAATGTGTTCAGTGACATAGTCCCCAGGGTGTTTTACTGAGGGACTGTACACAGGAGGCTCTCCATACTCCTCAAGGCCAGCTAGCTGCCGAACAAGCTCCTCTCTGTATTCAGTCACAGAAAACTTTTGCGGCCGCTTGAGCGCAGCTACATCAGGGTTTGCAGCACGGTATATCTGAAACAATATGAAGCTGTTTACAACAGCAATATCCATCATATGGAAGAACAGAGTCTTCCACCAACGCATGCACTTTCTTAAGGCTGTGCTCTTTCCAATAAGTTGGTCAGATCTGTCAACCCCGTTCATGTATGCATTGTAGTCGTGTATAGCCTTGGGTTGTTGCACTCTAACACAATGCCACCTGTGTGCCACTTTTTCCCTCCTTTGAACATGCAAGAACTCATTTGCCGAGTGGATGGATGACAGAAGGGTTACAGGCCTATTGTCCTTCCACTGCAATACCAAGCAAAAGCCATCACGGACCCACCTCACAGCACCCCTATCTTTCCCTTTTACCCACTCCTTCCCTTTCTTTACTGAGTCAGGGAAACTTCTTCTGTTTTCGGCTGCAGTCCCACAAGAAGGCATTTGGAGCTGAAACAGGTCATTGACCAGCTTTGGTGATGTGTAAAAGTTATCAAAGTACACATGATACCCCTGGTGGGCAAGAGAGCTAGTGAGTCTCATCACTACATCATACCCCAAGCCATTCTCACTAGGTGCATCATGTATGTTTTTGCCAGTATAAACATCAAAGTCATAAGTATAGCCATTCAAACTGTCAGCTAACACCCAGAGCTTAATTCCCCACTTTGTGGGTTTGTTCTTGATGTACTGTTGAATACCAGACCTATGTTTTGATTTTACCATTCTTTCATCCACAGCAACATGTTGAAATGGTTGGTAAAGGGTTTTACATGTCACCTTGAAAGCCTCTAACAAGCCTGTGATTTTCCGCAGTTTATCACGCTCATCTTCAGCACAAGGATCCACAACATGGAGCATTGCCATCAATGCTTTGAACCGGTCTCTTGACATTATGCTGCGTGCCCACAGCCCATGGTACAGGGTTTTGGTGCTCCAGTATCTGTAAAAAGAACTAACTGGAACAAGGCCACAAAACATTATAAGGGCCATCAATCGTGCCAATTCATCTGGACTAGTTTCTTTCCATGTACCATCTGTGCCACCATAATAGGGCTTTCTGAGGATTTCCTCCCACGCATAAGCATTGGTGTAGGTGCAGATTTGCCGCAGGAGGACATCTGTGAAAAAAAGTCTAAAAAAATCTATGGCTTTGGTCATGGTACCTCGTGTTACTGGTACATCTAGGTGAACACCAGGTTGACGCACAGGACGGAAAGGTGGCAACTGGTTGGGCGTGTCAGGATAATCATAGCCTCTATATGGCTGGGCAGCAGCTGGTTGATTCACCCGGCGTGCAGCTCTCCCTCTTCCTCTCCCTCTCCCTGCGCGTGGACGCTCTGGCATTCCTTCTGGTGCCTCCCTTTCAGGTTCAGGGTCATCCTCCTCCGAGTCAGTGGCAGAAGCAGAGGAATGTTGAGTTCTAAAAGTTTTGATAAAACACATAGACACACACACACACACACACACACACACACATATACACACACACACACACACACACACACACACACACACACACACACAAACAAACAATAGAAGTTGTTCACAACTTAGGTCAAGGATAATTTACATCAGAAAAGTTTGCAACAGAAAGGTTGCTACTTACTATGTCATAACTTACTTTCTAAAAGTTGAGATAGTATACTGTATAAAAAACAATAGGCGTACAAGTTGTTCATAACCTAGGTCAAGGCCAATTTCAGTCAGAAAAGTTTGCAGCAGAAAGGTTGCTATTTACTAAATGCCATTAGTTTCTTTCTAGATGAGATAAAAAATACAAGTTGTTCAAAACCTAGGTCAAGGCTAATTTCAGTCAGGGAGGGAGGGTTGCTACAGAAAGTTTGCTACTTACTAGACTACATGCCATTACTTTCTCATAAGGAGCACAAATAGACATTTATTGAACTTATCAGAACAAATAACATTGATATTTATTTACTCCTTGGTTTCTATATTCATTCCTTCATTCAGACCAGCCCACAGAAAATGCTAACAATGCTACAATATTGGCAAAGGGCGAATCTAAATTCACTCGGTAAGGAGATGAAACGCGGTAAAAAACAAACAAACAAAAAAACTCCCCAGGATTTATTTTACTGACAAGAAAGACCAAAAACACGCTATACAAAAAGCACAGTCTGTTTGGAGTGTTATCCCTTGAAAATATACTGTTTTATGAAGATGCAGGTAGTCTAAAAAACCTCGAGTTTGAAGTTTGTTTACTCACTGTGCCTCGTAGTCGTCTGTGTCACGAAAGTCTTCAGCCAGTTCTCGGTCCAACTCGTACTCTTCTCCACTAGATAATCCACCTGTTTCACTGTCTTCACCACTATTGTCATCATTTATGTGTTGACAACACATTTCTGCCACCTCAGTGGCCGAAAAGCGCACTTTAGGACGCTTACGGTTTGACATGTTGATGCAACGAACAGCTGAGAATGAGCCTAACGCCTCGTCCCCACACAAAGAGAATGAGGTTCGCGGGAGTTGCTAAGGTGGAGCTTTACACAAAGTTGTAATGACATAAAATTCAGCCAATAGGCTATGAAAACGAACTAAACTACTTGACAGTGATTGGCTAGCTGTTGACAACATATCTGAATGGTTTTTTTTCATAGGTGACGTTTTATGCGCGATTTAAAGGGTCACTTGCAAGTTAAGCACTACTATCGACCATTGTTAATATCAATGATGAAATATCAAAATCGTAAAATTATACAGACATTCAGCATCACGATAAAAAGTTTTTTCACTGAAAGTGGTAACAACCAACGACAACGCCCAAAACGGGGCGTGGTCTGGTGTGACATAGGAAGAGGGAGGACCGAGGAAGTTATACAGTCTATGAGTGCGTTCACATGGACAAGTCGAAACCACTTGGAAGTGGTTTGGGATCGTACCAGCTTCATGTGAACGCGGATTGGTTTGGGTTGGAATTGGTTTTCGTTATCCCGTTGCGACTCCAAGCCTGGGCTGTTTCGAAACCACTTCGACTGCCATGTGAACGGGGATTGGATTGGTTTTCATGTATTGCGCATGTATCAACGAAATAAAAAACGCAGTTTGTTCCTTCATACAGACTTTCTAACACAGCAGAATGCACAACACGTACGCGTCAAACTCCTGGAACACCATGTTTGTATGCCGCCAGAAAGTTTGTTTATTGTCTTTATTTAGTAGGAACAGTGCAGAGCCCATAGAAGATGTGCCAGAGTATTACGTTTTTGTTTAGACCACCTTATTGTTTAAGTGGGTAATAATATCAGGTGAAAGGAGAAGGCTATGTAAATACATTTGCACTGACTGACTTGTAAGATTTTCTTTAGCCACTGTTTTGCTATGTGGAATAACCGGAATGAGAGGTGAAAAGTTCAGTCTCCTCTACGTGTCGTCTGTATGCACTGTAGGCATATGTGTGCAGTGCTGTAGTCTGCTGTTGCGTATACGATAAGATACATCTTACCTACGTAGCAGCTTTGTTGTGGGCAAATGTTTACTCGTGTTATGTCCATTATTTTAGTTATGTGTCGTTAGTCGCGTTATGTCCAACATTGTAGCAGCTAGCATTGTAAATCTTATCAGCCTGGGTCGTCATAGCTGGGTCGGCACGGTTTGACCGATATCTTTGGCATTTTTTGCCCAAACAACACGAAACGTGGTACTGCACACACTGGTAACATTATGATGACGCCGTCCAAATTTGAGATCAAACGGATGAGTGGTTCACGAGTTATGCGTGGAAGAGACGTTCCTTGTATTAAAAGATAATAATAGAAAGATAGAAGTTGACTACAGCGCCCCCACCTAGCGTAGCGGAAAGAGCCGGAACTCTCGCCGAATCCGCTTAGACGAACTGCATGTGAACAGGGACTTGGGGGACAGACCACCCGTTGTGAACCAATCCCAAACCAAACCAATCCCACCATGTGAACGCAGTCTATGCTTATAGGTAAAACGCTCTGTGGTCCCGTCAGCGGTATTTTTTTCCTAGTAAAGCGACGCCACAGGTAGCCAGATATAATTTTACGAATTAGTTTTTAATCATATTATGAAACCGTGTCTTTAAACCGTGTCTCTGTGGCGTCGCTTTAGAGCTAGGAAAAATAATACGTGGCCAATTGGCCAAAATAGCTGGTGAGTAGTAGCATTGTCGCTAATGCTATTTGTTTACCTCTGGGCTACTTGTCTTTATATGAATAAAATAAATACACTTTATTGGTCTGTACGTTCTGTGTTAATTGAGTAAATAGGCACCTGTTACCTTTTTAGACTCAACATTTTGTCTCACTAAATGCAAAAGGCACAATTTATTTCTGTGACGGTCGTCATTGCAGCATCCTAGCTAAATTAACGCCCTAGCTGATTATACTGCCAAGGAGGTATGCAGAAAGGAAGCTTCCCGACGGCAAAATCTCATCACGTTTAATCTATAAAACATGCTTAATGTGGGCAGTTATAATCTTTCATACACGATCAATTACTAATGGTAGTGTACATTGGTCAAACGTTTCGTTATAGGTGTTTTTGCGGACACTGCGAGGCTATGCCATCTGCGGAGGAGAGCATGTGCTGTAGGGAGTTAGAGGCGTACTGATCTCTGGTACAGCAGCTAGTGTGCCGTTCAGCAACATAAACTGCCTGACACAACACCCCGGCTTCGATGCTTGTTGCTTGAACCCCTTCTCGCTACAAGTTGCCTACCTTGCATTTCGCCAGGAATATGGTCCACTTCAAGCCAGCAGACCAGAGTAGGTTCAGTCATTTTTAGTCCGGTGGTCCAACAACAGCTAATGCCCATAAATTTATTAGCAATTGTGAATAAGTGTGCTACAATGAATACTATGTAGGTAATTCACTAAAAACAAATCAATAATTTAATTCATATAATAGTGGCATTAGCTGTCATTTACCCAGACTAATAACACTCAGTCGTAATGAGCTCCACCTATCACTGAGTTCGCTGTAACAGACGAGGCTGTAAAATCGGCTCTCTTCACTTGGACAAAACGAATCCAAGCCCGAAAACGTTTGGTCTTCCTGCTCGGAAAGTGATGGACTCGGTGTCCAGACTGAGAGGTGTTCGTACACCCACCACAAACACAATAGTTAACCATCACTGATAAATACTCACAACAACTATACTAATCAATCAATAACTCGCTACTCAAAAACTCGAGAACTCCCTCTTCCTACGTCATAGAACCTGACAACCGTCGGAAAGAGATAGTTCAATTTTATTACAAAACGGTACCTTTTAATCTATTTTTCTGATGATGGGGATGGTGGATCGTGGCCATTTTTTCACAGACCTTTTAAAATCTATTTATAATCATTTCTAAATGTAAATGTCATCATAAAAAAAAACTTCCAAGTGACCCTTTAAACAGGCGAAGACGTCATGGTTCGAAATCGAACCAAATTTGAATGGGCCGTCTATAGAGAGAGAAACTAGAGGTAAAAAGCAATATAGAGAGAGTGACAGTGAGAAAAATGTGTGAGAGAGAAAGAGAGTGAATGACAGAGATAGAGAAGGGAGCTTTTCTAACTGTGCTCGTGCTTGTTCCTGCTGCCTGTACCCAAATCGAAGATCCGTGTTGTGGCCCAACCGGTGGGGGGGTTGGGGGGTTGGGGGGGAGGGTTGGACACGTCTCTGGTGACGCCCGTCCGTCTTGTGCTCCTTCACTCATAGCACTCTGCCTTTCCTTCTTTTATTTCTCTCCTTCCCTCTCTCTCACTCCCTATCTCTCCCTCTCCCTCTTCTTCTCTCTCTCTGTCTCTCTGTCTCTCTGTCTCATACACAGACCAGCAGTCCGCTGTGGCTGATGGCTTCATCAGGCTTTTTTTTTTCTTTTTCTTTTTGCCCGTCAAAGCCTTTGCTCCGGGTTGACACGCTTTTCAATTATACATAACGCTCGGAGGGAAAATCCCCAGACTCCCCCCGACATATTCCTCAAATGCACACTCACGTCATTTACGGAAAACTCATTTGTATAAAAAACCCATCTCACTGTTTCGGAACCACTGTAGTCACGTGGCGACCGTAATAAGCAGATCTTTTTCTAAAAAAAATTATTGTCGTAGGCGCATAATGGCAATAAGAGCATGCGTGTTATTTCTGACAATATTCCCCAAGTAATTAACGCTTTGATCCAAATGCATTGTGGGAGTAGACTTGCATAATGATGCAGGTTAGTGGTTCAATTTTTTATTATTTTTTTATTTTTTGCACTGCGATGATTGTCCCTCCTGTGTGCAGTGGTTTTGACAGAGCGGTGACTTGTCGTGACAGAGGTGGGGCTGGGTGGGCTGGGGTAGGGTGGGGTGGGATGGGGTTGAGAGGGGTTGGAGGGGTGGGTGGGGGTGAAGGGCAGATGTGCGGGGAGGCTTTGATGCCCCCATTGGACTCCATCTGGCCTCTGGAAAAGCGTGTGAGTGAACGAACGAGCGAGCGAGCGAGTGAGTGAGCGGGGGGCCCTTGCTACGTGCTGGGACTCCCTGAACACCTTAGTAAACTCACGCACACACACACACACACACACAATATTACACACATATACACAAACACCATCACATACACACACACACACACACACACACACACACACACAATATTACACACATATACACAAACACCATCACATACACACATTTACATGGGCACACATTCACAAACACATTGTTAAACGTACAATCACACACATACACACAAAGACACACACAAACTCACACTCAGGTGTAACACACATACACACACACACACACACACACACACACACACTAGACATTGAAGAACATGTGTTTACAAGCTCTGATTTACCATAAGTACTTTAGACATGAAACTATACTGATGTGTTTGTTTTCTCATGTGTTTGTTTACAGTAAGCCAGGTATTGGCACCCCCTTAATATTTCATTGTGTGTTTGGACGAGTGTGTATGTGTGTAAAAAAAAGAGAGAATGCACACTTTACACTCATCACTCTGTGTGACAGTATGCTTTTTTCTGTGTGTGTGTGTGTGTGTGTGTGTGTGTGTGTGTGTGTGTACATGTTCATCAGAGACACAAAACCTCCTGTTCTTTCTCCTCGCTGCTTCATGCATCCTCTCCTCTCTTCCTCTTGTTCTGGCTGAGTGCTCTTGTGTGCTGGAGCAACAACAACAACACACACACACACACACACACACACACCACAAACACAGAAAAAAGAGAGGGAGAGAAAGAGAGATGAGAGGTGTGGAGAGACAAAGACAGAGGTGGAGAGAGAGAGACTGAGACAGTGAGAGAGAATAAGGGATGGAGAGACAGAGGGACAGAAGTAGAAAATGAAGAGAAAGACAGATAGAAATAGACACAGAGAGAGAGACAGGGAGAGACAAAGTGAGAGGGAGAGAGAGAGACAGACAAAGAGAAAGACAGGGAGAGACAAAGTGTGTGTGTGTGTGTGTGTGTGTGAGAGAGAGAGAGAGAGAGAGAGAGAGAGAGACAAAGAGAGAGAGAGAGACAAAGAGAGAGAGAGAGAGACAAAGAGAGAGAGAAGGCTGCATCTCTATTTCTTCCAGCCAGCATCAAGGCTGAGAGGAGTGTTGTGTGCTGTCCAGAAAGAGCTGGCAGATCAAACGGGCCTCTCCGCCGTCTGTCTCCGCGTCTCCTGCAGCACTCCAAAGCCTCGGGCCCGCGGGGCGCATAGCAGCAAGCCCTGGAGCAGCCCCTTGACTACACACACACACACACACACACACACACACAAGCACACGAGAACACACACACACACACACACACACACCAATATGAACACACACGAACATGAACACACACACACACACAAGAACACACACACACCAATATGAACACACATGAACACACACACACACACACACCAATATGAACACACACGAACATGAACACACACACACACACATGAACACACACAAACATGCACACACACATACGAACACACACACACACACACAGGAACACACACAAACACACACAAAAAACACACACAAACATTTTTTTCTGCCAGCTTGCTTTCACTCCAGAAAACTTGAACGCGGAAGACAAACGCAGCAAGGCATTGGCGTACTCTACTCTAGCTTAGCTTGCAACAGCAGCATCGTCAGGGTCGTCTAGTTTCTCAGACGCACACGCTGACAGCCTCCTCCAGGTCTGTGGGTGGTGTCTGCGGCCCTCCATTCTCCCCCCTGCTCTGCTCTTCTCTGCTCTTCTCCACTCTCTTTCACCTTCTTCTTCTCCTCCCCTCCTCTCCTCTCTCCTCCACACTTCTTCCCTCCACTTTTCATTTCATCTCCTCTCATCTCCTTCGCTGCGCTTCCCTAACCCTTCCACTCTCCTCCTAACTCCTCCCCTTCCCCCCCCCCTCTTTTCTCTTCTCTACTCCCCTCCTCCTCTCTCCTCCATATTCCTTCCCTCCACTTTTTTTAATCTCCTCCCCTCTCCTCTCCTCTCCTCTCCTCCTTTTCACTCTCCTTCTATCTCCTCTCCTCCCCTCCCTCCACTCTCCTCTCCTCCCCTCCCTCTACTCTTCTCTGCTTTACTCCTCACTCACTCTTTCACTCACCCACTCACTCACTCACTCACTCACTTCAGCAGACAGCTGGACTGGCTTTTGCACCTCAGGCCTCCTGCCCATCTCATGGCCCCCTTAGATATAAAAAAAAGAGAAAAAAAGGGAGATAAGATGGCTCTGCTCTCAGTTTTTGCACATGTACTGTAAGTCTGTATGTCTGTCTGTCTGTCTGTCTGTCTGTCTGTAGCCGTCATGCACCCATCTGTTCTGTTCTGTTCTGTCCTGTCCGGTCCAGACCTTGCTTTTTGGGGTGTTGCTGTTTTGCTTGATCACTTACGGTACTAGGCCCCCTGATCATACTATACCCGTTTAATGTGATATTTTTAACATGGCACACACACACACACACACATATATGCACACACACACACACACACACACACATATACACACACATACATGAGAGAGAGGGAGAAAGAGATACAGAGAGAGAAAGAGAGCAAGAGAGAGAGAAGGAAACAGAAAGAGAGAGAGAGAGACAGAGAGAGAAAGAGAGCAAGAGAGAGAGAGAGGGTGCGAGAGACGAGCAAGCAAGAGACAGAGTTTATTGGCAGGTATAAAACTGCCATAGCAGCTCAGCACATATGGAGACACTCTGCAGTCTGTGGTGCCTTGAAATTTACAAGGCTGTCTCCTGACCTAGCCATGGTCCTGAAACTGAATGCTGGTCACACTCAGCCCAGCCCAGCCCAGCACAGCACAGCACAGTACAGCACAGTACAGCTCTGCACACAAAACCAGGTGGACTGAGGAGATGATGGAGACCTCCTAACACAAAACAGGCTGCAGTTAATACCATGTGCTGTGTTGACTGAGAGCACTCTTGACCAGTCTCTTCCGCCCACCATGTCTATTTGTATTTTTTGTGTGTGTGTGTGTGTGTGTGTGTGTGACACTCTAGACTGAATAAGGACAATTCACAATTCAAAAAGATTTGCCAAGTACTGGTCAATCTCTGCCCCATAATAGGCAGTATATCAGTCTAAAGAAGCCATGTCTACCCTTAACCATCAATTTAGTGTAATTTATTGCACAAGACATTTTGTGATTGATCAGTCACAAAACTATTATGATGATATACTTCCACCAGTGTTTGGATCTGTTATGATTTCCCTATGTCAAGATCCAAATAAAAGTATTAAAATGTGTGTGTGTGTGTGTGTGTGTGTGTCTGTGTCTGTGTGTCTGTGTGTGTTTGTGCGTGTGTATGTGTGTGCTGTTTACATGTAATGTGTAATGCCGCCCAGGAAAGCCAAGCTGGTGTTGGCAGTGGCTCCATAGGCTGGTAAACGAGCACCTCATACTTCACTTCATTTCATACAGAGGGTCTGGCTATGGTTTCATTGACATGGTTGTCCGACTAATCAGCGATCGAATCAAACGATTGGATCTGCCTTTACCCAATCGCTCACGTCTGGTCGTGACTCCTTCTGTTCGCTGATTGGTCAGGCAAGATGCTGCCTGAGACAACCATGTCAATGGAATCATAGCCAAACTCTCTTGTACAAAATGAAGTGCAGTACAAGGGGTTGGTTTACCAGGCTAGTGGTTCCATCCTCTTCTGGGGGGGGGGGGGGCGGTCTTTGTGTGTCTGAGGGAGCGTGAAAAAGAGAGTGATGGTTGGGGGTTCACTGACAGTCCAAAGCCAGTTCATTTACTGCTATTCAGTCAGTCGTAGGTGATCGTGTTTCACTTCTTTTACAAAGCTTCCTGTCCCCACACACAATCTCCAAGTAACATATGCATGCACACACACACATATGCACACACACACACACACACACACACACACACACACACATACACACACACACACACATATGCACACACACACTTACCTCGACGCTTGTTCTTTTTCCATATTTTTGTGAAGACTGCAAAGCACGAAAGGTAATATTGTTAAAATCATCTCATTTCAAGCTTACCATGAGTCTCTCTGTTTGTTCACCACCCGTATCCATCCTGCTCCCCCCCCCTCTCTCTTTCTCCTTCTTTCACTCTCTCTCTTTCTCTCTCATCCTTCTCTTTCTCCTCATCCTCTCTGCGTCTTGAGTGAGAGAAAGCCTCACAGACCTTTGGAGTGAAGCACAGTGGAGCGAAGTCCACAGTGAGAGAGAGGGAGAGAGAAAAAGAGAGGGAGAAAGAGAGAGAGAGGGCTCTTTCTGTGTGCTGGCTTATTTCATCTTTAATTATAAAGTGCAGCGCGAGAACATTCCAATCGAACGGAGTAAACATTTTCACCGGCTTTCATTAAATTACAGTGCCAACTTATCTACCAGCCCTTGTTCCCCAATTTTTTTTTTTTTTTGCTTTCACTCTCTTTTCACTCTCTTTGCCTCTCTCTCTTCTCTCAGCATTTCTTTTTCTGCATTCTACTTTCCTCTCTTTTTTTTCCCTCTCTTTCACATACACATACATCCACTCTATATCTCTTCCCTCTCCTTCTGTTGTTTTATTCGCTCTGTAACACACTTGACTGAGTTTCGGAATGGAGGGATAATGAAAAAAAGAAGTGAAGAGGTGGACGTGCCCTTGTTCATCCATTCATTTCATTCATTTGGGGGTGGGGAGTTCTGTGTGTGTGTGTGTGTGTGTGCGTGTGTGTGTGTGAGGGGTGGGGTGGGGGTGGGGGTACATTTTGCAAGAGGTTAGGAGGGGTCACCCACCCCACAACTTGTACTGAAGTAAATGGCTGGAGTGCAAATAAGAATGAGGGAGGTATGTATGAGAGAGAGAGAGAGGGGTGAGAGAGAGGGAGAGAGAGAGAAGGTGAGGGAGGTGGAGGAGGTGGAGGTGGAGGTGGAGGTGGACTGAGGGAAAGAGGAAGCACTGAAACTTAGAGGAGCTAGCGAAAGGTATTTGAGAGTAAGAACAAGAGGAGAGATAGAGGTAGAGAGAGATAGAGAGAGAGAAAAAGAGAGATGGAGCAAGGAGGAGTGAGAGGCAGCAGAACTGGCTTCTGCCACTGCATGACTGAGTGAGAATGAAAGAGTGAGTGTCGATGTGAGTGTGTGTGTGTGTGTGTGTGTGTGTGTGTGAGAGAGAGGGGGGGGGGGAGCATACATGAAGCAGAATGAAAGAGTGAATGAGTGAGAGTAACCCACAGCCTCCTCCTCTCCCCCCTGCCTGGTGCGTCAGATTGTGCTTCTTTGCTGCAGAAGTCTCAAGGCTCTAGCTCCATCTCCATCTCCATCTCCATCTTCGTCTCCATCTCCATCTCTGTGAGCGGGCCTCCACCTGCCCCTGATTGCCAATCTGGACACCCTCCCTGAGCCCCATCACCCCCCTTTTTCATCTGCACCTGTGAAGTGGAGCCCACTGATGCTGTACCGCTGCTGCTGCTGATCACTGGAGGCCTGTGTGCTCCACACATTTACCTCACCTCCTTACCACACTTCCCTTCCCTTTCTTTACTCCTCTACTTTCTCCTTTCTCCTTCCTTTTCTTTTCTTCCCTTCCCTCTCTGCTCTCTCCTCTCCTCCCCTCTCCTCTTCTTTCCTTTTCTTTCACCTCCCCTCTCTTCTCCTCTACTCTCTTCCCCTCTCCTCCCCTCTCCTTTCCTTTCCTCTTACCTCGCCTCTCTCCTCTCCTCCCCTCTTCTTTCCGTTTCTCTCACCCCCCCCCACTCCTTTCCTTTCTGTCTCTCTCCCCCGCTCTCCTTTCTTTTCCTTTCTCTGTTCTCTCCCTCTCCTCTGCTCTCTCTCCTTTCCTTTCTCTCTCCTCTCTCTCTGTTCTCCTCTCCTCTCTCTATTCCCCTCTCCTCTCCTCTTCTCCCCTCTCTCCTCTCTTTGTCCTCCATACTTTTCTCTTTTCTCCCCTCCTCTTTTCTCCCTCTTTCATTGTTGTTCATATCATGTTGTGCTGTAGGCTGTATTGTGTTGTGGTTTATGCTGATGTTGTCAGGGCGTCTGTTTTAAAAAAAATGATACTATTGGTCAGGTGTACAGTGCGTACAGTGACAATACAGGCCTCTCATCTTACCGTATCTTTTTCAAAACTCCTTCAGTGAGTTTCATTCTGTGAAGTGAGTTGTTTTTGTGTCCTGTGCATTTTGCAAAGCATTTGACCATCTCTCTTCACATGTGGCCCCCATCATTTATATTCCCTTAACGTGTTGTTTGGTGTTAATTGATGTGATATTTCATTTTCTGGCATTTCCTCCTCATGTGCCTTGCGTGCGTTTTTTAAATTTAATTTTTTTTCTCGCCTCCTCTCCTCTCCGCTCCACTCCTCTCCTCTCTTCTCCTCTCCATGTTGCTGCTGTTGCTGCTGCTGCTGCTGCTGCTGCTGCCGCCACAGCCACCAACCACCACCAACGAAAATTTACATTTCCATCTCCGTTTTTTACCTCAGTCAGCTATTCCCCGCAGGCTCTGCTTCACAAGCAACTCTTTGTCCCTATTCCGGTTTTTGTTTAATTTTTTTTTCTTTCCTGCCTTTACCTCTAGTTTGATGGCTTATGTGTGAGGCTGAGGCATAGGAGAAGGCCTTGACTGCTGCAGCCGCGAAGCATCGTTCCAGCTATTCATCCACGCGCGCATCCATCTTTTCTTTTTTTTTTTTTCTTCACCCGTGCATCCATTACTATTCAGTCTATTCAGCTTGTCTTTATCGGGAGAAAAGAAGAAAAAAGAAAAGCGCTGCTCGTACTCGTACTGCTTTAAATGCGCGGATCTTGTTATTGGTTTTTCTGGTCCATACAGGTGTTTAGATGTAGACAAGTTACTTTGTCCCAGTTTGTATGAGGATATGGCATCCGTCTACCTTTTTTTTCTCTCTCTCCAATGCGCCAGTGTGTCTCTTTTTCTATTCATCTGTCCGTGTATCTTTTCAGAGGCTGTCTGAAAGGGAAATCTAGCCGGAGAAGTACAGCTTGCACCTAAACACGACTGCTGTGATTACGCTAAAACCTTCGTGTTCTGTCTCTAGGGTGGCTGACCTGGTGTGTTTACTAACAAGGGAGTTGTTTCAGGGTCTCTAGTGACTTAAGTGTTGCTGAGGTGAGGTGAGGTGAGGTGAGCTGAGGTGAAGTTTGCTTGGTCTTGGCAGCTGAGGAAGTGGAGGAACTGGTCTGGGGGTGTGGTGGTGTGTAAAAAAATGCCCAGGTTACAAATCCCCTGTGACATCCAGACATGCAGACATGTAGACATGCAGACATGCGTGTCACTGTACATGCCGACCACCCTTAGGGCACAGGTGTGTGTGTGTGTGTGTGTGTGTGTGTGTGTGTGCATGTTTGTGTGTGTGTGTGTGTGTGTGTGTGTGTGTGTGTGTGTGTGTGTGTGTGTGTGTGTGTGTGTGTGTGTGTGTGTCTGTGTCTGTGTCTCTGTGTGCATGTTTCTGTGTGTGTGTGTGTGTCTGTATGTCTGTGTGCGCATGCTTGTATGTGTGTGTGTGTGTGTGTGTGTGCATATTTCATAGCCCCTATATGCCAGTCCATGGTGCCCATTTCCAGGTGATGGCGACCTCGTGTCTGATTGGATATCAGTCGCCCTGCATCACCCACATCTCCTCCTCCTCCTCCTCCTCCTTGACCTCCTCCTCTATTTCCTCCTCCTCCTCCTCCTCCTCCTTCTAATCCTTCTCCTCCTCCATCTCCTCTACATCCTGCTCTTCCACCTGACCTGCCAGTCATCTCTCCTCTTGTAGCCCTGTCTGCTTCATTGGTCTATGGTCCATGGCCTGCTCACCACTCTGCAGCCCCAGTGCCACACATAGCACCCCCCCCCCACACACACAGACACACACACAGACACACACACACACACACTCGCCAAGCATCCCTGTCAGACTCCCTCAGCTAGATATGATGATGTTAGCGTAACACACACACACACACACACACACACACACACACACACACACACACACACACACACACAGACATGCCAGAATATGTATAAACCCTGTGTGTCTGTGTTTGTGTGTGTGTGTGTGTGTGTCTGTGTCTGTGTCTGTGTGTGTGTGTGTGTGTGTGTGTGTGTGTGTGTGTGTGTGTGTGTGTGTGTGTGTATGTGTGT
>CM059277.1:25673056-25680556 GCA_030347295.1 Setipinna tenuifilis
AGCTTAGTGGGTGTATGTCTGTTGTGTGTGTGTGTGTGTGTGTGTGTGTGTGTGTGTGTGTGTGTGTGTGTGTGTGTGTGTGCACGTGCGTGTGTGCGTGTGTGTGCGTGTAAGTCTGTTGCATGTGCTGTGTGTGTGTGAGTGCTGTGTGTGTACGTGTGCAAGTCGTATGTTTATGTATATGTGTGAACCTCAGAGCTCTTGTGGTTTTTTTCTTTCTCTCTTTTTTTGCTTTTTTACTCGTCAGTCTGTTCTCTGTCATTGCCTTCTGTTCTTTCTGTTCCTGCGCCTTTTGTTGTTGGCTTGTATCTCCTCCATCTCTCTCACTCTCTTTTTCTCTCGCTCTCTCTTTCTCATTCTCTCTTTCTTCTATGTATCCCATTCAATTTCCCCCTCTCCATCTCTCTTGTTCTCTCTTTCTCTCTCTTTCTCTATGTATCCTATTCAATTTCTCCCTCTTCCTCTCCCTCTCCCTCTCTTCCATTCTCCTCGTCAGGCCTGCCTGCCTACAACTGGGTCAGCATCGTGTGACCAGACCTCTGGGGTCAGCCGTGGTGTTAATGGCCCAGGTGCGCCTGATCAAACCCACCTGCCCTCACCTCAACACCAACCCACTCACCCAGCCAACCCCCCAGCTAACCCCCCTCCTGGCTCCCTTTCTCCGCCCCAGCTAACCTCTCCCCTCGGCAGGCATGCCTGGCTGCCGGCTCCTGCCTCTGGGGGAGGGGGGGGGCAGGGGTCTGCAAAGTGAGCTTTATGGGGAGGGGGGGTCTGGCTCTGGCTGGCCCTGAATCTGTCTGTGCTGTGTCCGCGTGCGAGTGGAGAGAGGAGAGGAGTGGAGTGGAGTGGAGTGGAGTGGAGGCCGGCTTAAATGTGTTTGTTATTAGAGCTGGACGCCTCGCAGGAGAGAGAGAGAGAGAGACAGAGAGAGAGGAAGGTGGGGGTGAAGAAAGGGAATAGCAAAGTAGGGTCTGTGTGTGTGTGTGTGTGTGTGTGTGTGTGTGCGTGTGTGTGTGTGTGGGTGTACATGCGCATGTGTTGTTTGGCCTGGGGCTGTATGTTCATGTGTTCAGTGGCATGCCATGTTTCTGTGTGTGTGTGTGTGTTTGTGTGTGTGTGAGGGTGGACCACTCTGCAGTGGGTAGAAAACTGGCTCTGGTCACCATTGTGAACATCCCAACAGATAGAAAATAGAAGACAGTAAAAGAGAGAACAGAGAATGAGAGAGAGAGAGAGAAAGAGAGAGAGAGAGAAGGTAGAAAATGGCAACAGAAAAAAACAGAACGCTTCTATGGAGGAAGAACAGAGACATGTTTGGAGAACCATCTCAGGAACTAGAAAGCACACACACGCATGCACTCACCACACACGCAGGGACTACACATTCATCACCCCACCCCACCCCACCCCCCCACATAAACATACCTACACACACAGACACACACACACACACATGTGGAAACCTACCCTACACCTTACCGAACAGAAAGCTTTACGATTGACTCTTTTATTTAAAAATTCCTAGACCTTTTTCAACACCCATCTCTACTCTGTTTACTCGTATCTGTGTCTCTTACACTTTTCTTCACCTCACCTCAGCTGTTTACTCTGGTTCCTTCTGAAGAAATAAGCGTGATGAGTGGCAGAGAGAGAGAGTCAGGCTGCAGCCATGATGAGGAGAGCAGAGCAGCTATGTGCCACAGAAAAAACAGGAGGATTTGTGCCGTGTGCATTGCGTGTTTAATTGATTTCATACAGGAAGTGATGTAGGAAAAGCCGCTTACTCCGCTCCTCTGATTTCTGTGCAGGAGCTGAGACAGAGGAGAAGAAGAAGAAAAAAAAAACTACATTAAATACTGTCCCAAATAATTAGAATAATTACAGCTGCTGTTGTTTCCTCCTCTAACCCCCCCTCCCCCTTCCCCTCCACCTACTCTTAGTCTCACTCTCCCCCAAACTAAAACCACAAACACACACACACACACACACACACACACACACACACACACACTAACACACATCCACACACCCTCCCTGCAAAGCAAAGCAGAGCCAATTAAGAGCTGGCCCAAAATACTGGGCCCTGTAACGGGATTATGGTGGTGCATTTAAGAAGGAGAGGAAATAATTAGTCTTATTACTGATAACATTAATCAGGTTAAGCGCCATGCCTCATTATGGGGCCTGAGTCCTCTTCCTCTTTCTTTCTCGCTCTCTCTCTCTTTCTCTCTCTCTCTCTCTCTCTCTCTCTTTTACTCCTGCTCTCTTGCTCTCTTTCTCTCTGTCTCTGTCTCCGTCTCTGTCTCTCTCTCTCTGATCTTTCTCTCTCTTTTTCTTGCTGAGATGCTCTTACTTCTGGTGCCCTGTTCTATCCTTCTTAGTTTTGCTCTTGGGAATTTGTTGCTCTGTTTAGTTGGACATGGGTGATATGGTGTGTGTGTGTGTGTGTGTGAGAGAGAGAGAGAGAGAGAGAGATGGCAGATGCCAACTACTAGGATCATCAGGCAGACCAAATCTCTAGGGGGTGTATATGTTAGTTGTGTGTGTGTGTGTGTGTGTGTGTATGTGTGTGTGTGCGCGTATGCGTATGTGTGTGTGTGTGTGTGATCGTCTGCCAAGTTGATCTCCCTGCAGCACTGCACAGACACCAAGCTCCCCTTAGATTCCATTAACAGCATCATTCCAAACACTGTGAATATCTACAAATAGAAAACACACACACACACACGCACACACACACACACACACACAGGTGGTGGCTTTGTCAGGATTTCCCTGCACGGTGAAGAGCAGACTTTGAAAAACTCTTTCAGACACACCAAATAAAATTCAGCATTTGAATTTTAAACCACAAATGGCAGGATGCGTTGGCCGTATCATTCAACATGACTTTTAGAAGAAACTTTCTAAATTATTTCACACTGGTTAATAGCCTGTCCTGGGAATCTTCTTTACAACTAAACACACAGGAGTCTGGAATTGGAGCAGTTTTTGATTCGCAGACATACAAACCTCCTTCCAACACAATGCTGCCTTCTCTCTCTCTCTGCTTCAATCAATAACCACAGACAAGAGTTGCAATGTGCTTTAAACCAGATCAAATATTCTTTTAAAAGACTTCTAAATTGATTCTCTTTTTTTTCTCTTCTCAAGCTTCATCTAGCTAGCGGGAACAGAGTGGGGCACGTGAGCGTCTGTTATTAAAATGTGCTGTGAAAATGTATTCCAGCAAGATGATCTCAATTCAATCTGCACAACAGCCCCAACCACCCCCCCCCCCAACTCAAACACACACATACACACACTAACAACCACTATAATCACCACCTCATACTCACCTCACATTGCCTTCTCTCTCGCTACCCCCCCCCAACACCACCTACATAACATCCCCCTGACATTGATGTGTGGAAGATTGTGCAATATCGAGCAGGTGGAGGTTACTGAGGATGAATGCAAGCAACCGAACAGCACAGACTTTGTGTGCATATGTGTGTGTGTGTGTGTGTGTGTGTGTGTGTGTGTGTGTGTGTGTGTGTGTGTGTGTGTGTGTGTGTGTGTGTGTGTGTGTGTGTGAGAGAGAGACAGTGTACTGTAGGATTTTAATGCAATCCCAAAAGTCTGATGAAACATCTTTTGAATGTTTGATGAAATGTGGGAATTGACAGGCTTTTATCAATAACAATGCCATTCTGCCTATCAGTCCAATTCCTTATCAATTCCCTTATCGATTCCTCAGTAGTTTATTGAGTGGCAAAAATCATGTATGATAGTCTACCAACAAAGCCTGTATCTGAGTCGTAAAAAAAAGTGTCCGTAAACAGAGCTAGCAAGCTAACAAACTAAATGCTAAAAGCTAACAATCAAACAAATAAACAGACTTTCCTAAAACACATTGGTGTAAAACTGTGTGTTGCTCTGTCCACTTGGGCTTATGTCAGAAGTATTATCAAGGTGTGTTTCAGTATTGTAAGTAACATAACACTTCTTTATTTAAAACACTGTTAGCCTTATTTGCTAGCACCACTACATAGCAAGTGGTAGCTGCCTGAAATATTAATTTTCTCCAAATGCAAACAGTAACAACTTACAGTGTTAGGCTTGGAATGATCACAAATAGTTGTTTTCAAAAAAGGCTTATATTCCAGGAAGATGTTATGACCAATTTATTGGTAAAATCCTACATCTCATTCATTTTAATGCAACAAGGCTTGACCGTGGTCTGTGGAAAGGGGGATTTTCCCCTCTCCCCCTTGTGATAACAAAAAAACAGACGCTGGTGACGGTTGTGGCTTTAACGCTCTCAGGTAAACCGCTGTGTAGGGACAGAGAATTGTTAAGAAGAATCGATAATGTTGGAGGTGTACAATTCCATTAGAATTGGTTAATTACACCTGGTTCTAACTCAGAACCAGTTCTCGATTCCCAAACCTACCTCATATGACCCAGAGCTTTGTTCAGTGGCAGGCCGTGTTTCTGTGTGTGTGTGTGTGTGTGTGTGTGTATGAGGGCAAACCACTCTGCAGTGTGTAGGAAAAAAAAACTGGCTCTGGTCACTATTGTAAACATCCCAACAGATAGAAAATAGTAAAGAGCGAGAGAGAGAGAGAGAAAGAGAGAGCAAGAGACCCCTCATATGACCCAGACACCAGGCCTCTAATCTGTGTCTTGTTTTGCACTGCTTGGCCATAGTGGCGCCTTCATGTATAGGGAAGCCAGAGCAGTTTTAAAGAGCCCATCAGGGCCGGTTGTAATCTGGTTTTGCCGGGGCCTGGTTCTCTCGGACCTCCAGACCCCACTGGGATCGACCAGCACAGCACAGCCGGTCTGTGGCCGGGCTCCTGTGCCCTCGACGCCACCCAACACCGGCGCCAGATGGACTGATCATGGCCTGATGGATAAACAAGGTCCAATATGTTCGTCGCCATAATGTGTTTGTAAGTTGTAGCGTGTCTGTGTGTGTGTGTGTGTGTGTGCGTGTGTGCGTATCTGCGTATGTGAGAGACTCCAGAGGGGTTGGGGGGTTGGGTTTGTTTGTATAGATGTGTGTGTTTTTGGGATGTTTTTTCGTTAGCGTCAGTGTTGTTTATGCATTTGGTGTGTGTATGCCGTGTGTGTGTGTTGGTGATTAGCACAGCTTATGAGCATCTGTGTGTTTGTATGTTTGTGTGTGTGTGTGTGTGTGTGTGTGCATGTGTCTGTGTGTGTGTTATTCCCTGTCCATGTGTCAGTCAGTTGATGGAGCATGTGGGGTCCTGGACGTGTTGACAGGCAGATAATGCAGCCGGTGCCCCCCCCCCTCCCCCCCCTTATCTCATTTCCCATCATTCCCTGGGCCACAATGGAGCGTTAACCAGCCGCCAGCTTGGCCTTGGCACCCCAAACAGGACCCCTGTGACAGGCCCCCCATTTAACCCGGAGCTTTTACACGCCCCCCTGTGACCCACCCCTAACCCCACCCCTCACCCCCACACTGTGCTCCTGCCCTCCATCTCCTCCCTCTGTCTTTTGGGCCCTTTGTGTGAGTCTGGGGGCCACGCACTGCTTTTGGACCTGGGTGTCAGTCAGGCTTGCTTGAGAGGGGTGGGGGGCGGGTTGAGGGGTGGGGGCGGTATGGACAGGCGTGAAGAGAGAGTTAATTAGAGTGGGGGGCTGGCTGGGTGTTGCTGGTTGGAGAGTGACAGTGGCATCATGTGTTGCATGCAGTAGCTCATAGGAGAGAGAGCAGGTGTATGTGTCTCTGTGTGTGTTTGTATATGAACATTTGTGTATGTGTGTTTCTGAATATATGTGTGTGTGTCATTTGTATTTGTGGGGTGTGAATTGGAGAGAGTGTGAATTGGAGAGAGTGTGAGAATTGAAGAGAGTAGCTAGTGTGTCTGTATGTCTTGTATATGTGTCTGTGTTTTTGTGTGTGTGTGTGTGTGTGTGTGTGTGTGTGTGTGTGTGTGTGTGTCTGTGTCTGTGTGTGTATTTGTGTTTGCGGGGTGTATGGGAGAAATGAGTAGGTTGTGCACACACACACACACCATGCCAACACGTACCTCTTCACCAGCAGCCCCCACCTCCCTCACCAACACCTCCCCCCCCCACCCTGGGTAGCCCAGCGCCATGGTAACCAACCGACCACGCAGCCATTATAAGTGAGGGGTAGTGTGGTGAGGGTGAGGGTGAGTTGTGGTGTGTTGCTCTGTTTCAGTTGGGACAGCAATGCAAACGGCTCCCGCAAGTCTGGTTGTCCTCTGTGTCCCTGAAGAGGAGTGAAATGACAAAGTGACAGTGACAGTACAGCTCTGCATGTCAGGATCAGGATGCTGAATGTTTTCTAGTCTTCTGTTTATCTCTCTATCCCTTTCTCTCTCTCCTCTCCTCTCCTCTCTCATTCTTTTCTTTCTATCTCTATCTCTATCGCTCTCCCCTCTCTCTCTCTCTCTCTTTCTCTCCTTTCTCATCTCTCTCCTCTTTTTCGCTCCCTTGCTGTCTGTTTATCTCTCTTATCCCTTTCTCTCTCTCCTCTCTCTTTCTCTTCTTTCTATCTCTGTCTCTCCCCTCTTTCTCTCTCTTTCTCTCCTTTCTCTCATCTCTCTCCTCTCTTTTTCACTCCCTTTGCTTGCATCAGCCTTCATTAAAAAGGGCGTAATTGCTCTGCAGGCACGCAGGTGGGCAGACCTGTTGTTGCTTTGTGACTCTCTGCTGGGCTGCGTGGGTTGAGAAACGGCCCCATTGCCACACTCAGTCTCACTCGCTTTGTCTCTGTGCTGTCTCTCTCTCCCTCCCTCTCTCTCTCTCTCTCTCTCTCTCTCTTCTTCTTCTTCTTCTTCTCACTACCACTCTCTTTCTCTCCTTCTCCCCCTGTCTCATTCTCTCTCTCTCTGTCGCTCTCTTCCTCTCTGTACCACTCTCATTTTCTCCCTTTATCTCACTGTCTCATTCTGTCTCTCTCTCTCTCTTTTTTCCTGCATAATGTTCTCTCTCTCCCCCTCCCTTCTTCTGTCGTGTTCTCTTTTTGTTTCTCGTAACCTCACCCTCGCTGTCTCCTCCATCTTTGCATTCTTTGTCCAACTCTTGTTACTCTCTTTCTCTGTCTACCTTTCTCTCGCTCTCGTTCTTTCTGTCTTTTCTTTCTCTTTTTGTCTCTCTCTTTCCATTTCTCTGCCACCACCAATCCCCATCCACCCCCCACCCCACCCCCCGTCCACCTCCTCCTCCTGCTCCACCCGACTCCTTCTCATTCTCTCAGTTCAGTCAGCGAGTTTTGGCCCGGGCTCCCTGCCTCTCTGCCTCCTCCTGGGTCATTACCGGGATAATGCCTCCACGCGAGTGACTGAATATGCTGATCGCGCCCCTTTGAGCCGACCTACCCCCCCTATCCCCCCCCCACCCCCCACCCCCACCTCCAACCCTCCAACCTCCTTCACAGCACCCACCCCACCCTACATCCACCCCGCACCCACCCCAGCACCCTGTACCTCCTACTGCTGCTTGCCACCCACCCACCAC
>CM059277.1:25685556-25698056 GCA_030347295.1 Setipinna tenuifilis
TTCTTCAAGGGGCAAGAGACGTTCAGAAAAAGGGACCGATTCGTGATGAGCAAACAACACTTCGATTCAAGCCAGACTATAGTGGTTTCACTATTCAGCGGCGTCAAGCGTTTGTCGGGGCACAACGTAAACTACATGCTAAAGGGATCTCCAACTTTCTCATCTATCCTGCTACGTTGAGAGTTACCTACAGAGGGAGGCAACACACCTTCAACACTGCCAAAGAGGCCGATGACTTCTGTGAGGACCTTGGACTGGACGACGCAGCGAGCGAGGCTGAAAGCGAGACAACCATGCCCTGGGATCCTCAGCGGAGCGGGGAACCATCGACCGAGCTAGCCGAGCAAGAATCTCCGCAGCCGGAGTTAGATGAGCAACATGAACAGTAACGGTAGCCTACACCTGAGAGGGACCCTAATAAGCTATCACAGTAAGCGACTGGAGAACATAATGTAAGTCGAAGACATGTAGCCTACGTGTACCGGTACCGAACATAAGAGACAGTCGCATTGACTATTAAGCCATTAAGATATTAAGGTTGGTTTGGTTAAATTCAATAAGGACGGTTTGCTGTTATTGCAGGAGTTTTTGGTTAATGTTTAAGAAGGCAGTGTCCTGGTCTGTATGATTTTAAATTTGCAAATGGTAAGACCTGATTTCTGTGACATGTTAATGTTATAAGTCTGGAGGGGGGGTGAGCTAGGATTTGCGCGAACTGCGTTTGATGTGGCCACGCATCTTACAACGGGGTGATGGGGTTAGCGGTCGAGGGGGGAGGGGGTTATTTTTTTGTGTTTTATGTTCATATTACACCTTGCTTAAATTTCTACGCCTTGTTTATGGAACTAGTCTAACGGATAGATCTGGCAGAAAACATTTCAAGATGCACCAACATTTAAGGGATGGCTGATCTTTCTATCATGTCAATCAACATTAGGGGTCTAAATGGGCCGGTTAAACGAACAAAATTCCTGGATTATTTAAAAAGGAAAAACATAGATGTTGCGCTAATACAAGAGTCACATCTGCGCAAAAAAGATGTAAATCGCCTACAAAATAAATATTACAAGGTTGCTGCCTCATCCAGTGATGTTACTAAAACAAAGGGCTCAATTATATTACTATCAAGGAAATGTGACTTTACCATAGACAAATGTAGCAAAGATCAAACTGGAAGGATGTCTTATATTTGCACCACCATAAGGAATAGGAAAATAGCCTTTGTATCAGTGTATGCACCAGCCATATTTGATGAAACTTTTTTCCCGAGGTTAACTAATGATTTGCTCTCACTTAATGAATATTCACTAATTGTTGGAGGAGACATGAATGCAGTGCTTGACTTGAAACAAGATAGATCAGGGGTTAGTTACACTAAAGCCCAGCAACAGGGGTCAGACATTTTCAAAACTGCTGTGGAGTCTCTCCATCTTACAGATGTTTGGAGACTCCATTACCCAACTAGCAAAGACTACACTTTCTTTTCTACCCGTCACTTGACCCATTCCCGCATTGACTACATATTGTGCTCTAACGAGCTTGGACCAATGTTTCCATCAATAGCAATGGAACCAGCTACTCTGTCGGACCATAGTCCAGTGATAGTCACATTTCGTTGTGACGCACTGGGGGAACGATCTAGGAGATGGCAATTCAACTCTTCCCTCCTCCAGAATTCTGAATTTGACACAGAATTTAGAGCTAAAATTACAGAATTTATATCAATTAATGCAGAATCAACCTCTGACCCTGCTTATGTATGGCTAGCGACAAAGGGATTTATTAGGGATTTTACATCCTCATTTTCAGTTAACCTGAAGAGGAAAAGGCAGGAAAGGATCACCAAATTAGAAGAACAGTGTCAATCTTTAGAGCAATCTCTTAAAAATAGTTTTTCTAAACCTGTACATGATGATCTTGTGACAAGTCGCGCAGAATTGAATGATTTACTGAGGAGGAGGGCTGAATTCATAATGCATAGAGTGAGGCAAAACTACTATTTCAATGGTTGCAAACCAAGCAAACTGCTTGCTTTCAAACTTAAGCAAAGTGAATCCAGAGCTACAATTAACAGTATTTGTACTGAACATGGCATTTCAGCAAAGCCCCAGGATATTAATAGCACCTTTAAATCTTTTTACTCAATGTTATATAGGTCTTCTTCTAACTTCAACACAACACTTTGCCAAGAGTTCTTTAAAGATTTGGACCTGCCTTGTCTAGCTCCAGAAGAGGCAGAAGAACTAGGCCAACCAATATCACTAGAGGAACTTAAAGCAGCATTAAAGGGAGTTAAAAAGGGCAAAGCACCAGGGTTAGATGGAATCCCATCAGAACTATTACTGCAATACTTTGATATACTGGGACCAATAATTTTACAAGCTCTAACATCAGCAATAGAAAAGGGCACTTTTCTTAGACAGACAAACACTGCTCTAATTTCTGTCATACCCAAGAAAGGCAAAGACCCAACCCAGTGTGCCAATTACAGACCGATAAGTCTGTTGGGGACTGATATAAAGCTTTTTGCCAAAGTCTTGGCACTACGCTTAGAGCGCTTTATTGGGAAGTTAGTCCATCCCGATCAAACAGGTTTTATACCCAAACGCTATGCAGCAGATAATATACGCAGATTGCTGCATGTTATAGAAGAAGCCAAAAATCTCCCAACACCATCAGCTGTTTTATCCCTTGATGCGGAAAAAGCGTTTGATCGCTTAGAGTGGAGTTACCTCTGGCAAGTAATGGAGATGCTGGGTCTTGGGTCCAAATTCATACACATGGTGCAAACGCTATATGCAAACCCCATAGCTATTGTTTCAACCAATGGTTTACATTCACAACCATTTCCCATTGAACGTGGCTCCCGTCAGGGATGCCCACTGTCACCTATGCTGTTTGCCCTCTCTTTGGAACCATTGGCCCAAACTATTAGGCAAAACAAAATTTGTAGCGTTTCTCTCAAGTCATGCAACAGTTCAATATCATTATTTGCGGATGACATCTTGCTGTATATATCAGACCTTGAGGACTCAATTCCTAAAATTCTTAAGATTTTTAGTGCATTTGGCGTGATATCTGGTTATAAAATTAATTGGGATAAGTCAAATTTGCTTAAACTAAATAATAAACCGATAAATTTACATGTGAATCATAACATACCAACTCAAAGCAAAATTACTTACCTGGGTGTCATCATACATACATCAATGCACAGAATTGTTCAAGATAACTATGAGACTATTTTAGCAAATGTTCAAAAGGATTTGAAGAAATGGTCCATTCTACCAGCATCATTAAGGTCCAGAATAGCGGTGGTGAAAATGAACATCCTGCCCCGTGTAAATTTTTTAAGTGCAATGATTCCTTTACCCCCACCAATAAAATATTGGAAGAAACTTGACGCCTCTGTTAGGCAATATATTTGGAATAATAAGCAACCCAGATTAAAATTCCTAACTCTGCAACGCACCACTAATAATGGAGGATTAGCACTTCCCAACTTTAAAATGTATCACTTGGCCTTTCAGTTACGGGCCCTTAAGGTGTGGATGGACCCCTCATCTACTGTCCCATGGAGGGAAATGGAACAGCAGCTTATTGGTCCTATGAGACTACAGGATTTTGCTTATGCAGGTGTCTGCCTGAAGAAAAGCATGTTAAATTATGGTCCTATTATTACAAACACATTATCAAATTTCAGGCAGGTAGAAGACCACTTGGGATATACTAATAAATGGCACAGACATACACCTTTATGGCACAATGTACACTTACTGTCTGGCAATAAGCCTTTTGTTTGCAGACAGTGGAGTGAGAAGGGGTTATACATATTGGAGCAACTCTTTAATGAAAAGGGTTTTTTAAGTTTTGAGGAGCTCAGGGTTAATTTTGATATTCCTAAGACATCTTTCTACACTTACTTGTGCTTAAGATCAGCCTTGAAATGTCATGGAGTATCCTGGGAGAAAGCTCCTGAGGCCCACCCAATTGTTAGATGGGTTTTTTATTTCCCTGTGGGAAGATTAGTGTCTATGGTATATACAAGATTGATGCAGACATCTGCAGGTGAACTCCCAATAATTAAGACATGGGAGCGAGACCTGAATATTGGGGTAGACATAATTGATTGGGAGGCAGTCTGGGATAACATTTTTCACTGTTCTAAAAACCCAAACCACCAACAGATACACTTCAATATATGTCATAGGACTTATTGGACCCCTCAGAAAAGATACATCACTAAAGCCATCCCTAATCCATACTGCACTTTCTGCGAACCTGAACAAACAGGTACTTTCTTACACATGGTTTGGGAATGTGAAGAAGTGCATGCGTTTTGGCACACAATAGCAGCAACAGTATCTGATCTGATATATAAATCAATCCCTGTTGACCCGATTGTCTGGTTGTTAAATGATGACTCTAAGTTACAGCTGACTGAAAGACAGAGGAAAATCTGGCTGGCTGGATCAACAGCTGCCAAGAAAATGATAGTTCAACGTTGGCTACCTCCGCATTCACTTGCTTTCCAACAATGGCTAGCTTACTTTCTGGATATAATCATGCTTGAACTCTCAACAGCAAGAATAAACAAGGCAAAAATGAAAACTATAGACCTTTGGAGGGATTCTGCTGATCAGATCTCCAATATGATGACTTCAGTCACACAGGACGTAGATAGATCTTCAGTAGAGGACGACTAGTCAAGGTGTTCTTTCTTTCTTTCTTTGTTTTTTTTTTTTTTTTTTTTTTTGTTTATTTTGAGACCGCTGGGTGGTGGGTGGGTGTGGGTATGTTCTTGGTTGTTGTGTATGTGTATGTGTGTGTTGTTTGCTAGACACCAGCTGATAAATGTCATTTACTAGGCAGATTTACTAGTACCTATACCTACTCCATAATGTATGTTGTACTGTATATGTCTGAAGGGTGTCAATAAAAAATTGATCACAAAAAAGAAAAACGGAAGAAAAGCTGTGGGCCCAGTCCCATTTATTTTTAAACTAATATGCAGAAATCTATCCCCAACCTTCTCCCTACTGTCAAAGTATGCAGTCGAGAAAAAAAAAAAAACAGGAATGGTCTATTAGATTTTTTTTTTCTCTGTGAAGAAAATGACCAAAAAGAGGTAAAAAAAAAGGTACTGGCCTTTCAGGTGCAAAACAAACCAGCCAACACCCCATAGAGTGGAGGCTAAAGTGGGAATGAATGGTGGATATTTCTGGATGGACATAATGCCCTTCTTTCCTGTAACGAGGTTTTGCATTTTTTTTATCATTTAAGGTGAGGTAATGGAAAAGCGACCCTCTCTTTCTCCCTGTCTTTTTCGCTCTCTCTCTCTCTGTCTCTCGTTCTCTCTCTCTATCTTTCCCTGTCCTTCTGTCTGTTTGTCCTTCTCTGTCTTTCTCTTTCTCTGTCTTTCCCCCACCTCTCTCTCTCTGTGTCTCTCTCTCTGTCCTCCTGTCTGTCTATCTGTCTGTCTATCTGTCTCTCTTTCCCTCTCTTTTTTCCTCTCTTTCTCTCTCTGTCTTTCTCTTTTTTTATTTCACTCCCTCTCTCTTTGCCCCTCTTTTGCATTTCCTGGTGAGTTATGGAGGAATAATTGATAGGTAAAAGAGAGGGGGTGTGGGGGGGTGGGGGGGTTCCATTTAATCATTAGGACTGTTTTTGTTAGCACTCGGGTGACCTCAGCGGAGGTGTTGAATATTAATCGAGTGAATTATAAAACTTAGGAGAGCTTTAATGGTCTGCTTCCAAAGACCTGGAGACCCCTTCAAGAGCGTCGCACTCATATAGTTTTCCCTCTCTCTCGCTCTCTCTCTCTCTCCCTCGCTTCCATTCTTTCACTCTTTCGCTCGTTCCCTCCACTCCTCTTTTTTCCTTCCCTCTCTCCCTCTCTCTCTCCATCTCTCTCTCACACTCAGTCACTTTCTTTCTTTCTTTTTCGCTCATTCTCTCCACTCCTCTTTTTCCTCTCCCTCTCTCTCTCTCTCTGTCTCTCTCACATTCACTCACTCACTTTCTTTCTTTCCTTCCTTCCCCATCTCTCTCTCTGTGTCGCTCCAGTGTTTCAGTGGAATACATTATGTCTGCGCGTGAGTGGAAGTAATGCTTTCAAAGAGCTGATTAATGCGCCGTGCTTCGGTTGGGATTGTCCTGAGCGACAGGACGGTTTGAAAAAAAAGGATCCAGCTTCGTTAGGAAAACCTGCAAACACACACCGACGAGCCGAGACACACACACCCCCCCCCCCCGCCCCACACCCCAGAACAACACAGCCCCTCTATTCACCGACTGACCACCCCGTCACATCAACACGCAAGTCACTCTCGCAGTCGTACACACAAACACAAACACACAGACACCGACACAGACACACACACAGACACAGACACTCATTCACAAGGAAGCAAATTCACACACACACACACACACACACACACACACACACACACACACACACACACACACACACACACACACACACACACACGACCATCCTCACAGACAGACATTCACAAGAAACCAAACACAGAGAGAGAGAGAGGGAATTGCACAAATAGTTTGCTAAAGTGCCCCCCCCACCCTTTTCTTTTTTTCACACGGGGAAGTTAATGGAGGAGATACTCCAGCAGCAGCAAGGCCTGGCCTCTCACAGTGGGGCGGGCTTGTGTTTTAAACCAAGACACTCCCAGTCCCTATGGGGGGGGGAGGCACCCTACACACACACACAAACACACATATGCAGACACACACACACACACCAACTTCGCTACCTCCCCTTTCTGAAGGGTTTCTCTCTCTCTCTCTCTCTCTCTCTTTCTCTTTCTCTCTCTCTCTGTCTCTTTCCCCTGATTGGCAGCGACATTTAAACAGAGAAAGAAAAAAAAGCCTGCCTCTGAATGCAAATACCCATCCACTGCACGTACTGGCCTATTGTCCACCAATGCCACTGCTTTCTGCTGTCGATACAGGACGTTATTCATAACCGTGGACGTCCGGGAACTCAGAGCTCACCCCTTGGCAATGAGCCTACTGTAGCTAGGTAAAGAAAAATTCAAAACAAAACTGCAACTCAACTGCAAGCCATTGAAATTTGGCACCTGTTGGTGTTTTGTTATAAGCAGAATCCCAGTCGCATAGCATCAACTTTTTAATTTGTATTGCTTTACTTTGTTTTGCTACTCCTTTAGGGAATCACAATGACCATATGCCATTTTGACAGCTGATTAACGGCTGATTCCAATGGCTTACAGGTTTGTTTTTCACCATAGCCTGTTTACATACATTTCCCTATTGAACGTTTTATTTTCACCTAGCTAGACTTGACGTTCCTGGATGTGCGTGGTTATGAATAAGAGAGGAAGAGGAGGAGGAGGAGGAGAGGAAAAGTTTTAAATGTACTTTAAATGTACTTAAAATCCTCACCTCAAATTTTCTCTGATTGTCATTTTTGCTTCTTTTCCACACGCCACCTTTCCTCTCTCTCTCTCTTTCCCTCTCTCTTTACCTCTCTCCCTCCCTCTCTCTCTATGTCTTTTTTTCTCTCTCTCTCATACACACACATGCTCCTCTTTTTTCTCCCTCTCCCTCACTCTCACCCTCACTTCTCTCTCTTTGTCGCTCTCTCCCTCCCTCTCTCTCAAAAACTTCTTTCTCTCTCTCCTCACTTCCCCTCACCTCTCCTCCTCTCCCCATCTCCCTCACTCCCCCACTCCTTGTATGATTCATGCAGCTCTCTGTCTCTCTGTCTCTCTGTCTCTCTGTCTCTCTCTGTTTCTCTCTTTCTCTTTTTGTTCACATTGCTCAGGCTCATCTAATCAGATTTGCGCTGCCCGTCGCATGTGCATTAAAGGTACTTACTGGTGAGAGCAACAGCCGCTGGATCCCACCCCACCCCCCCCCCCCCCCACACACACACTTCTCTCTCTCGTTTTTTAATGTCTTCTCATCCTCTCCTTTCCCTGTCTTTTTTTTCTCTGTCTCTCTCTCTTCTATTTCCTATGTTTTGCTGTTTGTATGGCTGTTTCACTGATGTATGATTGGTAGATGGTGCTCAAATAAAGTAGTTTTAAATCTCTCTTCTAGTCCTGTCTCTCTTCTCTTCTCTGTCTCTCTCCCTCTTTCTCTGGTCTCTTTTCTCTATTTTCGTTCTCGTATACAGGCTTTTGTTTTCTCTCTTTCCCTCTCATCGATGATTTTCTCACTTTCTCCCATATGTTCTTTCTACTGTGTTGTTGTTTTTTGTTTCACTCCTTCTTCTTTCCTCCCCATTCTTGTTCTCTTTCTCTCTCTCTGTTCGTTGCTTTCTGTTTTCTTTCTCTTATCTTTTGCTTCCATTTCTCCATCCTCAATATCTCTTTCACTTTTATATCTCTTTTATCCACATCTCCATCTAATGTCTTGTTGTTTCCCTCCTGTTCATTCCCTTTTTTCTATCCCTCTCTCTCTATCTCTGTCTCTCCATCTCTCTCTGACTGTGTTCAAGCCTCAGAATTTCTATCGCTTTTTCCTTTTTCTTCTTTTTTTTTCTCCCTCGCTTGCCGAAACAGTGAAAACAGTGGATAGCTAAATACTCTCTTCCTGTTCGCTGATTGAATTGCTAATGCTCCGTATGGCGAGGAGCGGGAGTCCACCTGTGCAGGTTTGCCGGTGTGTGTGTGTGCCGTGTGTGCCGTGTGTGTGTGTGTGTGTGTGTGCTGTGTGTGTGTGTGCCGTGTGTGTGTGTGTGTGTGTCGTGTGTGTGCCGTGTGTGTGTGTGTGTGTGCGCCGCCCGCCATTGCCGGCGCCTGGCTCCCCGCGCTCGTCTGTGCTTTGTTTAACAGCTTGAGACAAAGCCGCCACACGGTTACGCCAAACTATATAAATAATAAAAAAAAAACGATACGAGAAAAAAACAAATATACTTTGCCTGCCAGGCAACAATTCCAGTACAACAGTTTGTTGTCGAGATTGTTTTTGTTTTCATCTCTGATTTGCGCACCCTCCCACCTACCTTGTTCTTTACCTCTATCTGTCTTTCTCTTTTCTCTTTTCTCTCTCTTTCTCTTTCTCTCACTCTCTCTCTCATTCTCTTTCAATCTTTTGCTTTACTTTACTTACTCATGCTTTCCTACACTTTCAATCTCAATTTTCTCAACATACCTCCTTTGGTTCTGTCACTGCCTCCCCATTTTTGTCTTCTCTCCTCCATCTGTTAGTTTATCTAACCAAGTTTCAGGTTCTGTGTGTGTGTGTGTGTGTGTGTGTGTGTGATTATGTGTGTTTGCGTGTGTGCATGTGTGTGAGCGTGTTTGTATGTGTGTGTGTGTGAGCGTGTGTGTGTTTGTGTGTGTGCGTGTGTTTGTTGATGTGTGTGTGTGTATTTGTGTGTGTCTGAGCATGTGTGTGTGTGTGTGAGCATGTGTGTGTGTGTGTGCATGTGTGTGTGTTTGTGTGTGTGTGTGCAGAGCAGAGTTTGTCTGCCATGTGTGTTTGACTAGATGAGAGCGGATGGCGTGAGTCGCTCAGATGGCCACTCCTCATGTCAGGCTGTGCTGGCGTTCACACACACCCCACACATCCATCCATCCTTTCATCCCTACATCCCTCCATCCCTCCATCCCTTCATCCCTCCCTCCCTCTATCTCTCCACCCCTCGCATCCCTCCATCTCTCGATCCCTCGCATCCATCCATTCCTCCATCCCTTGCATCTCTCCCTCCATCCCTCCACCCCTCCACCCCTCCACCCCTCACATCTCTCCATCCCTCCCTCCATCCCTGCCCCATCGCATCTCTCCATCATCCCTCCCTCCTTCCCTCCATTCCTCCATCCCTCCACCCATCTCATCTCTGTATCTCAGCCTGCTGGCCTCCTTCACACTCCCCATCTCTCCCCCACTCACTCCCTCCCTCCCTCTTCCCTCCCTCTCTCCCTCCCTCTCTTCCTCCCTCCCTCCTGTCCAGCTGACTCATGGCTCCTCAGGGCCCCCGGTTGGCGGGGGTGACTCAGCCTCCCGCCCTGTCACCACACACGCTGTCACCAGCACCACGTCGGCCCACGCCCATTGACTCCCGATAGGCCCATTGGTCACATGACGCCCGCCACGGAGAGTTGAGTGAGAATATTATTTTTTGGGGGTGGTTATACAAGAACATTTCCTTGTTATCCAGCTAGTCAGCCAGCCAGCCAGCTATGCAGACATCCAGCCAGTCATCATCCAGACGGCCTGTCCTGTTATCCAGTCAGTGATGAGACCTGCTGCTTGGTGTGGCTGGAGGTCCCAGAATGTGCCTCTCTCCCCCCACCCACCATCCCAAAAATGGTGCGCTGACGTGGGTTACTGGTACACACACACACACACACACACACACACACACACACACACACACACACACACACACGCTGGTTGAGGTGATGGAGCTCCAGGGCTCTGAGCGACTGCTTCCTCCCGCCACGGACGGGGCCAAAGAAGCAGAAGGCCAGAGCCATTACACACACCCTCATTACCACTAGCACTTAGATGGGGGAGGAGAGAGAGAGGAGGAGGGTGGGGGGTTGAAAAGATGGAGTGTGTGTGTGTGTGAGAGAGAGAGAGAGAGAGCGAGAGGGAGAGAGGGACAGAAAGAGAGAGAAAGGAAAAGAGGGAGAGAGAGAGATGAAGAGAGAGAGAGATAGAGATAGAGAGAGAGGGAGAGTGGGTGAGAGAGGAAGGGAGAGAGAGAGAGTGAGAGGGAGAGAGGGACAGAAAGAGAGGGAAAGGAAAAAAGGGAGAGAGAGAGGGAACTAAAGAGACAGAGAGAGAGTGTCAGAGAAATACAGAGGAAGAAAAAGAGGGAGAGAGAGAGAGAAGGACGAAAGAAAGAGAAACCAATAGAGAGAGTAACAGAGTGAGAGAGAGAGAGAAAGAAAGAGAGATGGAGAGGAGAGGAGCCTTTCCCAGAGCTCCAGTCTCTTCACAGGGCCGAACATCAAGTGGAAATGTTAAGAGTGCCGGAGCTCCGCAGGCACAGCCAGAACTGAGGGAATTTGCCCCGACTTTAGCCTCCTGGCATATGGTGCCAAGAGAGAGAGGGGGAGAGAGAAAAAGAGAGACAGAGAGGGGGATAGAGAGATGGAGAGAGAGGGGGAGAGAGAGAGAGGGAGAGAGGGGGAGAGAGAGAGGGAGGGGAGAGAGAGAGGGACAGAGAGGGAGAGGGACAGAGAGATGGAGAGAGAGAGGGAGAGGGAAAAGGAGAGAGGGAGAGAGATAAAGAGGGAGAGGGAAAAGGAGAGAGAGAGAGAGAGAGAGAGAGGGACAGGTAGAAGGAGAGGAAAAGAGGGAGAGACCGGGAGAGAGAGAGAGAGAGAGAGGAAGGGATGGATGATTGCATGAGAGGGGGGAGAGGGACAGAGAGAGAGAGGGGGAGAGGGAGAGAGAGAAAGAGGGAGGGATGGGTGGTCGCATGAGAGAGGGGAAGAGGGACAGAGAAAGCGAGAGAGAGAGAGAGCGAGTGAGTGAGTTTGTCCGTATCAAAGGCCGCCATTAGACAGCTACCCTCATTAGAGAACATGTTCGCCGCTTTTTTTTTTTAATTAGAAAAAAAAAAATCCCCATCTTGCACTGGCGGATAAATTATTTGCCCGAGTTAGATTATTGAAGTCTTGATTTTAAATCCACACTCCAGCAGCGGCAGTAGCAGCAGCAACGGCTGTTCTCCCTAGACGCATGTATTTTAAGAGCGGTAGCTTGATTTTAGGCTCCAGCTTTTCACACTTCCTCGTGAGAAGGAGTGAATTTAAAGAAAAAAAACACACTGTGTGTGTGTGTGTGTGTGTGTGTGTGTGTGTGTGTGTGTGTGTGTGTGTGTGTGTGTGTGTGTGTGTGTGTGTGTGTGTGGTTTGTTCTTATCAACACAGCCTTCCCCAGTGCGGAGCTGATCTTTTTGAATAAGAGCGAGTGACTGGGCTTTTCGATTAGCGCAAGTTGAATTTCATAAAGATCCACAGCGCCTGTCAGATACTACAACCACGAAGCGGCTGTGAGCAGAATGGAGAAACTGTAAGAGAGAAAGAGAAAGAAAGATTGAGAGAGAGAGAGGGAGAAAGAAAGAGAGAGAGGGAGAGAGGGGACAAGAGACAGACACACACACACAAGGGGAAGGCCATGAGAAGGAATGGAAAGAGAAAGCCAGATGAGGTTTAGAGAAAGAAAGAAAGAGAGAGAGAGAGACAGAGAGAGAGACAGAGAGAAACAGAGAGAGGGTACAAGAGAGAGAGACACACACACAAGGGAAATGTTGAGAGAAGGAATGGAAAGAGAAAGCCAGAAGAGGTTTAGAGAGAGAGAAAATAAGAGAGAGAAAGAGAATAGAGGAACTCTATAAACTGAATGGGTTTGCGGTTTTGCTTGCGGGAGGGGAGGGGTGATAGCCTATCAGTCGCTGACTCCCAGGGTGAAGACCCGAAGCCCACACTCTAATCCTCAAATCTCCATAGGGCTTGGGCCCACAAGTCCCTCTGCTCCATACAGAGAAGAGA
>CM059277.1:25703056-25713392 GCA_030347295.1 Setipinna tenuifilis
ACATGGTCGCCTGATGCGCTCAGGTGACTGCAACACAGAGTCACCCACTTCAAGAAGCAGGCAGTATTTTTCATGTTTTTAAAAACTAAGCGTTACACCCCATCCTTGGGTGGCCCTACTGGGGCTAACAACAAACCTCCACTAACCCACTGGGAACTACAAAAAAAAGATCACATGAACCACCTACAGCCATAACACCATTCAAGATTGAGAAGAACTGAGTTGCGTCTGTAAAAAAAAAAAAAAAGGCAAACCGACATTTTGTTCATGGGAAAAAGGCTGCAAGGCATGTCTGAGCCATGAGCTAAGCGCTAGCTCTCCTGCTGGGACTGTGGTCTGGGAGACTGGTGATGGTTATCCATTGGATTTTCACAGAAGGCATGGAAGGACAAGTATATACCACCTTAAGAAATGCCGTTTGAGGACTTGTTTCCCATGGACTCGCGGTCCAATACCACTCAACAAGAGGCGGTAGCAGTAAACCGTGGTGAACCATTTTAGCTAAGAGACAAAAGCTAAATAAAAACAAACTTTCCCTCTCTTCCTAGCGCTAGCTTCAAAGGGGAGCGGGAGCTTGATTTTTGCCTTGGGTCAGACGGCTGCTCACCTAGGGTCCGATTGATTGGACTTCTCTGAGGTGCAGACAGGGTGGAGGTGTGGATGGGTGTATGGGCGGGAAGGAAGGAAGGGAATGAGGGAAGAAGGGAGGGAGGGCATTCTGGAAAATCAGATCGGTAGCACTGTAGTCTGTCTGATCCAGGCTAGCTCCAGCTCTGCTCTAGCTCTCGGGGATTTGGGACCTCGTGTGAAGCCCCAGTTTCAGAAGCTCCAGCGGCCGACTCTTGTGCTAACCAACGCTAACCTGCTGTGAGCGAGGAATTGCCTCCGTAGGGAACACTGACTCTGGGAAAAAAACTCATAGAATTCCATGAACCCTTAGGATCATGTTTGAACCATTTATATGGCACTGGGAAATTTTGAAGTGGGAATGGAATGGGGTTTCTCTTAAACATTTCCTGTTCCTGTGTTTTTAAAAACCAACATGAGTTCAACGCATGCTCATTAAAATATAGATAGATTGGTAACACTTTATTTGAAGAGTGACATGAGCATGTTATGAACATGACATGACGCATAACATGAACATTAATGAATACTTCATTCATGTTTATGACTGTTGCTATTAAGTGTCATTTGGTTTTTGCATGCATCCCAAGAAATACCAACTTAACATCACAAAAACAGAATGACACTTAGTAGCAACAGCTGTAAGCATGAATGAAGTCTCATTAATCTTCATGATATGCATCATGTCATGTTTATAACATGCTCATGTCACCTTTTATGTAGACAACATCGAATAAAGTGTTACCGATAGATTAATAGTTTAAAGCATCTACTACAATAAGAGACATGTACTTGTACGTGTGTACAAGTAGCTTATCTGACTGGAAATGCATAATCTTTCGTTTGGTAAGTGCAGGGTCTAGGAGCGTCTTTTTACATGATGGAGTTATTTACCATTTGCTTATCTGGTTGCTCATATTGCGCTAATTGCCACATGGTACGACAGATGCCATCTGGTGCGCAGTCATCCTCTCAGCTGACTAAGTGCCATGGAGCAAGTGTTGGATGGCACACTGTAATCATGCCCACAAATCCATAGCTTGTGTAACAACAACCTGGCATCTGTGTGTGTGTGTGTGTGTGTGTGTGTGTGTGTGTGTGTGTGTGTGTGTGTGTGTGTGTTAGTGTGTGTGTGTGTGTCTTTGTTACTTTGTGTTATCTGTCTCATTCTCTCTCTCAGAACAAGTGGTTATCAGCTCTTGTTCGTGTGGATGTTTTTTTTTTTTTTTGTCTTTGCAGGCGAACTTGTCGCCTTGCCTCGTACTTGCCTTGAACTTTGGTGACTTTTTCTCGCCCGTAAAGGTCAGGCGAAAAGCTGTGGTGTGAGTGTGACCCGGCGTTGGCAGTTTAAGGCAGGCGGGCAGGCAGGCGTGTGTACTATGCGTTGCTATGCAGTGTGGTGTGTGTGTGTGTGTGTCTGTGTGTGTGTGTGTGTGTGTGGATCATGCATGGGAAGGAGGAAGTGGGGCTACAAGTATAATGAGTGCCGGACCTCCTGAAGACAGGGCTGGCCGTGATAATGAGGAGGGTCCGTGTCAGACGCGCTCATTAACTCCTCCACTCCTCTGTGTCGTAGCACCCTACCCCGACCCTCCACCCCCCACCCCCACTGTGATCCCTGATTATCCTCCCTTACTGCCCCCCCCAAAAGCCTTTTTAAGGACCATGGTCCACTGTCATTACCTGTACCTGTGTGTGCAGATCACACACACACACACACACACACACACACACACACACACACACACATATACACACATACACATACAAGCCTTCATACACTGGCACATACTCTATATACAGACATGTTACACACACTCTTGTTAAGAGTGTTAAGCTGCCCTTTTGGACAGACATGCACACACATTGACAGAAAGAGCGTGAGAGAGAGAGAGAGAGAGAGCAAGAGAGAGAGAAAGAGAGAAAGAGAAACACTTATGGCAAAATGGCTCTAATTGAGTTTCTGTGTCATGCTGGTCTGGAAGCCATCTTGGCCCCCCACAGCAGTGGCACAGGGCAGACATGTGAGCAGGCTTCCATGGCCTTCCTCAGGAGAAGGAGATGGAGAAGGCAGCTCCAGTGGCCCACTCACTCACTCACACATCTGTGAGCAGCTGTGGCAACACCCAGCCCAGCCTCCCTCTCCCACTCCAAGCAGGAGCACTCTGCACCCAGCCTGCCCTCCCCCATCACCTCCCCTCCCCATCACCACCTACACACCCACTGGGTCATGCCGAGGCTACCTTCCCTTCCGCTTCTCAGCCCCTGGATGTGCCTGGATGCTCCATGGTGCGTGGTGATGGGCGTTGCGTGTCTGTGGCCGACGGAGAGGGACTTTTAGGGGGCTCGCGATCGACCACAAGGCTCTCAGCACTCAGCTGTGTGTGTGGAGCGCAGACAGGATGACCTCCCTGTAAAAGGACAGCTCACACGAGCAGCCTCCACTCCCCTCCCCTCCCCTTCCCTCCCCTCCACACACACATGCGCACACACATGCGCACACACACACACAGACATGTACACAAACACACTCACACATACACACACAGACACACACATACACACACACACACACACACACACACACACACACACACACACACACTGCCTGACACAGAATCAAAACTGATAAAGGTCTTCAGGTTTTTTTTAAGGCCAGAGTAAACATCAGCCAAACTCATCTTGAAAACACAGCAGATTCTGATGTTAACTCAAGTGCGAGTTCAGCTGATGTTAGCACTGTTTCAGCACAGACAAGAGAAGGTCAGAGAAGAATGGCAGTGAATATAGTGATGTCTTTACGTACTATGGAAAACAAAAGAAATGGTTTCTGTGGTAACAATTGCATATGTGAACAAAAGGCCATGTTTATGACACCTGAGTTATAGCATTATGTCAAATATATCACCTCTGAATTATAACATTATCTTAATAAAAATAACACTCCTAAATTATACTGTAATATAATGTTTAGAGAATATATCCGGAATTATAACATAGTGTAAAATATATATTTCTATAAGATTCATGTTTTTGGACAGAGGTTTTGTCAAGATGAGGCTGTGAGTCTGTGTGTGTATGCATGTGCGTGCTGGCGTGTGTGTGTGTGCGTGTGCGTGTGTGTGTGTGTGTGTGTGTGTGTGTGTTTATATGTGTCAGTGAACTTGATATAGTGGGTCACTGGGGAGCCGCATGGAGCCCTGGGCGGGCAGTGCCAGTCACACGGGAGGAGAGAAGGAGGTCAGAGGGGATGGGAGGACAGAAGAGGAGGGGAGGGGAGGAGAGGAGAGGAGAGGACAGGAGTGTAGGGCAGGGTAGGAGAAGAGAGGAGGAGAAGGGATGGGAGGAGAGGAGGGCAAGGGAGGAGAGGAGAGGACAGGAGTGTAGGGGAGGGTAGGAGAAGAGAGGAGCTGAAGGGAGGTCAGGAGAGAGAAGAAGAAGAGGAGGGGAGAAGGGGAGAAGGAGGAGAGGATGGGAGAGGAGGGAAGAGGAAGGGAGGTGAGGGGAGAGGAGAGAGGGAGAGGCTGTGTGCTCTGCAAGGCTGTGTGATTGCACGGCCCAATGCTGCACATCATGCTGGCGCTGTGTGTGTGTGTGTTTGTGCCATGCTAGTAGTATGCTGTGGTGAGGTGTGGCGTGGCATGTGTGTGTGCTATGCTGTGTAGTGCGCAGGATGGAGGGGGGTAGTGTGTGTGTGTGTGTGTGTGTGTGCACGCCTGTGTGTTATGTGTGTGTGTGTGTGTGTGTGTGTGTGTCGTCCAAAAATTAGTTATCAACAAAGTAGAGACAAAGCCAAGCCGAGTAGTGGTAAATGACAAAACCTCCGAGGTTTATTGTGACGGATCCGGGAGCTTAATACAGCGTGCACCTAAGGCTGTGACCATAAAAACTCAAAGATATGGGGCATATCGCCCTCCTTATATACAGGTGTGATGCCTTTGTTTAGTGTGGCGGGAGATTCGGGAGATCTGGTTGGGGGTGGGGATACACTGGATACAATGGAAGGGGGTGGGGATACACTGGATACGATGGAAGCACGCCCCAACATACATGCATCTTTGATTTTTCTACTACATTACCCCCCTTTGAAAGTTTTCAAACTTTCACAAAACAAAAAAATGTTACATGTTACGTAAAACCCAGGTTAAAATAAATTAAAAACAGCCTTAACATGTGCAAAAACATTCTGAACTTCAGCTTAAAAGGTAATTTACAGTAGAGAGTCTGTACAGATAAAAAGATGGTTCTGTGAGCAAAATGAAATACCGTAAACAACATGATATTATGACTATAGATCTAACTGACTGGACTATTACAATTACCATTAATGCATCCAAGAAGAACTAAACAAATACATTTACAGTTTCCATGAATGAGACCTGCTAGTCTCTTTTTTCTTTATCAGTCACACTCGCAGGGAAAGGCGAAAACCATGTTACCCAAAGTAAAACCACTATCATTGCCAATTATGTGGAAACCGATGAGAGGTTTGGGAAAATTCCTTTCCGGTGTCATGTGAGAATGACCACCCAGGTTTGGACAGCCGAGAGCGGACAAAAATGTGCATTAAAGAAGGTCTATACAATTGTGTCATCTTGTGTCATCTTTCTACATGTTGAAACTCTAATACTCTGATATTGTGGCTGTGACAGAATACTGTAGAATGTTGGAAAGAAGTAACAACAATAGACCATGCTAACAGACTCATGGAAAGCAAAACAAAAACAAACAGACCATGCTAAACAAACATATGAAAAGTATGGTGAACACCATCATCTTGGTAGCTGTAGAATTCCTGTAATAGAAAGAAGTATGGGGATGACGCATATGATGTTTGACTCCTCTTCATGTGGTGTGCAGTGTGTCTGTGTGTGGACACACGCAAACAAGAGTAATCCTCTTCATCTTCTTAAACCTTGAAACGCCTATGCTGAAAGCCAGGGTAGACTGCCTGTGCCTTCTGGATCCGTACTGCTCATGGGGTTTATTCTGCCCACAGTAGGTCCACTATGCTAAAAGTGTGTGTGTGTGTGTAGTTTCTGTGTTGGTTCGTTGCTCCAATTTCACCAACGACTTTCTCCGGTCTTCCTCCAGTAAAATGTGACTTGGCACAGGGGTCTTTGTAATGTCCCCCTTTTGACACCTTGTGAATGTAGCAGAATCAGTAGAATCCTTGTTCTTCAATGGTGAAAGGCAAGGCGTCGGTTTCCTGCAAATCTCAAACAAATCTTAAGTGTAGTTATGAAAATGGTTAAACTATCTCCTATAGAGATTTCAGTTAGCTTTCCAGTGTCCATCTGAGGACTTGATAACTTGTAGTTAACCTATAACTTGTAGTATTGATAGTGCAGGCATGAGTACAGTCAGAATCACAACCCCTCCTCACCCCCATCCTCCATTGAAACGGATTTGATTCATAAGGCTGATTAGACTATACATGCCTGGCTGGGCTATTGGAGTCAGTTGTTTCCTTAGAATCTGACCAGCTTTTGTTAGGCGACGATGGGTGTTGACTTAACGTGTCTGCAAAAAGGTGGTGATCCTAAAAACCATCAGGAAGTGATTCAAGACTAATCAGAAGGTGATCCTAGACTCATCAGCCATCAAGCTACCCCCCATTTTCCATTGAAAGTTAATAGCCTATAGTTTACAAACCGTACTCCTCCCCCTTTCTGATCTGCTAAGCTGTTAACAGCTTAGTAGATCAGGGTCCTTTGCAGCAAACACTACACAAGTTTTACCTTGTTTCAATCTTACAACTATCCTTAATGTCTAACCTTGACGGGGAAAAACCATTTAGTGTCCACAATTAAATTACGCCACAAGTTTAAATAACTCAGACGGGGAAGCACCTTTTGATCTCCACTATTAAGTTACGTCATTAATTAAACTTTTCACTCTAAATCAGCAAAGGAGAGATGACATAATACCAGAAGTGTACCAAAGCTTAACACGTGATGTGATTCTACAACCTTGCCCCTTCTCCTCTACTCAAAATCTTAGCTTACTAAGTCCCAACATTTATCACTTTTAACCAACCCAAACAGTCCCGCCACATTTCTTTAAATTGGCTTCACACACATATCAGTTTAGAGAACCGGACCTGTTGGGCCTACAGTGATCTGTGAGTTCTCTACTCACCAATACTTAATAATGGACCAAGAACAGCTTAGATCTGATGGGCGTCGTGGTGTGTGTAGCAGTCAACACCTCTCAATGGTGTCTTCCTTCAGTGTTTTGCTTTGACCGTGGCACACAATTATTTTCTGAAAAACGTAAAACTGTTTAGATAACACAGGCAGAATTAAAATAATGCACAACTAGAGGATGGTGTGGAGGTTGAGACCAAACTGCACTTTAGCCATTAAAGTTTAAGTGTCCTGGGCTTGCATTGTAAGCATAATATGTACTACAGATTGACATGAACTCTTCTTATATCAATGTGACCTTATGGACATAGAAATGACAATGCTAAAGACAGGACAACCAATAAGTCTCATCAGTGAATTAAAACAAGCAAACAATGGAATAACTGCAAACAAAATAAATAAATGAATCTCTGCATTGAGTATATGAGGCAAAATGAACAGTATAACTTAAAAGTATTAAAATGTATGGGTTTCTATGTTCTATGCTGAGACGTCTCAGACATCAAATTCATCACACCTTCTCTAGGTGACCAAATGGCAATCGATTAGCATAAAAAACAGGTATTAGCAGGAGTCTTTCCTGAGTGGTTTTCAAAGTCTGCTGAATCAGGGATTAAAACAAGCTGTTGCATCTGTTGTGAACGAACACAAAGAGGTTATGTAAAGGCAAAACATTTTGCACAAGTATACTCAATGATGATTCATCAGAAAACATATTTAGCAGTGACAAAAACAATTCGAAATCTGTTATCAAAATCAACTTTTTGTTAAAGTCAGGTTCTGCATCAAATCATATTTTCGCCTGATAGGTTTAGCTTCATAAACCTAAACAAAGAAATGGATAAAAGCGTGAAAGTTAAATGTCATGTTACAAATCCATAGTCTTTCAAATCTAAACTGGAAATCCTGTGAACAAATGAAAGTGGTAAATGTGGTCTTTGTAGCAACACTATGATAAGTATGCTACAAGTATGTTGTAAGTACAAACTTATAAAGGGTGCCCCGCGTTGTTCCCTTATATCCCGTCTGTTGTCTAATGCTTCTAACTGAACTGTGATACCCAGCACACATATATAACTTTATCCCAGTAAGGGTAAATCCCTACTTTCCCCAACATATAAAGTAAACCTTCAACAGCATAAATATTTACAACAATACACGTCCAAATTCAATACCCATAACATATTTACAGTCCACAGTTCGCCTTTCAAACAGTTCACCGTTCAGCGCAAACTTGATTCAATGAATGTCTATGAGGCCACAAACTTAACAGCCGCTTCACTCTCATGAGCCAAACAAAGAAACAAAACAAAAAACACCTTTACCTCGTTGTTGCGCAATGTCCAGAAGCCCACAACAGCGGTGTAGCCTAGCTCCCCACAGCATCGCGGGACCCGTTGATTTCTGCAGAATCTCCTAGGTTCAACTTGTTCAGTCGAACGACACTCTGCGGCGTGTCTCCGTAGTCCCAACACTGTAAAAAGCTGCACTTCTACCGCCTAGCACTGTCTCAGAGGTTAGTTTTCCAAAAACAGCGTTCTTTCTCCTGGAGATCGCGCACAGACTCACTCTTTCAATTACCGACCAATCAGGATAAATCAGAGTTACACATCCAATCAAAATTCACCATCAACTCTGTTTCCAGGCAGAATAGCCATCTGTGGGTTTTCACAGGCATATTAAAAAAACATCTTGCAACAGCACATACACACAGCCGTCACATACAACAAAATGCAAATAAAACATGAAATAAACAAAGTAAAAATGTTTTAACCCTGTTACAAACACAAAAAAAAAACATTTACCTTGGCTGGCCTGGCCAATTCTCACACACTCATTCACTTGCTCCGGAGACAAAGGGGGAAACATGCTCGTGGTTAGTCGTTAGATTTCGGTTAATTGTTATGCTCTCAACAGAGCAGAAGACATGCAGTTTGAGGGAATAACACACAGACATAGATACGCACGAACATACAACCACACAAACACGCGCACACACGCACAGCCTAGGCTCGCACGCACACGAACTTTTAATGGTTCGCTCGCTTAACGCACCGAAGACACACTAGTTCGTTCGCTCACTAACATTCAATGCCCGTCGGCAGAATAGTGGGAGTTATCAAGGACACCCATATGATGATAATAATCAGTACTAACGATTATAAACACTACATGTACCAGATCTGTTCCTTCTATGACAAATACACACACAAAGTTACCAACACATTCTCGCTTCCAGCACGAGCTTCTTGCCCCGCAAGGTATAGACTCCCCGAGCCTTCCCGTTCCCTGAACGAGCTTCTTGTCTTCTGGACAAGGATACTAGTAGCTATTCCGTTGAATAGACTGAGAGCTCGCTGCTTTCTTCAAGCAGACTTTGGTACCGCTACTCCCCGAGTAGGCTTTTTATCCCCGCTCTAGTATAACCAAATAAATAATTTATCAGCGCCCAATATTTTTTGTAGTGGGGCGGTGTCCCCGACACCTTAATAATCCTCTGCCCGTCTAAGGGCAGGCAAACAATAGGCCTTTTTCCTGAATTATAGACACAGCTTTAAATGTGTAAATTCAGTGTACTTACCATACTCGGCTGGTTTCTCCCTTACACAGCTCGGGTCTTTGCTATCTGATCCGCAGAGACACTCGAACGACGTCGGGAAGCAGGGTGCCACGGAGCTGTTTTGTATAGCTCCTTCGGCCTTGTCCCAAGCTTTTAAGGCAAAACTCTCCCCAAGTCGCGGCGTGGGAAGCCTTCCCTTCGTCGTCCGGCCTCAACTGCGTCTCAGAGATGAAAGACCCTGCTCACAGCGCCATAATGTCGTCCAAAAATTAGTTATCAACAAAGTAGAGACAAAGCCAAGCCGAGTAGTGGTAAATGACAAAACCTCCGAGGTTTATTGTGACGGATCCGGGAGCTTAATACAGCGTGCACCTAAGGCTGTGACCATAAAAACTCAAAGATATGGGGCATATCGCCCTCCTTATATACAGGTGTGATGCCTTTGTTTAGTGTGGCGGGAGATTCGGGAGATCTGGTTGGGGGTGGGGATACACTGGATACAATGGAAGGGGGTGGGGATACACTGGATACGATGGAAGCACGCCCCAACATACATGCATCTTTGATTTTTCTACTACATGTGTTCACGGACGGCTGCCTCCGGTGGCTGTTATTGAGTGGAGGCTGGAGGACGGACGCAGGCCCCACAAACAGCCTCGGGCCCTCAATCAGATCACAGCTACCGCAGACGAGAGCAAAATAAATAGGGGAACACACATATACACACACACACACACACACACACACACACACAAACATACCCACGCACACACACACACACACAAAATACAATTCATTGCATACATGCCATACAGCACACATACGAGCAAGCAAAACACAACACCATGAACAGTATACATGTACACAACCAACACACACATGGGCAAGGACACACACACACACACACAAAGACAGAGACAGATAATATGTACACAACCAACACACACATGGGTGAAGACACACACACACACACACACACACAAAGAGAGAGACACAGATA
>CM059277.1:25713492-25720992 GCA_030347295.1 Setipinna tenuifilis
AAAAAACAAGAAACTCTTTATCTGCAGGGAAGGTGGGTGGGTGGCGGGTGGCGGGTGGCGGGGGTGGCGGGTGGTGGGGGTGTGTGCGGGTGGTACGGGTGGCGCAGGTTCAGTCGGCTGTGAGTGAAAGCGAACACGAGCGGGAAACGGCGGAAACTAGACTTAGCCCCCATGCGCCATACTTATTTGCTTATCAAATGTGTTTGTGTTTGTGTTTTTGCGTTCAGGAAGCAGCAGCCAGGGTGGAGGTAGTAGTGGTGGTGGTGGTGGTGTGTGTGTGTATATGTGTGTGTGTGTGTGTGGTGTGTTTGTATATGTGTGTGTAATTTGTGTGTGTATTGTGTTTGTTGTGTGTGTCTGCTGTGTGTGTATATTTTGTGTGTATATTTGTGTTGTATATGTGTGTGTGTGTGTGTGTGTGTGTGTGTGTGTGTTTTGTGTAAAGTAGGAAAAACACATTAAACTCGGCGAACGTGCCGCTACGGCAGGGCCACGGCAATCTCTCCACGAGGAGGAGGAAAGCTGAGCAGAAGGGAGTGGAGATTATTACTGTTGTTTACCTTAAATCAGGATTAGACTTATAAATTGGGCCTCCGCGGTTAATAGGTGCTAGCAGGGAGCAAGCATTAAGAGGGAGGGAGGGAGGGAGAAAGGGAGGATGGGATGGGAAGGAGGGAGAAGGGGGGAAAGAAGAGAAGGAGGAGAGGGGGGGAGAGAGAAAGAGGAGCTCCAATTATGGAGTGAAAAACTTCCCAGGAAGGATTTAGAGAAGCAAGGGAGCAAGCAGTCTTAGCCCCGGCAACAAGCTTGTGTCATACACACACACACACACACACACACACACACACACACACACACACACACACACACACACATACACACACACACACACACACACTGACACACACACACACACACATAGACACACACACACACACACTCTATCTCTGTCTCTCACCCTTTACAATCACACACCCACACACTCTTCTGTCTCTCTCTCTTTTTCTTCCTCTGTCTCTCTCTCTCTCTCTGTCTCACTCTTCATCTCTGTCTCTCTCTCTCTCTCTTCCTCTGTCTCTCTCCCTCTTCCTCTCTCTCTCTCTCTCTCTATCTCTCTCGATCTCTCAGCTCTCTCTGTCTTTCACACACACACACACACACACACACACATACACACACACACACACACACACACACACACACTCCTCGTCCTGTGGCGTATTCCGCTGCGGCTGAAACTCCTGAGTCCCCAGCACATGCATTAAAAATGGTAATAGGTAGCCCGCAGACATGTTATATTAGTCTGTGTATTTTTAATGAACCTTCTGTCGGAATCCTCCTCCCTCCGTGGCGTGAACCCCTTTGCTTACACTTACTAGCGACTAGTGAATAGCACACTCACTCACCCACGCACGCATAAACACACAACCTCTGTGTGTGTGTGTGTGTGTGTGTGTGTGTGTGTTACATTACATTACATTACATTGCATTTGACAGTGTAATGTAATGTAATGTAACACATACACACACACACATACACATATGTGTTTTGTTTGTGTGTTTGTGTGTGTGCGTGTGTGTGCAACAGGTGCTTTAAATGCAGCGTGATTTAAGATAGGGGGCAGATAGGAAGGAGAAGGGTAGTGTGTGTGTGTGCAGGGGCAGGGGGTGACAAATATGGAATGTGTAGTTAATTGTGTGTGTGTGTGTGTGTTTGTGTAAAAAGTGTAAGACAAGAATGGTGTGTGTGTGTGTGTTTGTGTGTGTGTGTGTGCGTGTGTGTGTGTGTGTGTGTGTGTGTGTGTGTGTGTGTGTGTGTGTTGGTATGTATGCTTGCATGTATATATGTATGTATGCACACTTGGATGGATGGATGTATGTGTGTAACTTAACACGTGTATAGGTTGGGCAAATAGAGAGAGAGAGAGAAAGAAAGAAAGCAAGAAAGAGAGCGAGGAATAGAGAGGGATAGAGACAGGGAAAGAAAGAGAGAACGAGAGAGAGCGAGAGAACGAGAGAGAGAAAGAGAAGTGTGGACAGAGAGTGTGTGTTCCAGAGTGGGGCTACAGGCAGACTGCACTCTCCACATCTGTGGGCTCGCTGGGGCCCTGGAGCGTCACATTTGCCTTGGAGATTAGAGGCCTACACACACACACACACACACACACACACACACACACGCACACACACACACACACACACACATGCACAGAGACACACATGCATACACACACACACACACAAACACACACACACATATATATGCACACGCGCACATATACACATACACATACACATACACGCACACACACACACACACACACACACACACACACACACACACACACACACGTCACTCTCCTGCCCAGGAGTCATGCCGTGCCACCCTGGCTGGCTGGCTGGGTGCTCTGACAGCTTGCCTGAGGTGCTACTGCCTCTGCCTCTGCCTCTGCCTCTGCCTCTGCCCCTCCCCATCCACCACCACCACCACCCAACACCCTCTAACCACCCTCACCCCCACCCCCTCCACCCCCATCACTGGCAGCCGTCCTAATGACAGCAAAGCCTTCTTCAAGTTTTACTTTTGATGTGTGCTGTTCGACACTGTGCTTTCTCACCCGTGTTTTCTCTCTCTCTCTCTCTCTCTCTTTCTATCTTTCCATCTCTCTCTCTCTCTCTCTCCCTCTCTCTTGTCCCCCCGTACCTGGTTCTCTCCTACCACTTCTCTCTCGCTCTCTCTCTTCCTCTCTCTGTTTCCCTGTCTTCTTTCTCTCCCTCTCTAACGCTCTCTGTCTCTCTTTCTTCTCTTTCTCTACCTCTCTCTGTGTCTCTCTTTTTCTTTCTCTCTCTCACTCTCTTCTCTCTTCTTTTTTTCTCTTTCTTCTCTCTCTCCCTCTCTAACATTCTCTGTGTGTCTCTCTCTCCTCTCTCTCTACCTCTTTCACTGTCTTTCTCTCTCTCAATCTCTTCTCTCTTCTATTTCTCTCTGTCTTCTCTCCCTCTCTCCCTCTCTCTCTGTGTCCCTCTCTCTCGTTCTCTCACCACTAACTTGCCCTGCTGACAGATGGGCTCTTAAATGTATCAAATAGAAGAACTGGCTTTCTCCAACACGGTTTTTAATTAACATTGGGCTCTTTTTAAAAACATGAGCGAGCGCTTAATTAAAAAAAGCACTTTGCCATACAACGCACCATGGATCCCAGCCACAAACAAGAGGGTATTTTTTTTGGGGGGGGGGGGGTGGAGGGGTGTGTGTGTGTGTTTGAGGGGGTATGTGTGTTGTTGGGCATTGAAGTCGGCTGGCGGGGGTGTTGGAGGTGGGTAGGTTGGGGATGGAGGGAAGAAGAATGGGTTGGTGGGGTTGTTGGAGATGGGTAGGTTGGAGGGGGTTGGTGAGTTGTTGCAGATGGGTAGGTTGGGGTGGGGGGGGGGGGGGGGGGGGGTGGGGGGGAGTGTGTTGGTAGAGCTGTTGGAGATGGGAAGGTTGGGGGGTGGTGGGTTGTTGAAGATTGGTAGGTCGGGATTGAGGGGGGGCCAGGGGGAGTGTGTTGGTGGGGCCGTTGGAGATGGGTAGGTTGGGGGAGCAGGGGGCAGTGTGTCGGTGGGGGTGTTGGAGATGGGGGTGTTGGATGAGTCCGTCTGGGCAGAGGGAGCAGGGAGAGAAAGGGGACACGGCAGGGGCGAATGGAACACGGACGGCCATTCCTCCAGAGGATGCTGGACGGTAATTGCCACGGATGTGTCTCGCTCTCCTGGCGCGTGCTTTCCAAGCGGACATGACAGTTTGCCAGGCCATTGCGTCCGGAGCTCGTCTTGACAAGGGCTCTTCTTGTTGATTCTGACATGTCTCTCTCTCTTTCTGTCTCTCTCTGTCTCTCCCTCCACTTTTCTCTGTCTGTTCCCTCTCCTTCTCTCTTCCTCTCTGTCTCTCTCTCTATCTCTCAGTCTCTCTTTCTCTCTCTATCTCTCTCTCTCTCTGTCTCTCCCTCCACTTCTCTTTCTGTCCCCTCTCTTTCTCTCTCCCTCTCTGTCTCTCTCTCTGTCTGTCTGTCTCTCTTTCTCTCTCTCTCTCTAAGTCTCTGTCCCCTCTTCTTTTCTCTCTCTCTCTCACTCTCCCTCTACTTCTCTGTGTCTTTCCCCTCTCCTTCTCTCTCTCTCTGTCTGTATCTCCCTCTACTTCTCTCTCTCTTTTCCTCTCCTTCTCTCTCTCTCTCTCTTTCTTTCTCTCGCTCTCCTTCCCTCCATCCCTCTCCTCCAATGGAGGGTCCGTGTTGCCTTTCCACTGCTCTGGCCAGGCTGTGTCGACATCAAGGTTGCCGTGCCAATAATTTATCTCAGGCTGTGCTAACAGAACCCCACCACCCCCCGCCCACCCCACCCCCATTCCCTCCCTTATCGCTCTCCCTCCCTCCCTCCCTCCCTCCTTCTCTCCCTCTCTCTCTCCCTCCCTCCCTCCCACTCCATCAACAGCATTTTATCACCTTTGTGTCTCTTCTCTCCGCTCTTTATGTTCTCTGTCCTTACTCACTCGCTCACACACTCACTCCCTCCCCTGTACCACAGTCCATTTACCGTACCTACCTACCTTCTCCTATTAAGACTCGAAAATCTTTACCTTGACGATGCCATTATGGTATTATTTTGGTGTCTACACATCTCAAATTCGTAGCAAATAAATATGTGAGGAAGGTAAAGTGATGTGATGTGTTAGTAATGTATCATATCTACAGTAGTATGTACAAACAAAAGAAGAAAAGTAATTGAATTATAATTATAATAATACAAATAATACGAATACGTATATGAATAAGAATAATATAATGACCTTATTATTATATTATTATTATTGTTGTTGTTTTTGTTGTTGTTATTGTTGTTTTGGTTCTTCTTCTTCTTATTATTATTATTATTATTATTATTATTATGGATGTAGAGAATGTAAACATAGTTTGTGTTTTTTCTCCCGTGTGTGTGTCAGTGCTGGCTCGAGACTGTGACACGGGCCTGAACGCTGAGATCTCCTACTTCATCCAGAGCTCGGACTTCGACTTCGACATCAACGCCCAGGGAGTGGTCAGCCCTGCCCGGGCACTGGACTACGAGCGGCCCAACCACATGTACGAGTTCCTGGCGGTGGCGGTGGACAAGGGGACGCCCCCTCGCACAGGCACCGCCTCCATTCGCATCCGATTGGCCAACGTCAATGACGAGGCCCCCGTCTTCTCCCAGGCTGTGTAGGTTCTCTTCTCCTTCTTCTCACCACATCCCTTCATCTTTCTTTATCTTTCTTTATCTTTGTCTTTATCTTTCTTTCCAATGGAGTGCTATCATAACACTTGAGGTTCAGGATGTGTTCTGACTGCTGTTTTACAATGATCCTGGTTCTTTTGGTGTTGTGATCTGAGTACATGTTTGGTACAACGTGGATCCAGGTTTGAGGCCAGGTGACTGCTCTTGCCCTTTGATACAAGCCCACTTGACCATCCCGCTCTCTTTCTCTCTATCCCTCTCTCTCTCTCTTTCTCTCTTTCTCCCTCTCTCTCTCTTTCTCTCTCTCTCTCTATGTTATGCCATCGTGTTCACAATGTCATTCTCCTTTCATTTGGCCAAGTATGTCTTGTCATTCTACTGTCTATACTGTCAGCCTCTCGTCCTTGTCCTTCTCTCTAACACACATCTTTTAAACTTTATTTTTACTCTTTTTATTCCGATGGTGCTTTTCATGTGTCTCTCTTCATTCCGTCTTTCAGTCTCATTCTCTTGCTCCTCTTCTCTCTCTCTCTCTCTCTCTCTCTCTCTCTCTCACACACACACACACACACACACACACACACACACATTCCACTCGCCCTATCTCTTATGTGTCTTCAGCTCTTTTCATCTCACCCACCCACACACACACACACACACACATACACACCCCACACACACCACACACACACACAGACTCCACCCAACCCCCACACACACACCACACACACCCCTCCCTCCATCCCAATGGTGTGTGCTGTGTTCTCTCGTTTCTGGCTGCTGCTTCGCAGAGCCCTTGAAATCTGGAGTAATTCTCCCACTGATGCTTCAGAAAGGGGATTTCACAGTGTAGTCCCCCCCCCCCCCACACACACACACTTCATACACACACACACACACACACTGTACACACACTGTACACACACCTCACACACACAGACACACACAGACACACACATACGCACACACACACCACACACACACACACACACACACACACTACATATACACACACACGCACACACACCACACACCACACACACACACACACACACATCACACACACACATACGCACACACACCACACACACACACACCACATATACACACACACATCACACCCACCACACACACACACACACACTACTCCCACCACCCCAGCAGATAAGCCCACTCAGCTGGCATTTGTGTGAGCGTAGCCCGGAGGAGAAGCAGGCATTTGGACAGGCGGAGAGTGTGTGTGTGTGTGTGTGCTGCCAGCCCCCCGGAACCAGCCGCGGAGGACGGGAGCAAATCGCCAGACAGGCAGCCCCATGTCCAGCCTCCAGCCTCCAGCCTCCAGTCTCCAGCCTCCAGCCTCTAGTCTCCAGCCTCACTCGCACTACCAGACCTTAGCGCTGTGCAGCCTCTGCCTCTCTCTTCTCCTCTCCTCTCCTCTCTCTTCTCTCCTATCCTCTCCTCTCCTTCCCTCTCTTTTTTTCTCCTTTCCTCTCCTTTCTTCTCCTCTCCAGGCCTCTCCTCTTCTCTTCTCTGCTCTGCTCTCCTCTCTTTTCCTCTCCTCTCTCTTCTCTCCTATCCTCTCCTCTCCTCTCCTTCCCTCTCTTTTTTCTGCTATCCTCTCCTCTCCTCTCCTCTCTCTTCTCTGCTATCCTCTCCTCCCCTCTCCTCTCTCTTCTCTCCTATCCTCTCCTCCCCTTCCCTCTCTTTTTTCTTCTTTCCTCTCCTTTCTTCTCCTCTCCTGGCCTCTCCTCTCCTCTTCTCTTCTCTGCTCTCCTCTCTTTTCCTCTCCTCTGCATTTCTCCTCTTTTCCTTCTCTCTTCTACTCTCCTTTCCTCCACTCTCTTCTCCCCTCCTCTGTTCTCCTCTCCTCTCCTCTCCTCTCTTCTCCTCTCTTCTCCCTCCTCCTCTCCTCTCCTCTCTTCTCTGCTCTCCTCTCTTTTCCTCTCCTCTGCATTTCTCCTCTTTTTCATTCTCTCTTCTACTCTCCTTTCCTTTCCTCTCTTCTCCCTCCTCCTCTCCTCTCCTCTCCTCTCTGCTCCTCTCTTCTCCCTCCTCCTCTCCTCTCCTCTCCTCTCTGCTCCTCTCTTCTCCCCTCTGTTCTCCTCTCCTCTCCTCTCCTCTCCTCTCTGCTCCTCTCCTCTCCTCTCTTCTCCCTCCTCCTCTCCTCTCCTCTCCTCTCCCTCGTACTACCAGAGCTCAGTCCAGCCCAAGAGTGGCTGGCGAGGTGTGGCTTAAACTGGGCAGTGTGTG
>CM059277.1:25730992-25765992 GCA_030347295.1 Setipinna tenuifilis
AGGAGGGTGATGCTGTGTTTTTTTTACTTGATTGCTTTCTAATTCGTCTGTGATCCTATACTCCAGTCCAGCAGCACAGAGCAGACGAAGAGCAATGGCCCTTTTTTTCAGTTGATTAGTTGATATCATTAAAACTGTGATACACTCATAATGTCAAATTATGAATTTCGTTTGTTGTCAATTTTGTGATGTGAGAGTGTACAAGGAACAACATTTAGAATTAAACATGCTTGTTGCGTCATTATGTTTTCAAGATTTCTTAGATGTAAAGAATTGTTGTTTTTTGTCTGATTGATTAAGTCGGTATTGGAGATGTGAGTAATTTCGATTATTTTCTTCTCTCTTCCAACTCCTAACTACCCACACAAACACAAACACAAACACAAACACACACACACACACACATAAACACATACACATATACACACAAACACACACACACACAAACACACACACACACACACAAAAACACACACATACATACACACACAAACACACACACACACAAAAAACACACACATACATACACACACAAACACACACACACACACACACACACACACACACACACACACACCAGTGTCAGAACTACAGTGTGAGCACGTGGGTTCTGGAGAACCAGCCCCCGGGGACGTTCGTGCTGCGGGTGCACGCCCACGACGCCGACATCGGCCTCAACGGAGACGTCAAGTACGGGATCATGCAGCGGGACGGAGCCTCGTCCGGTTTCGTCATCGACCCCGACACAGGTAGTAAAGATTAGTCACCTGTTCTTTGTGTGTGTCACATGAACATCAAGGATACAAGGATGTTTTATTGTCACTTGGGTAGATTGACATACTGGGTAGAGTAGGAAATTAGTGATTGTTTGTCTAAAGCTGTGCATGGGGAGGGAGGAGTAAAGTGCGTAGAATATAGTTTATTTATTTTATTTAGTATAAAGTCTTGTGAATACAAGCTTAGTAGAAAGTGTTACCGGAATATATAAGAGATGCTGGCCATCGAGGTGACCAGTTCCGTGGCAGTCATAGCAAGATGGAGGCAAGGAAAAAGAGTTCCCCTAATGCCCACCTCATCAGCCAATCAGAAAAGAGAATCCCATTCTTAAGGGAGATAAGTGATCTTTATTCTGACCTTCTGACCTCTGTCCTAAGGTGTGATCAGCACAGCCTTGACCTTTGACCGGGAGCGTCAGCGGGAGTACAGCCTGTCGGTCACCGCCACCGACCAGGCCGAGGAACCTCTCATCGGCATCTGCCAGATCACCGTCGTCATCGCCGACCAGAACGACAACGACCCCAAGTTCGAGAACAGCCGCTACCAATGTAAGGGCTTAACCACCTCGCCGATATCGTTACTGATCTACAGTCTGACCTCTGACAGCCTCGAATAGAGGACATGTGTTTATTCCATGACCCCCACATCACTCAAGTTAATCAAACACACACACACACACACACACAAAGACACACACACACACACACACACACACACTAAGGCAGACAGACAGACAGACAGACAGACTTTATTGATCCCAAGCTGGGAAATTAACTAATACACATGAATGCATGCAAACACACATACACAGAAAAACATACAGAGAGAGAAAGGAGGTGGGGGTGGGGGTGGGAAAATGATCCACTAGTGTTATGGGCGTGTTCTAGCTACTGTGGCATAGTTCCCCTCTACTTTACCTGACTTTCAACTGTCTCCTCTGGGGGAGGTGACCCACTGACTGGGACTCCCCCACCCCACTACATCTATCCCCACTACACCCCACCCCAATTCATCTCCCCCTCCCCCCCGTAGCTTAAAGCAGCTTAGCTTCTCATAAAACATTTACAGGCGGCGCTTTTACATCGCATTAAAGAGCACAGGTCACAGGTTTTTTTTTTGCTGGCTTGTCGAAATTTCGAATTAAGGAGCCGTCACTGTTTTCATCAGTGTCAGTGGCTCTTAATGTTCCCTGAAATGTCAGACAATTTCTGAGGAAGGTAGCAGCTTAGCTAGCTAGGCCCTGTTTGCAGGAAGAGAGGAAAAGAGAGAGAGAGAGAAAAAAAGAGAGAAAGAGAGAGAGATGGAATAAAAATGAGGGTGAGAGAAAGAGGGAGAGAGGGAGGGAAAGAGGGAGGGAGGGAAGATGAGAGAGAAAGCGAGAGTGCTCCTTTTTAATCACTGGTGTAATCCTGGAAAGCACTCTGGCGAGAGTGATGAAATGTTTGTTGCCGCCTCTACTCTTTGCAGATTTGTTTGTTTAGCAGGAGAGCTGCTACGTGTTTGATAAGTTTTGATGTCAGAATTCCTTTTCATCATCATATTAAAAAACGAATGAGGGAACGGGGAGGGAGGGAAAAAAAATCGCGGGCAGAATGGCCTCATCAACTATTAATCGGGGAGATTGAAGCATTTCTGGGACACGCTTTTCATTTCTGCTGCCGCCTGAATGTTGATGGCGCCGGCAACTGTTAGTTGTTTCTGTGCTTACCGTTGTTGTTGTTGTTATTGTTGTTGTCGTGGTGGTTGTTGTTGTTGTCGTAATTTGTTTCGATGTGGCATCTGTTTTGACACTTTTTTTTGCCCCTCCCCTCCCGTTCCTGTTGACAAAGACTTCCTGCGTGAGGACACGGCGGTGGGCACCAGCTTCCTGAGGGCGGCGGCCCACGACGATGACCAGGGCACCAACGCGGCCATCAGCTACTCCCTGTCCAGCCAGAGACCCGCCTACCTGCAGATCAACCCCACCACCGGCTGGGTCTACGTCAACCACCCCATCTCACAGGTAACCAGGTCATGGTTTAGGTGTGTGTGTGTGTGTGTGTGTGTGTGTGTGTGTGTGTTTACAAACAAATTGGTGTGTGTGTGTGTGTGTGTGTGTGTGTGTGTGTGTGTGTGTGTGTGTGTGTGTGTGTGTGTGTGTTTGTTTACAAACAAATTGTAAAATTCAGCAGCTACTCAACAGCATATTTTATGCCCAAAATCTACCAGCCACTTTCATATTTTACCAGCATTTAGCTGGTTTCTTGTGTGTGTGTGTGTGTGTGTGTGTGTGTGTGTGTGTGTGTGTGTGTGTGTGTGTGTGTGTGTGTGTGTGTGTGTGTGTGTGTTTGATCTTCCTACCTACAAAATAACCCCACCACCTGCTGCGTCTGCCTCAATCCCACAAGTAACCACACCCTGCCTAGACCTCAGGTGTGTGTGTGTGCGTGTGTGCGTGCGTGCGTGTGTAATACTTTCATCTACTTTCATCACAGGGTGTATAACTCTGACATATGACTACTCCTACTTTAGGTCTCATGTTTTTGCCAGTACAGTTGACACCTAATTGTTCATCAGAAAGGCCATCATATCATCACACTGAATGTGTGAACTGTGAGGACATTAAACTTTTGACATCTGGATTAGTTTACTTTTTCAAATAAAATAAAACATTGATGGATGGAGTAAAAGATATAATTGTGTGTGTGCGTGTGTGTGTGTGTGTATGTGTGTGCGCGTGCATGTGCGTGTGTGTGTGTGTGCTCATGCGTCTGCGTCCACACACATGTGTGTGTGTGTGTGTGTTTGTGTTTTGCAAAAGGTTGCCTTGCCCGTCTCAATATTAGTGAGAGGCATAGAGGATTATTATGAAGCATGTATTTTGGAGGAGGGGGATTAAGATGCAGATTTTAGTCTCTTTGAATGTCAAGACTGTTTACCCCACAGACTGTGCTTTTCCACATTTATTAATGCAGCAGTGATTTCTCTCTCTCGCTCTCTCTCTTCTCTCTCTCTCGCTCTCTCTCTCTCTCTCTCACTCCCTCTCTCTCTATGTCTCTCCGTCTCCCTCTCTCTTTCTGTCTCTCTCTCCTTCTCTCTCTCTTTCCCTCTCTCTCCCTCTCTCTCTCTCTCTCTCTCTCCTCTCTCTCTCTCTCACTCCCTCTCTCTCTATGTCTCCCCGTCTCCCTCTCTCTTTCTCGTCTCTCTCTCTTCTCTATCTCTTTCTCACTCTCTCTCTCTCTCTCTCTCTCTCTTCCTCCCTCTCTCTCGGTCTCTCTCTCTCTCTTCCTCTCTCCATGGCCCCCATGTGGTCTGTCTCTCAGGCACACACACATACAAACAAGCACACACATAACACACATAACAACACAGACTTACACAGATAAAGCCTATCCCATGTGGCTTACCTCCTTCAAACACACACATGCACATATAAACAGGCAGACACACACGCGCGCACACACATGCACGAATACACACACACACACACACACACACACACACACACACGGGCACACACGAATACACACACACATATACCCCATACTGCTTGCTTCTCCCATACACACACACACACACACACACACACACACACACACACACACACACACACATACTGCTTGCTTCTCCCATACACACACACATACACATAAACACACACACACACATACACACATATACCCCATACTGCTTGCTTCTCCCATACACACACACACACACACACACACACACATAAACACACACACACACACACACATATACCCCATACTGCTTGCTTCTCCCATACACACACACACACACACATAAACACACACACACACATATACCCCATACCGCTTGCTTTTCCCATACACACACACATACACACACACACACACACACACACATAAACACACACACACACACACACACACATATACCCCATACCGCTTGCTTATCCCATAAAGAGTGCACTCTGCTTTCTGCCTGTGGAGACAAACAATCCACAGCTGGATCGCTGGCCTAGTACAGGTGTTTCATCTCCTCCCCTGTGTGAATGTGTGTGTGTGTGTGTGTGTGTGTGTGTGTGTTTGTATGTGCGTGTGTTTTTTTTAAGTGTGGGTTGTGTTTGTGTCTCTCTCTATTTGTACCTGCCCGATTCTTGTGTGTGTGTGTGTGTGTGTGTGTGTGTGTGTGTGTGTGTGTGTGTGTGTGTGTGTGTGTGTGATGATGTACCCATTTGTGTGTGTGTGTGTGTATGTGGGTGTGTGTACGCATGTGTGTGCCTGCTTGTATGTGTGTGTGTGTGTGTGTGTGTGTGTCTAAGTGTATGGATGTACGCATGTGTATTTGTGCGTATGTATATGTTTGTGTGTACGCATATGTTTGTGTGTACGCATATGTGTGTGTATACGCATATGTGTGTGCTCTGCCATTATTTGTAGCTGCGTGCATGTCTTGCGAGCACGGTGTTGTTGATCTCCTCCACTGAGACCAGTGCTCACCTCAACACACACACACACACACACACACACACACGTGCACACACGAATACACACACACACACACACACACATACCCCATACTGCTTGCTTCTCCCATACACACACACACACACACACACACACACACACACACCTCCTAGCGCACCATTAGCATATGAGACATGGCACAGCCCTAATAACTACACGCCTCCCCTGTCTATATTTGTACATATATCTTAGCAGCAGCAGGGGAAGCAAGGCGCTATGCCACACACACAGAAACACACACACACACACACACACACATACACATACACAAACACATACACACACACACACATACACACACATACACAGACGTATTTACACATACACACACACACACACACACACACACACACACACACACACACACACATACACAGACGTATTTACACATACACACATACACACTCTCGCACACATACACACACATACACAGACGTATTTACACATACACACACACACACACACACACACACACACACACACACATACACAGACGTATTTACACATATACACATACACACTCTCACACACATACAGTACACAAACATACACATGTCACACTCTCTCTCACATACACAAAAAAACGCACAAAAAACAGGCTGTATACTGCACACTCTCAGTCACACACACACACAAACACACACAAACGTGCACACACAGAAACAAACTGTACACACACAAACATGCACACACACACACACAGACACAGTGTACACAGAAACATGCACACACAGACACACAAACAACAAACAACTGTACACACACAAACATGCACACACACACACACACACACACAGAAACACACTGTACACACACGTAGATGAGTGCAAGCAAGTGTATTTCTGGCAGCGGCGGTTTGCGACATTTCACCATCTTCCTCTGAGGCGGCAGGGCGCTGACACCACACAATGACATTTTATTTATAGGCCTGGGCTCAGACGCACGCCACGCATGGCTGTCTGCATTGTTTTTGTTGTGTGTGTGTGTGTGTGTGTGTGTGTGTGCGTGCATGTGTGCGTGTGTGCGTGCATGCGTGTGTGTGTGTGCGCGTGCGTGCGTGTGCATGTGTGTGCGTGCGTGCGTGTGTGTTTGTGTGTTTGTGTGTGTGCGCTCACTCCCCATCATCGCACTGCCGTCTTCTCTCTTTTTTTCCCTCTCTTTTTTTCAGACCTTTTGTCTCTCTTGTTTTCTCTCTGTTTCTCTTTCTCTCTCTCTCTCTCTCTGTTCCTCTCTTTTTCTTTTTTCTTCCTCACTGCAAGTACCCCAATCTTTCTTTCTATTGCTCCCATTGTGTTCCCCCATCTCCAAAACATTTGAATCTGTGTTTTTTTTTGTTAAAACAGACATTCAAACACACACACACACACACACACACACACAAATTCTGTTTTCTTATCATTGCTTGCATTTCTTGTTGGGTGTTTGTCCATATCTACATTTACACACACACACACACACACACACACACACACACACACACACACACACACACACACAAACACACATTTTCTCCTGAGTGCCTGCCTGTCGTCGGCGGAAATGTCAGCTCCCCTGCTTTTCTCCCGCGGTACTCTGCTCTTTGTCATTTGTGCAAAGCATTATGGGAAGTCCGCGGGGGGGGCCGTGGCCCATCGGCTTGCAACAGCGCACGTCAGCGGGCGGCCAGCGTCCAGTCCAGACCGGGCTCGGCTAGTCGGCCTGTCTGTCTGGCTGTCTGTCTGTCTGGCTGTCGCCACAGTAGCCACAGCGCCACAGCGGGGGTCAGGATTCGGCTTGGTTATCTTCACCAATTAGCAAGGCACTTCCTTGTCACCATTTTTTCAGAAATTGCGTCATATCCGCCCCCGTTTTTTCCCCCATGCTGATTGGTTGGTGCTCCACTCTCAGCTCATGCAGGAAGGCGTCCCCCACCTAACATCACCGTCCCATTTTTGAACATCCAGTGCCCTTCCTCGATATAGTTTTCTGCTTTACCTCACGTCAATCAGTAACGTGGTACTTAATTGGCTAGTTAAAATCGGGGGAGATATGAGCCCTGTGAAACTCCATTTTGACAACTGGAAAATTCATTTAACTAACCTAGCATTTCCCATTGAAATTAATGGGGACGGGACTTCCTCACTTCAGCCAGTTAGTATAATACCTTCATGGAGCAGACCAGCAAAGCCAGTACCAGTAGACCAATTGGGGGAGGGGGAGGGAAAGGGGAAATGGAGAGGAATGCAGGGTCCCCACACTGGTTTTCTAAAATCTTTGGATTTGGAGTTTAGTTTAGGGTTGGAAGCAGAGGAGGTGTAGTTCATTAGATGGGATGGGACCCAATGGGATGGGACCCGGATATAGTTCAGCTATACGCACCAACTAGCTCTCTAAAATTACAGCAGAAAATATCTGTTGTCAAAACGTGCTGTTAGAACAAAATGTGGTGAAGCAGCTAGGGATGCACCGATACCACATTTCTGAAAACCGATACGAGTATGAGTACTACCATTTTCAGTACTTGCCGATACCGAGTACTACCGATACCGAGTACTGTCATTTTTGCCATATGAACTGAGGCAAGTGTTAATTTCGTTAGGAAAAAAAACTGTAAAGTGCAATACCTGTGAACAACACTGAAGTCAACCAAGCAAAATGTTGCGGAAGACCGGTGGTGGAATGGAGAGGGTAAGCGACCAACGGAGCGAAATGAGGCTAACTGTGACCACAAATTCTGACAGTCATAGTGGTATTTTTTTTGTAGGCCTAGCGAAAAATAAATCATTTATGAACTCACGTTTACGTCATGTGTGATGTATGCCTAGGCCGACGAACTCCTGATGTCCGAGTTGGTCTGGTGTTTACTGACACATTTATAAACACGCCCAGGCTATGGTTTGTGTATGGCCTATACAAACAAATTGCATTATTCGCAGTATGCGCCTCTTCGGGGGACTGTCTGCTGGCATTGAAACGTTGACTGAGCTGCGCTTGTGCGCAACCTCTCTCCATTGTCGCGCAATATTAAATCCCAGAAAATTACACTAATCATTGCAAATAACCTACACAAAGAATTGCATATTTAGCAGCTAAAATGTCTGGACAAGGCTGATATTTATTTCGATTAGAATAATGTCCAACTTTCGTAGTCAAGACTTGCTTTCTTGCGACATGTACCGATTGTTGAAGGGAGGACAGTGAGTTACCACATGCAACGGTTGGATTCACTTTAAAAAATAATAGTAATAATAATAATAATTTATTAGTGAGTAGCCTTTCATACAAAACTGTTAACAAGGCGAATAGCCGACATTTAAAAAAGACAGACAACGTTGGGGATCTTAGCGTAGGCATATGTCAGCGAAAGGGGGCGGAGTGTGGAGAGATGTTTAAAATGACAGCCTTGGGGGAAAATGTAATGAGGGACGACAATGTTTCATGATAACATCTTCGCCATAGAAAAATGGGTAGGCCCTAATGGCCTTGGGTTGTTGTTGACGAATTTTTTTTGTTTTGTTATCTGACGAAATTAGTCTAACCTTGAGAGTTAGGCTATATTTTCCCCAGATGGGAGAGGCTTTTTCCCCTCGAACGGACGCTGGCAAATGGCGCTTCACTAAACACTATATTGGCGCATCTGATTATGCTCAAACCTGAGCTCGACAATTCTTCAGTTTCTGTTCTGCGCTGCAGGAAACATTTGGCGCATGGGATTGGCACTGGTATCGGTTTATGGTATCGGCAACTGTTTGGCAAGTACGAGTACGAGATAAAAGTGGAGTATCGGGCCGATGCCCGATGCCAGTATCGGTATCGGTGCATCCCTAGAAGCAGCTTTCAACTGCTATGCAGTTCAGCTTTGGAACCAACTTTCAGAAGGCATAAACAAATGCTCCTACTGTTAACTGTTTAAATCTAGACTTCTTAGATTCTGCTAATGATTTCCCTTTAATTTAATTAATGTTGTTTTTTATTATTAAATATATCATTTATTTACCTTCTGCTTATTTTACGTTTACCCTTTTTAAGCATTTACACCTATTTTATCTTTTATGCTTTTACACATTGCTTTTATTTTTGCTAAGCACATTGAACTGCCTCTCTGTATGAAATGTGCTACAGAAATACACTTGCCTTGCCTAGCTCTGGAAGGGTTTGGTGAGATCGACAGTGGGGAAGTGGAGGGGGAAAAAAACGCAGGGGACCAATTGGCTGGGTGTATTAGATGCAGAGTTGTATAAAGTAGAAGTAGAAGTACTGTTTTGGATGTAATTACAACACAAGTAGTACGGTACTACGCAGTTGCAACTGCATAATACCATACTACCAGTGTTGTAATTACATCCAAAACAGCACTTCTACTTCTACTTTATACAACTCTGATTAGATGTGAAGGCTGGTTGAAGAGGTGTGGTTATAGCAGAGTTTTGGGGGTGGGGTGTGTTGGCGTAGGGTCGTGTAGGGTGGGGCAGGGTTGTTGGGGGGTTGGGGTGAGGTAGGGTAGTAGGGTTGTCGTGTGGGTCGTGTGTGGTAGTGTAGGGTGGAGTGGGGTGAGGGGGAGTTGGTAAATCAACCCTCAGGTGAAGCATTACGCAAGCTGAATCATTCATGCTGAGTTCACGTCCAACACTATTTAGCTTTCAGACGTCAGCTCCAACCACCTGAGAGCCTAAGCCCTCAGAGGGGGGTGCAGCAATGAATGGGGTGGTGTGTGTGTGTGTTTGTGTGTGTGTGTGTGTGTGTGTTTGCATGTATGTGTGTGTGTGTGTGTGTGTGTGTGTTTGCATGTATGTGTGTACGTGTTTGTTTGTGTGTGTGTGTGTGTGTGTGTGGGCTTGCACTGGCATAGTTGTGAGGTCCAAATGTCCTCACTACAATAGGAAAACTAAAAAAACACTACAACAACACTAAAACACAACAACAAAATGACCAAGAAAATACTGCTGAGAGTAGTGAGGTCCTTCGAAATGACCTCACTACTCTCAGCAGTATTTTCTTGGTCATTTTGTTGTTGTTGAAAAAAGTAAAAGTGCAAAAACATTTCTTTACTGACAGGTTGTGGTTAGGGATTGTTTTGGTCTGGGCACAGTTAAGCATTCTTTAGTTAGTTATGAATGGTAGTCAATGAAGGACCTCACTATGATACAAGAGAAAGTATGTGTGTGTGTGTGTGTGTGTGTGTGTGTGTGTATGTATGTGGTAGGAGGGGGCAATAACACCCATGCATTCATTGGGCTTGAGCACTGCGATTAGCTGAGCGTGGGTCAGTGAGGTGGGGCAGGTCTGGGGCTGTGCCATTCATTACCCCCCCCCCCCCCCCCCCTCCCCGCGCCTGTCACACTGCCTCACATTCGTCACCAGGCATCACAGCCCAGAAGCCAGGACATGTCAGGCACACTTAGTCATCCTGCCTTCAAACAGCAGAATTCAGCTGCAGTACACACACACACACACACACGCACACACAGACACACGTGTGTGCATGCGCATGCACACACACTCACATTCACACACACACTGTCACATTACATACACACACACACACACACACACAGGCTCACATACACACACACACTGGCTCACATACACACACACACAGGCATACATACACATGAACTCTCCTGTCCCTTGCGATCTCTTCTATTCAATCTCTCTCTTACTTCCTCAAGTGTAATATACCACAGACTAAAAACAGAGACCTGAAACAGAGACAGAGAGAGAGAGAGAGAGAGAGAGAGGAGAGAGACAGAGAGAGAGAGAGAGAATTGATATTTTGGAGCCAGTTAGGCAAAGTCCTTTTGTAGTGCTGACTCGACATCAAAAATTCTTCCATTATTAATGGAACAGCACTGATTTTAATGAAACTGCATGTGGAATATGTAGCACAAGGGTGGGTAGGCCCCGTCTTTGTTCTCAGCGGCCCTCGCCTTGAAAGTCAAATTAAGTGGCAAAATATGTAACGGCATTGAGGAGAAATCTGTCTCTCTTTTCCTTCCTCTCTGTCTCTATCTCTCTCTCTCTCTCTTTCTCTCTCTTTCCTTCTCCTGTCTTTATCTCTGTCTCTCTCTCTGCCTCTCTCTGTCTCTCTCTGTCTCTATCTCTGTCTGTCTCTCTCTCTATCTATGTCTCTCTCTCTCTCCCTCTCTCTCTCTGTCTGTCTCTCTCTCTCTCTCTCATGTTGCCACACACTGTGTCTTATAAGTCTCCTTGTCTGTTCATTTTTGGTAATGAATAATGCTGACTATATTCTTCCGCCACAGAATGTCATTCCCCCCCCCCCCCCCCCTTTTTTTTATATTAGCGGAAAGGTTTCAGATGTCTGATTCTAGAGCTTTATTCATGTCAACCCTAACAGAGGAGCGGTCTTGTGTCTTGAGTTCTGGGGGTTGGAGGTACTGACACTTGGTGACTTGACTGGGTGATTGAGGGCATGAAGATGGGCTTGAAAAGAAAGGTTAACCCAAGGGCCTTGAAACTGACCTCTCTTTCTTCTTTCTCCCTCCGTGCTTCTTTTTTTGGCTCCTCTTCATCTTCACACCCACCTCTCTCTCTCTCTCTCTCTGATTCTCCTTCTCCCTCTTTTATTTTTTTATCTCTTTTTAACTTATCTTCCCCATGTTCTTCTCCCCTCTCTCCCCCTCTCTATCTCTCTCCGTCTTTTTGTCTCTCTCACTTCACTTCTCCTCTCTATTTCTCTTTTACCTCCCCATCTTCTTTCTCTCTTTCTCTCTCTACCTCTGATTCTCCTTCTCCCTCTTCTATTCATTCATCTTTTACTCATCTTCCTAATCCCCCCCTCTATCTCTCTCTCTCCCTCTCTCTCTCTCCCCTCTCTATCTCTCTCCCTCTCTCTCACATCTCTCTCTAACCTCCCCTATTTATTTCTCTCTCCCTCTCTCTCTCACTTCCCCATCTTCTCTCTCTCTCTCTCTCTCTCTCCCGCTCCACACCTCTCTTTTTCCTCTCATCATTTGTTCCTGTCCATCTTCTTCCTTGCATATACTTTTCCCTCCTCCTCATCCTTCTGGTGCAGACGTCACGGATCTCTCAGAAGATCATCGCCACAGACGGCGGCAACCGGAGCAGCCAGGTGGACCTGAGCGTGACCATCACCAACGTCCACAACCAGCCGCCGCAGTGGGAGCAGCCCGAGTACTGGGTCACCATCCCCGAGAACACCGTCAGGGACTCCAAGATAGTGGTAAGTGATTTATACACACACATACACACACACACACACACACACACACACATGCACATGCACGCACACACAAACCCATTTTCTCTTTGTATTTGATTCTCTGTCTCTCTCTCTCTGTCTCTCTCTTTTTTTCTCTGGCTCTCTCTCTTCCTTTCTCTTTCTTTCTCTCTCTCTCTCTCTCTGTCTGTCTCTCTCTCTCTCTCTCTCTCACACACACACACACACACACAAACAGTCAGGAAATGTACACACTGAAACTGAAGTAGTGATTTGCACAGACAACACTGTGTGCACATTCAATTAAAACTACACAGCAGAATCACACACTCACACGCAGTCACAGAAACAGACATATTTTGTACACCCACACAGCCACACAATATAAACTATTATACCACCAACAATTCAGTTGACCTCTGTTCCTGAAATCCATGGCCATCTGCAGAAGATACTTCCTTGCCTTTGCAAGGTCTCCTAAAGGCAGTGCACATGTACACAGACGGCGCCGCTTTCACGCTAACAGAAAGCGCTAATTAACAGGGAGCGTAGCGCTGCTTGTAGCCTATTCAGCAGGCTAGCTGAATGAATTGATATAAATGTTGAGCAACAATATCTGAGTTATTATGTATCATGAATATTCTTCTTCTGGCTATTTGGATAGAAGTGGGTGTAAAAGCAGCAGTATCGCTGTAGAATTCTTCTCATCTGAGTTCAGAAAGGGCTACTGCTGTACCAAAACATTGTGAGGATTTAGCATAGGCGTACTGGGAATACTGGGTACAGTTGAAACAGGGGAATGTGGCTTATGTTTCTCTCAGAAATGCATTTAATAGTGTTTCGTGAAACTTACTAACAAATGTTTTCTTATTCTCTGTTAGTCAAAAGTTATTTGTGAAAAAAGATTTTCTATAACATTTTGACTGGAGAGTTCTTCTTTGGAGTTTTCTTTTTGAAAAGAACTTGGTGCACCTGTAACACGCAACCAGCAACTAAAACAAGTGATCTAGATTTGAGATGCAACATTCAAAAGAAACTAGTCAGCCAACTGAAATATATAGTATGCTTAACTACTAAATCTTGTTTATATAGAAATTATTTGTAGTATTAAAAATCCTTAAAAATCTTCTGAATTACCAATAACATGTGGTGACTCTAACTATAAAATGAATGTTTAGCTGTACTGTAGGTGTGTGTGAATATGAAGTAGCCTAGTCAAGTCCTCCATCTTGATCAGTCTTGTTGGGTTTATTCATCCTACAGGGGTTCTTGCACTGTCATGCCTTTTTTTTTTTGTTAAACGAAAGTACACCCATCTGCTATTTTTTTTAAAGGCAAAGCAAAAAGTGTTACCTAGTCTCCACTCCACCCACGATACACGTAGCGATGCAGTCTGCTTCTTATTGTAAAGCTGGAGTTTTGAACATCTGGGTCAGATGAAGCAAGATGCCTGAGTCATTTGGATGACTGTACAGATTTTACAGAGTATTGCTCTGAGACGCCTCTGTGAGGTTTGGTGTTGAATTAGCATATTCCTTTCCTGCAGCCAGAACTTTTTTTCCCCCTCACCTGTCTGATTGTGCTGCTGGCTAGCACAGCTCTCCTGCTCCTCACCCGTGTTCGTCCCTCAGAGAGTAGGAACACTCTCCAGAGAAGCCCCTGAAACCCCCAACTGCAGGGGCTGTCTGCACTTCAGCTCTCCCTATTCCTCATTCATTCATGATGTGGAGAAGTCCCCTGCCTCATTCGCTCCCTCCCTCCCTCCATCTCTCTCTCTCTCTCTCTCTCTCTCTCTTTCTGTCTCTTTCTCTCAGTTTGCCGATTCATCAGGAATTGGAAAGCCAAGAGGAGAATTGCTGGAAGTTCTCTTCCTCCCCCCCCCCCCACACGACTCTCTCTCTCTCTCCCTCTCTCTCTCTCTCTCTCTTTCCTTCTATCTCTCTCATTTCTCTTCCTCTCTCTTATTTGCTCTCTATTACCCTTCTCTCATCTGCTTTTTGCTAATGCTGCCAAATATTTTGCAGAGCATACAAGCCCTGCCTGTTTTTTTTTACCTGACTCCGTCTGAAACTTTGCCTTGCCACCTGGCCTCCAGTGGGTCCCCCTTTTTTCCTTTTCATGTTTTTTTCTTCGCACACGGGCAAACACTAGTGGGGTTGGTGGGCAAGGGAAAAAAAAGGGATGATTTAGTACTTTTTCTCCGTACGCTCAAAGAAAAAAAAAAAAAAAGAACTACGGCGATGTTTCTTGGCAAAGAGCAAAGAGTGTTTCTTTCCTCTCAGTTATATAGACATTGAACCATCCTTACACTTCGCTCTCTCAGTTCAAGGTTGTTCCATAAACAGTGTAACAAAGACAGCAGAATCACAGTCGAAGCAATGGGCTAAAGAAATGATCTTGTACTTGCAAGGACATGTCTCTGTCAAGTAACCACTTTGGCATCTGAGGAAATAGTGTGTGCTGAGGAAAAAAAAATGCCTCTCTTGCTTTGTCCATCTGAGTAGCTGTCCTTTAATGGATGGTTCATTCACACCTGGGTCCCTATGTACCCACAAGGATTTTGTTTTTTTGTCTTTTTTGTCGTTTTGTCGTAGCGTCTTCTTTCGACTCTGACAAAAAACATCTTTTCTGTCCTGTTACATCTCCTGCATAGCACTTTTTGAGGCTCTTTTTTTTCCATGGTCTCCGACATTGTCACGAACCAAAACCCCTCTTTCTTCTTCTCTCCGCTCCTCTGCTCCTCCACTCCTCCGCTCCTCCTCTCCTCTCCACTCGACTCCCCTTCACTCCTCTCTCCTCCTCCTGCTCAGGCCTAATTACTGAGCTAGATTGTTGTTCAAATTTAGCAGCGCTAATACAGACTGTTAATTATGGCGAGCTGTGTGCGTCCACGGGATACAGGCTGTGGGATGCGTGGCAAATCTCCATATCAATGAGATGCTTGAGAGGACGCGAAAGAGGAGTAGAGAGAGAGAGAGAGAGAAAGAGAGATAGAGAGAGAGAAAGAGAGAGAGAGAGAACGGGCACGGAGTCGAGGCCCTGTTGTTTAATCAGCATCGAGTGCTGAGAGGCGGGCAGTCTGATGAGGAGGGATGTTTATGCACCCCCACACACACACACACACACACACACACACACACACACATTTAGACACTCACACCCACTTGTACATACATGCACCCTCAGACATCCACACACACTCATACACACACTCATCCTCCAACACCCACACACACTTGTACACACACACACACACACACACATGCACAAACACACCTGCAGACATCCAGCCACACTCGTACACACACACACACACACACACACACACACACACACACATACATACACACACACACACACACACACACACCTGCAGACACCCACACACACTCGGAGATTTCTGCTCCCACATGCGATCATATGTACACGAAACCCCCACAGATCCCCAGTCTTGCCCCAAAGTCTCTTAACACTGAGCCAGTAATCCGTGTCAGTCTGTCTCTCTGCAGTATAGGGTAGGGTGTCCTCACCCACCCATCCCAGCACACCTTGATGTTCCAGATATTCCACCCTTCACTCATCAGCTCAGCCCACCACTAGTCATTGATGGCTAATGGGAGACGAGTTCTAATTATTTCTCATTCGGCTCATTCTGCCACATCCTGCCCCCACACACTCTATGGCCATTATTACCGCTCTCCGAGCTGAGATATGAGGAATTGCGAGGAGAGGGGAGGGGATTTATGAGAATCAGCCTTCCGAAATTACTGAAAGTACCAAAATGACTCATCTGTTGATATCTCTCTGTCTTTCTTTTTGTGTGTGTGTGTGTGTGTATGTGTGTGTGTGTGTGTGTGGGAGGGAGCAACTGTTCAAACCATGGTGCGGCTGATGTGATGGTCACCATGGTGATGTGATGGTGACCATTAAAAAACATCTCTCATAGATTCACATTTATAAGGGCAGCCCCAGTGTATTGTGCTTCACTTTTATTTATCAAACACGTGTTGACATTTGCTGCCGCATAGCCGGTCCAGAGGCCAGAAGGAATATTTCATGTGTCTGCTTGCTACCCGTTAGCATATTTTGTAATGTAGTACTTCTGGAATGGGAGTCTGGGTTTTTTTTTTTTTCTAGGTCAGTTCTCAGAAGCACATGCCTGTTTTAGGGAGTCAGTCTGACTCTCATCTTAGGTCTGTGTTTACTAGAGGTGTCTGTGGAGGAAAACAGTGGCAGAGGTTGACGGCTAAAAGGGGCCGGTTTTCTGGGGTTAGCGCTGGTAACACTTTATTTTACAGTTCCTTTTTTAGTGTATTTATGTAACATGTAACATGTAACAACATGTAATATTATGTACTTTCAATATACATACCCAAACACAAACCCTAACCCTAACCCTAACCTTATGGTACAATGTAAGTACATAATGTTACAAATTGTATCATAATGTTACAAATTGTACAAATTGTTACACACTAGTTGATGTAACAGGGACAGTACAATAAAGTGTAATCTGGTAGCCTTACAAGTTCTGATCAAAGATTTTAGAATTCCGCTCTAGATTCTTTGGTTCTGATCTTCTGAGTCAAATCTGAAAAGTTAACTCATTCCCTATATTGTGGCACTACAGTATGTAGGGAACTAAGCAATGTAACTTACACCCTAGAAAGTACACTATATAGGGAACATGTCAACTTTTTGGACACAGACCTGGTCTCATGTTTCAAGGTCTATGGAATAGGAATGAAGTCAGATATCCTGCAACGGTTGTTTTTCACAAAGGGTAGAGGAGGTGGACTGGTAAATCACCCGTACCTCGTACTACACTTCATTTTGTACAGAGAGTCTGGCTGTGCTACTAGTGTTTTCTTTCTGGAGGTGCCTCTATCCAATAGCTTACGTCTGGTCGCAGATGTATGCAATTAGCCTGGCTATATGCCTGCCTACGTACTACAATTTGAATGTAGCACACAACGTCGACGTCATCCCTCACAAACACTACCTCTGTTCGCTGATTGGCTGGCAAGATGCTGCCTGAGACAACCACGTCAATGGAAGCAAACCCAGACTACCACTGTAGGGAGAATGATAATTGAGTGGAGATGCGTAGGCAGGCTTTAGCCCGACCATAGAGAAAGATCCTGAAAGACATTTCTCCTTATTGAGCCCTTTGTTGGCATCTTTTTTTTGCAATCCAGCCTTACAATGCTTACAATGCCTTTCTAATATGCACTGGCAGTTTAGTTCATTTTTATAGACTCCTTATTCATATTTCTGTTGCTTCCCCGTCTTTCTCTCTATTTCATTTATTATGATCCTTTATCCCATCTTCTGAACATTTCTCTCTCACTGATTTTCTTGAATGCGTCTCTGAAGTTGAAATTTTGTCAGCTCATAATTCAGATGTCAATTTTTCAGTAACTCGTCTGTCTTCCATCCCCATACTCTTTTTTTTCCCCCAGCGTCTTATTGCTGTCTCTGAAATTTCATTATCGCAGGGTCTTAGTTTCAATTTAAAAACCCGGCTTCTGGTGCAAAACTCCTGACAGCAATCATCTCTCCATTTTGTTCATTGTCAGGCACACACACACAGAGAGTCTGTGTCCCGCTGTGTCTTGTCCCGGTCTACCTCTGAGATGAATGGCGCACAAATACACCCGCATGTGATTCGCTGTGAAAAGGGCAGCTTTTATAAAGGCTTCAAAAACAGTTGTCACGGAGGGGTCACACAGGCAGTCAGCCACATTTTAATTTGCCGAGCATTTCACAGTTCACTTTTAATGGTCGACTGAAGTCATTAGAAAAACAACATCATGACCACCACCACCACCAACACACACACACACACACACACACACCAACCACTCACCCATCTTCCTATCTTTTAAACACACATGCACGTGCGCTAACATGCACACTCACACACGCACACACACACACACACAAGAACATGCTTGTGTTTCTGATAATAAAACTTGATCAACAAAGCACTTCAGAGCAATTACAGCATGCTTTTCTCTGCCCCCCCCCCCCTTTGCCATAAGTACAGTATTTACTCCCTGGTGTGAAGTAGCTGTAGCAACTGCCTGCTCAAATCTGTTCTGTGCATTGGGGGCCTTCTCCACAGCAATTCATCCTTAGAACTCTAAATACAAATTAGGCTTGTTAAACAGTATAATGCATTCATTAGCAACACTGAGCTGCCTTGTTGTTCACTGAGTGTTCCTATTCATCTCCCTTTTCTTTTTTTCCCCTTCCATTCTTTCTCTCTCTCTCTCTCTCTCTCTCTATTTCTCTCTCTCTTTATCTCTCTCTTTCCTTCCCTCCGCTGTCTATCTCTCTCCCTCACGGTCGTTCTGTGTGTGTGTGTGTTTTTTTTCTTGCCTCCATTCCCCCATCCATCTATCTCTCTCTCCGTCTCCCTAATTAAAAATTTAAATATCAGTCAGCTCATTGTGGAATTATCTCAAAGCATGATAATTAGCAAATTTCCAAATGCAGTAATTGCAACCTTGAGGAAGTAATTAAAAGGCCTTGTTCTGGCGCACGGATGCCAGATAATGGGGATATCATTTTCATCAAGCCCGGGCCGCGAACGCTGCCCCCTAACAAATTTATGGCGGGCCGGAAGGTCGGGGGTGGGGGGGTGGGGGTGGATTGGGGTGTTCTGGGATGGGGGTGTGGAGGAAGGTGGAGGGCAGGTGGTGGTGGTGGTGGGACTGTGAAGCCGTAATCAGGTGGGTTTCCGGAGGTCGGGCAAGTTTGTATTTCTCCGCCGATAATCGAAATTAATTATTCAGATGAACCTGCGCCCATTATGAATGTTTTAAAGAGCACAAGCTTCTGACAATAGTGAAGGATAGTGATGGTGACGGGGGATGAATGAGAAGAGGAAAGAAAAAGTTTGAAAAGGACGCTGAGGGAGAGAGGAAGGAAGGGAGAGAAGGAGGAATGGAGGGAGGGGGAATGAGGAAGGGAACGAGGGAAGCCGTGTCCCTGAGAGAGGAGACGGAAGAGAGGAAGATGGAGGAGAAGAGCGTTGTCCCCTCCACTGAGATGGAAACTAATGTCTAAGAGCTTTTTGGTGTTGTACCAGCCAGATGGTACCCCCTACTTCCCTTCTTCATCTTCTGTAGCGCAAGCCAGGCAGACGAGTGAAGGAATGTCCTATGCTGAGTGGCATCATAAATGTGTTTTCTTTTCTCTGTGTCTCAGAGATTGTGTGCAAGTGAGTGTGTCTTAATCTTGAGTGGCGCATGTTTTCCTGTAACAGTCAGTTAGCATATCCTTTTAACCTCATGCATCAGAAGTATTTTATTGCACATTACAAACATTACATGAAGGCCTGTATAGTGTGGAGGTTAATTGTTTTGGGGGGGGTGTTTGTTTATGTGCTATTGTGCTGTGTTTTTCAGATAACTTTAAGCTTTGTGTGACCATTTTTCTCTGTTGGACTGTGTGTGTGTGTGTGTGTGTGTGTGTGTGTGTGTGTGTGTGTGTGTGTGCGTGTGTGAGCATTTCTGTCTATTTGCCTGTGGACAGGCCAAAGTGCAGTAGCCTCCTCTAATCTGCCAGTGGTCTTAGCATTGGATCGTTAGTGCACAGCAATGCAATTTTCTCTGAGGGCTTGAGCTGTGTAGGGCCATCCGTCAGGCATCCTGCAGCAGGCAGCTCAGGGGAAGGGGAAGGGGAAGGGGAGGTGAGGCAGGTCAGGCCGAATGTGGCTAGACTCCCGCCTGAAAGCCTCAATCATTGGAGCAGGACACGCAGGCACAGACAACGGGGGGCTTTTAAGGCTGATGTTCCACAGCCAGTGGCAGTGGTAGCGGTGGTGGTAGAGGTGAAGTCTGCAGACACACTCCGCACCACAGCAAAGCAAAGCCGCTGACCTTGACAGCCGAATGAGCGCATCAGCCAGGACCTACTAAACTCTGGCTGCTCTGTTGGTGTTAGAGTACTTAAGATTTTTTTCAATTTTCTCAAGTTTGTCTATCTCCCAAGTTCTTGTACTGTGTGTGTTGAATGTTTTCCTTATTTTCCTTGATTATTATTAGTATTAGTATTATTATTATTATTTTACATTACACTTAACAGAAGCTTCTATCCAAATCAACTTACAAAAGGACATAAACAAGCTACGGATATACAGAGAAACACACAGTGAGCAAAGGCATAACAAAGTTAGTGCAGCCAGGGTACAGGAAAACTATGGTGAGTGGAAGTTAGTTTTTTTATCTGTTTCTCACCCCTTTCAGTCTTTCATTCTCTCTGTTCTGTCTATATGTAGCTCCGTGTCTGTATTTTCTGCTCTAGGTCTGCATTGCCTGTCTTTATTTGCCCTTGTCTCTATCCGTATCTCCTGTTTTTTTTTCTTTCTCAGCCTCATGACTCATGACTTTCGTGTTTAGTCTTTTCCCTATCGTCATCATTTTTGACCAATCACCCGCAACTTCTGGATGGTCCCAAGTTGGCCATGTAAGGCGTGGAAGCACCATTAAAACAGTCTGTTTTTCTCCCTGATGCGGGAGTCTGTGTTGTGTGTTGGCCTTTCTCCCAGTCTCTCCTCTGTGTCACAGCGCCCGACGTCTTGTTTAATCTGCTGCGTCGTCAGTGAAGTTGGGTGCCGGTGAGGAAATAAATTGCAAAAGGAGGGCGCGCCGTACTCCGCGAGGAGAAAAATAGCTAGGGCTTCGGCTTCCAGGAGAGAATGCAGCTGTTAGTTACAGTGAGCCAGCGTGTTTGCGAGTGTGTTGCTCATCCTCGAGTTTAGGGGCTGCCTCATGCTCGTTCTGAACTTGTTTTTAAATGTTATAAAGCCTTAGTCTCCCACTGAGTTTATTGCTGAGGGTGAAATATCTCCCAGGTGTTTCACTCGCGCCTTAGCATTGCACCGCTAGCCGCAGGGGGACATTAAAAGGCGTAACACAGTGTGTGAAATTGCATTGGAGAGAGCTCTTTGAGGCCAGGTGTGTGAAGTAGAGATATCCTTCCTTGTGTCACTGACTCCACAAAGCACAACCTAATTTAAATTTCTGGTTTGATGATCCAACTGTATAATGTAAACAACTCTTTTTCATTCAATCCAATTCATTTAGAGCTTTTAGTAAAGGTGGTAAAGAAGTCCATTCCACATATTTTGCTACGAGCATTCACTGAACTAACATTTAGCCTAAAAGAGAAGCTAATCTCTGAAGGAGCTTAGTTGCAACACCTGGATAAATGAGAATCTTCAGACATATTGCACAGATAGAAGCAATTCAGGGCAGGTTTTTTGTCTAACTTTTTAAAGCTGGGATTTTCCACCTCTGGCTATTGACATACTCATTATTATTATTATTTTTTTTTTTGGTATGACAGCATGCTATTTGGCCCTAATGATTCCCCCAGTAAACTACTGTCACGCTCCCTCTGGTCTTATATGGTATGTCAACGTCAGCCATGTATTGTCTGTAGGCTTCTCTTTGCCTATCTTCTCCCCGCTCTCACATTCTCTTAAGAAAGCCACATAACGGACAAGGAAAAAAAAGCTTTGATTAGGAGTGAGTCTGGAGACTATTCCTGCCAAGGAAGGGACTCTATAAGTGTCAATATCAGTTCAATAGGCACTGAGATGGATCACAGGTGAAGTGTGTCTAATGTATTCCTGCGCTGGAGTCAGCACGGGCATGACTGGCGTTTGTGCTGATTTAGGATGCCCTTTCACAAATAATGCTAATTATTTCCTTAGCCAGGTTTGGCTAAAGGTGCATTTTTTTGTAGTCATTTGTAGTCTTTGTTTTTTTTTTTCATTAATGCCCCTTGAAAAAGAAAACAAGAAGGAGGAGATGTAGTACTCTTCTCCCAGAACAATTATGGCTTGTCCCTGCAGTTTTTCATCAATTATGCCTTGGCAAGACTGTTACACTCTAGAGTATGCAAATGTGGGTTTTTTTCCCTCATAAACACAATTTTTTTTCACATCCATCAACATAGACCCACATTTAACAAAACCCACATGCAGATCTGACAAGTAGGCTACACTTAGAAACGCTTGAAGTTGATGACTGTTCTGTCACTGTATCTGTGTCTACACATGTAGCACACATGTAGCAATATTCAAATTCTGTGTGTGCAACCTGTACATATGGTTTTTGACAATAAAGCTGACTTTGACTTTTGACTTTGACTTTGACAGGTTCCTTCAGCAGTGTTTCCAATATGATGCTGACATGAGAAATATTGTAACTAGTGCAGGGGGGTATTCTAAGCATGTAGTTTACTGACTGGCCCACATAAGTTAGCTTAAGTGGTAAACCTCTCAAAAGAAGAGCCCTATGTCTTTGTTTTACTTGAAAAAAAAATCTGCCCGACTTCACTGTTTGGAGGTTTACTACTGGAAAATCTCCCAGGTCTTAATTGTGATTGTTACCCTACTAACCCTGTCCCTTTTGCTTCCCTTAATCTCTTTCCTTCTCACAGACCATAAAGGCCACCTCTCCCCTCGGTGACCCCAGGGTGACCTACAACCTTGAGGAGGGTCAGGTTCCTGAGACCAACATGCCCGTACGCTTCTACCTAAAACCCAACCGCGGCGATGGCTCAGCGTCCATCCTGGTAGCGGAGCCACTGGACTATGAGAGCACACGCTTCTTCATCCTCCGAGTGCGTGCCCAAAACGTGGCGGCAGTGCCACTGGCCTCTTTCGCCACCGTCTACGTCAACCTCACAGGTGAGACACATGTCGCCTGATCACCGTCGCTCTCCCCTACATTATGTTACATATTGTTATAGCACTTTATTTTACTATCCCTGTTACATCAGTCAGGTATAACATGACAATGTGTAACCAACATGGGATTTATATAGCGCTGTTACAGATACTGAAAGCCCTTATGATCACCATCCTTTCCTCCTTCTCACATCCCCATTTCCTGTGGTCCTCTCTTCTTTGTTGTTGGGTCCTCGTCCTGGTCTGACTCCACTATCTTCCTTTTCAAATTCTTCGATGGTCTTGGCGCCAGTTGGCATGGAGCTGTATGGAGCCGTGCAGCCCAGACCCTTGTGGAGTACCTCTACCTCCCTCTACTCAACTATGATCTCTCCTCCTCTTTAATCTTCTCTCCTATCCTACTTTCTTCTCCTCTTCTCTCCTTTTTTCTCCCTCTCCTCTCCTCTCCTTTCGTCTCATCTCCTCTCCTCTCCTCTCTTCTCCTCTACTCTCACCCCATCTGCTTCACTTTGGTGCTGGCCTGTGCTTCCCCCTCCTTTCCTCTGCTCACCTACTGCCTCCTTTCATCTTGCTTGCACTAGCTTTCTTTTGGTTCTTCCCCGCTGGATCCTTCCCCATCATCCTCTCTGCCTCTCCTCTGCTCTTCTCCTCCTCCTCCTCCTCCTCCTCCTCCTCCTCCTCCTATTGTCCACTCCCCTCCCCTCACCTTGTCTGCCTTCTCCATCCCTTCCTTCCTTCCTTCCTTCCTTCCTTCCTTCCCTTCTTCCTCTTCTCTGCAAGCCACTTTGTCTCTCCTCCTTTAACCCTCCTATTGTCTTCCCATTTACTCTACATCTTTTGTCCTCTTCTGCCTTACCCATGTCCTCTTGTTTCACCTTTTTAGTGAACTTCTTGAACATATTAACATATACTTGCATATACTTATTTTACACCTTTTAAATAATCTGTGGTGTGCTGGACCATTTACATAAAATTATACCTAATTTCTGATAAAGAAAAACCAAACATTCTGAATTACTTTCACTAGGGTTTTGATCAGAGACACAGAAGTTGGTAGCAAATAGTAACACCTGTTGTTACAGAGGGATGGTGGCCCCTGGGCACCAAACCTTCAGTTCTGTATCATTCGGATGGGGCTACAGACCCACTAAGTTTCATGTTCATGTCATTTCAGTATCCAGGGAATCAGACCACTAAATGTGGCCATATCAAATTGACCCGGGAAGAGCACAGATGCTATCAATTTGAATAAACAACACATTATTTAACAAAAAAATAGTTAGAATTAATTGTATGCAGTTATATGGAAGGAAGCCAAAGTTTATGAATTATCAAATTTTGAAATTAACCCAAAGACAACAGGAGGGTTAATCTCCCTCCCCTCCAACTCCAACCACCCCCCCACTCCCCCACCACCACCACCACTCCTCCGTCGTCATTCTCTTCATCTCCTTGAGCTTTAGTCTCGGTTCACCAGCTCTCTCACAGACTCGCAGCCTTCTTAGCCCTTGATGGTTGTTGTTGTTGTTGTTGTTGTTGTTGTTTTCTTCTTCTGTGGTTGTAAATACACACATGCTAGAAAACCCCCAGCAGAGGGACACTTCTTAGCTGAAACAGGAGCTGCTGGAGCAGGCACACCTAATCTGTGTGTCAGCAGGGCTGGTGTTTGCAGAGCCCTGGCAGCCATCTCAACCTCCCCTTCCCTGCCTCCCTTCCTCCCTCCCTCCCTCCATCCCTCCCGTCTTCCCTCCTTCCATCAGCTGTGTTCACAAATCAAGGTGGCGCTGACATGTCAGTTAGTGTCTCCCCTGCCCCTTTTTGTTTGTTGTGTGTACATATGTATGTTGGTGTGTGTGTGTGTATGCTATGTGTGGTCTGACAGGTGTTTGAGTGAACAAGGTGGAAAGGGTGGGGTATGTGTGTGTGTGTGTGTGTGTGTGTGTGTGTGTGTGTGTGTGTGTGTGTGTGTGTGTGTGTGTGTGTGTGTGACAGAGAGACAGAGAGGGAGTAGTGGGGCAGAGGTGGTGAGAGTGGAGGCAAAGCAGCATGCAGGCAAGGCCCTCTCTGAGCTAAAGGGAACACACACACACACACACACACACACACATGCGCAAACACACAAACACGAGAACACAGACACGCAAACACCCGCACACACACACACACACACACACACACACACACACACACGAACACACAAACACCCGCATACACACACAAACACCCTAACACACACACACACACACACACACACAAACACCCTAACACACACACACACACACACACAAACACCCGCACACACACACATACACACAAACATGGAAACATACACACACAAACACTGGAGATGAGGCAGCAGTGGCATTAATTAAGGGGCGAGAGGAGATTGAAGCGTAATGAAAGGGAAGACAAAAGCCCTGGGAAGCTCGTTACCGGCACGCCGTAATCAACAAGCCGCCGGGAGACGGCAGGCCACCTCCCTTACGCACTCACTCAACCCTCCAAAGAGACCCGCAATCGCTTTTTCTTCTCATTCTTTCTTTCTAAACCCAGAGAAACTGTCTTCACCATCAGTCTACACATGTGTGTGTGTGTGTCTGTGTGTGTGTTTGCGTGTTTGCGTGTGTATGCGTGTGTGTGTGTGTGTGTGTGTTCTTCACAACTCACTCCAGGGGAAGGTGTGTATGTCAAGGGAAAGGGAATAGAATAGATGAGGCTTTTATTTTTTAATGACTTTTCTTTTGATTTGTATCCTGATTTGAATTATACTCTGCATGTAATTGTGATCCATTGTTTTGGCTTTGAATTAGGCTGTTTTGTTTCCTATCCCACTCTCTCACCCTCAGTCTCACCCTCTGTTTTTATGTTATTCTGTTAATTATGAAAATCCCTGGTTGCCTCTCCAATGCCCTTTTTTATGTTTTCCTCTTTCGCATTCACCTACTCAAGTCTCTTGCTTTCGTTCGTTCTATCTATCTATCTATCTATCTATCTATCTATCTATCTATCTATCTATCTATCTATCTATCTATCTATCTATCTGTCTGTCTGTCTGTCTGTCTGTCTGTCTGTCTGTCTGTCTATCTATGCTCTCTTTTCTCTGAATATTGAAATCTCTGTCTCATTAAATCTCTGTCATCTCTCTCTCCCTCTCTACCTATCTTCCTACCCCCTCTTTCCTCTCTCTCTGTCTCTCTCTCTCTCTCTCTCTCTTTCTCTGCTATCTCTCTCCCTCTCCCTCTATCTCTGTCGTTCTCTTCACAGATGTGAATGACAATGTGCCGTTCTTCATGACCTCCACCTATGAGGCCACAGTGCCAGAGGGGGGAGAGATCGGCACCTCTGTGGCCCAGGTGTCTGCCTCAGACCTGGACTCTGGACCACACGGTCAGGTGAGCCTCCTCCAAAGTAGCCTCAACCTCAACCAGAGGTGTCAATCCCGGGTTCAGAAAGTAAAATCCCTGCCACAAATTTGATCCAACCAGCTGATCATCATGAACACTCAAGACAGGTATCTCAGCTACTCAGTGAAGTCACCTGGGTTAGAAGGAAAACCTGGCAGTGTTTTTACTTTCTGAACCCGGGATTGACACCTCTGACCTCAACCTACATGTACAGAATCTCCACTCTCTGGAGATGTGGGGTGCATGTAGTTGTTACTACACATTACTGTAAAAAAAACAGCAACGCAAACCCCTATTGCTCCCTGGGGATGCTAGCGGAAACACTTGATAAACTAGCGCCCCAATAAACTTCCCCTTTTCTGGCTCTACTGAGCTGCAACAAATGCTGCCTTGTGTTTTCTTGTCAAACTGTTGAAGTACTTGAACTGTTGAAGCTGCATCCTGTGTGAACTGTGCTACACAAATAAAGTTTATTATTATTGTTATTATTATTATTATTGTTATTATTACAGTATTCTACTGTAGTGTTTTTTTTTCTTGCTGAGGTGTTACTGCAGCAACCACCTGCTCTAGCCTGACTGACAAACAACATAATAATATAATATATAACATAATAATAAACCTAGTTTGCTTCCTGGCCCTAGGTATCAGGAAGGTGGGCGTTGAATGAGTGTGGGACCGTTCCTTTGTTATCATGATGAGATTACCGTTAGGGAGATCATTTAGACCACAATTCTTCGTAGTCAAATTGGCTGCCTCATCATGAATGTCAGGGCAGGGCAACTATAATTTCTTTTTTAAAAGTATATATTTTTGGGATTTTTTGTCTTTATTGTGATAGAACAGCAATGAGCAGGACAGAAAGTGAGTGGCAGAGAGATGGGGTAGGGTTGGGAAATGACCCAGGCTGGATTCCAAACTGGTTCCCCATGGGCACTTGCCCATTCATGGTATGGGTGCTCTACCACAGCACCCCTGGGGCAACTATAATTTCTGACATCGCCCTTCTCCATCTGGGCTTCTCTGCAGGTGAACTACGTCATCCTGAAGGACCAGAGTGGTGACTCGCAGTTCTTCAGCATTAACTCACACACGGGGGTCATCCACACACGCGCCACCTTCGACCGGGAGCAGAAGGGCTCCTACCTCATCGAGGTGCAGTCCCAGGATGGCACTGAGTCGGCCAGACCCGGACAGAGCGGCCAGCCCAACACTGGTGTGTGCATACATACAGACACACACACACTCACACACACACACACAAACACACACACACACACACACACACACACACACACACACACACACACACACACACATACACACACACAAACACAGACACACTCAAACATACACTCACTCACAGACACACGGAGACACACACACACACAAACACATACACACATGAACACACAGAGACACACTCACACGCACACACTCACTCCCACACACGCACAGACACACATACAGACGCAAACACACAAACAACAGACACACACACACACACAAAACACAAATATGCTTCTTTTTGTACAGCATGCCAATCATTCTGTAAACAACAAATGTCTCTGTAGGTATGTTTGAGCACAGAATTCTGACACATGTCCCCTCCTACACATACATAATATTCTCTGTCTTGCTGGAGTCATGGAGTTAAATATCCCCATCTACTCTCTCTCTCTTACACACACACACACACACACACACACACACACACACACACACACACACACACGCACACACATACACACTCACAAATACATACCCACACTCACAAATACACACACACACACACACACACACACACACGCCTGAACACACTCAGTTATCCCACACAAAAACACACCTGCAGTAGCTATTCTGATTATTTTTTCCAGCTAAGCGTTGAGACAGGATTCATAAGACAGCTGGCAGGGTTGAAGTTCCTTCATTAGGACACCCCTGACTCACTCTATAAATGGTGATATAACGAGAGCTCGTCTGTTGCGACAACAACAACCTGTCCTATATACACCATGCACCATCAGTGCATCAAGTCCAGGAATCCACAGTGTCGCCCTTTTTGTCCCTTTTGATTACAGCAAGACGCCGACGCAAAAAGCGCTCGAAATAATCGCTGACAAGTCGCTGGCACTTGCGAGTCATTTCTGGCCCCCAATCCTCCCAAGTGCCTGAAAATGACTTTCTTTCTTTCTGTGTGTGTGTGTGTGTGTGTGTGTGTGTGTGTGTGTGTGTGTGTCTGTGTGTGAGTGTATGTGAGTGTGTGTGAGTGTGAGTGTGAGTGTGTGTGTGTGTGTATGTGAGTGTGTGTGCGTGTGTGTGTGTGTGTGAGTGTGTGTGAGTGTATGTGTGTGTGGGCGCGTGCGTGTGTGTGTGTGTGTGTGTGTGTGTGTGCCTCACTTTGCTGCTCACTCCTAGCACTTAGGAGACAGCCAGTAAGAGAGGAGAGGAGTGTCATTCCTTTTTTTCGGTGGCTTTCTCTTGCCCACGTATATATATATACACTTCAATCACGCGCGGCCCGCCGCAGATCCATTCAGCGTCTGCGACCCCCCCCCCTCGCTGAAAGACAGGAGCCGTAGTTTAATCCCAGCGGGGCCGTTGTTTCAGGGCCGCCCCCGCCTCCGCCAGCCGCCGTCGCTGCTGCTGCAGCAGTAGTCGGCTCAATGTGACTTTACCCGCCGAGGATGTCAATCACATACCGTATTCCGCGCTTCCCCCATAAGGGAGCTCCTCTAATGACCGAAGTCATCATAGTCGGCCCCACCGGAGCTATTAGTGCCCACTCAGTGCCTCTGAGGTTGGGCGAGCCTGTGTGTGGGGGGGTGTGTGTGTGTGTGTGCGTGTGTCTTATATCGCTGAGAGGTCGAGGAAAGGAAAGTTATCGTCTCATCGTTGGGTTGTGGTGGTGATGGTGAAGCACTCTTAGTAAAAGATGACATGGGTATGACATGTTATGCTCCAACACATCGGTACATTTTATTATTCTAAGATGTTGGTAGATGTTATGTTCTAAGACATTGGTACATTTTTATTCTATATTGTATTCTATATTTTTTTATTCTACATTTTTATTCTATATTGTAAATATTCTTCTTACATGTCTGCACTAGAGAAAGAGTTGCTTTCAGTCTCATTGTACAGGTGTACAGTGTACATTGTACTTGTATATGGTGACAAATAAAAGGCATTCTATTTATGTTTCTATTTCACTTCATGCTTTAAGACATAGGTATATCTTAAGTTGTACGACATGGGTGTATGCTATGTTCTATAAGACCCTGATGTATGTTATTCTCTAAGACATGTTAATGTTCTAAGAGGATGGACATACGTTATGTTCTAATTCCTAATTTTAAACTTCTAATGAAAAGGATTTCTGCTAGGTGCATTCATGTCAGAACAGGATTTATACATTTAAATAATAAATCTTGTCTTAGAACATAAAGTGAAATAGAAATAGGATGCCTTTTATTTGTTTTTAAATCAGAAGTGATGGTAATGCTGGCTGTGCCCCTTCCCCACCCCCCAAAACCCCCCTCCCCAGACACGGCTTACGTGAGGATCTTTGTCACCGACGTGAACGACAACGCCCCATCCTTCTCACAGCCCGTTTACGAGATCAGCGTGGAGGAGGACAAGGAGGTGGGCTTCATCGTCATGACAGTCACTGCCAATGATGAAGACGAAGGTAAGAGCCCTGGAGATCATCTTCATCACCATCACCTCACCACTACCTCCACTTCGCCTATCATCATGAAAACACTGAATGTAGTCACTGACACCATATATGTATGCATGTATGTGTATTTGTGTGTGTGTGTGTGTGTGTGTGGTGTTTGTGTGTGTGTGTGTGTGTGTACTTGTGAGAGTGTGGGTGTGTGTGTGTATTTGTGAGTGTGTATGTGTGTGCGTGTATTTATGAGTCTGTGTGTGTGTGTGTGTGTGTGTATTTATGAGTCTGTGTGTGTGTGTGTGTGTATTTGTGAGTGTGTGTGTGTTTTGTGATACAGGTAAGGGCTGCAGTGCGGGTTTGCATGTTGTCCCTGCCCCTCCTGTCTCCCCTGACCCCCCACCCCCACCCCCTCCTCTCACGGGAGCATGACCACCACCCCCCACCACATTCCCCCACCCACCCATAGGCACACCATCCACAGTCACTGGGGGACAGCCCGGAACCTTCCGCCAGTGCTCAGTGTTGGCCATCTGGACCTCAGTGTTAATTAGCCTGCTGTGGTTGGATACAGTGGGCTGGAAGTAATAAAGGCACTGAAGCGCTGCACTGAGTTACACATACAGTATGCATGGCTGGAGCAGTGGCATAGCAGGATGTCTGCCCCCATAACCCCCCTCTCCCACACACACACACACACACACACACACACACCACTACCATGGAGGCTGGTTTTACTGAGGTGTGCTCTCTGGGCGCTACACTACAGGCCACATCTGGCCTGGGACTGGGCCACAGCTGGTGCAGGTCTGGCATCTGGAGTGAGCTGTCTGTCACATGGGTGGTCTGACCACCAAAGGGTTTGTTTTGATTGTGTTTGCTTGTTTGTGTGTGTGCGTGCGTGTGTGTACTGTATGTGTATGTGTGTGTTTTTGTGTCTGTGTCTGCCTTCTGTGCGTTTTCTGCTGAAAGGGGAGGACATTACAGGAGGGACGGTCTCTCTCTCTGTCTCTCTCTGTCTCTCTCTGTCTCTCTCTCTCTGTCCTTCTCTCTCTCTCTCGCTATCTCTTTCTTTCCCTCAGTGTGTCCCCTTTCTGTCTCTCAGAAGCCTCGGCTAGATCACACAAAGCCTTCTCATCTTAAAGCCCACGTCAGCCCAACTCCTCTTCCCTTTTACCCGAGCTCATTTTTGTTTTAGTCAGATCTCGCCGAGCATCAGGGCTTGATGTTTTTTGACAGCCTCTGTGGCTACGGCAAATTAAATGTGAGGAAAAGAGAGAGGGGGAGAGAAGAAATGGAAAAAAGTAACAAAAAATAAAAAGAAAACAAAAAAAAAAACAATGCGAGATGAGATGAATCTAGGTGAGATGAATCTCGACGCTTGTTAGCAAATCTCTGTGGTAAGCGTGGGAGTGCCACAGTCAGCCCCTTGAGCTAATTATTTGATGTTACTTCCTTTCTTTTGTTTTTTTTTGTTTTTTTCTTTCTTCTGGGGGGGTTGAAGTCCCTTGTTGTCAGCGTTGACACTAATAAATAAACAAGGAGGACCTCCTTTAATGACAGAGGTAAAAAGAAAAAAAAAAACCCTTTTTGTGGCTCGGAGGCATGTTGCGCTCTTTGCATAGCCATGTCATATTTCATGACATGTTCTCCTAAATATGCTGTGGCGCGCTAATGACATGTGATGCTGCCTCATCACATTACAAAAGAGCGAATTTGCAAACAAAAAAAAAAAAAAGTGAACAAAATGCATAAAAAAGAAAGGGGAATTTGAATCGCATTTGCGGATCAACATTTGTACCATTACAAGCGGATAGCAAATAGTAGAATTTCTACCGCTTGAAAATGTCACAAAAACAACAAACAAAAAAAAAAGCAACAACTATTCATCCTCCTCTGGCAGACATCTTGGGGATGTGTGGGGGCATTATGTGGACTCCATTGTGCAGAATCACAGCCTCATCTATTAGCGGATTTAAAAAAGAGGACAAAAAAAGAAGAGCGTAGAGCGAAGATGTAGCACGGGAGATTTGGCAAAGACTTAAAAAACAGCGAACTACAGGAAACAGTAATTCTCCCCCAGACGCCTGCACTAATCCCTGATCCTTTCTCTAGTCCGCTGCCCAGATCTGCCATCTCAACCATTATGCTGCCTGCTAATTAGAAGGGAAAACGACCCCACCACACACACACACACACACACACACACACACACACACACACACACACACACACATACATACATTCGAACACACACACACACACACACACACACACACACACATTCACGCACACAATCACACACACACACATTCACACACACACACACACACATGTGCACGCACACAATCACACACACATTCACACACACTTACACACACACTGCACACACCACACTCCCCACTCCTCTTCACTTTGTACAAAAAACAGATGAAAAAAGGAGGATGAGAGAGGTGGGGGGATAAAGAGAGAAAGAGCGAGAGAGAGAAAGAGAGAGGAAGAGAAGAGAAAGAGAAGAGAGCGAGAATAGAGCGAAAGAGAGAGAGAGGAAGAGAAGAGAGAGCGCGAGAGAGAGAGAGAGGAAGAGAAGAAAGAGAGAGAGGAAGAGAAGAGAGAGAGAGGGAGAGAAGAGAGAGCGCAAGAGAGAGAGAGAGGAAGAGAAGAGAGTGAGAGAGAGAGAGAGGGAGTAGAAACAAGCTGAAGCCCTGGCTGTCTGGCTCCCCTGCCTCAGCACAGGTGTCCGAGCAGGCAGATGATCTGTATTAGAATGAGTTAATCCATAAAACATGACACAATCCCATTAAGAGCCAGGGCTTGCTGAGCAGGCACGTCTTCTGGGAGGATTTCAGCTCAGCCACGGCTTGGCTCACGAGCTCTACACACCCCCTCCACCACCCACCCACACACACACCTCACACCTATACACACACACACACACGCGCGTATGTGCACTCAGACACACTCGCACAAACACAGGCTTACCTTTTCTCCTGCACTTTCACCTCTTATTTCTATCCTTATGGGGTACTTCCCATTGACTCCTATTATTATAATATAACTAAAGAACACTAAACTGTGCTGTCCCAGACCAAACCCACCCCTAACCCTAACCTGTTAGTAAAAGCACAATTTGTTCCCCACAAAACACCCCTTGTCTGGGTTTCCTATCTTAGTGGGGATATTTGTGCCCCATATGCAGTGTTCTCAAGTCTCACTCTTTGAGAGTGTGACACACGCATCTCAACGAGTTCACACGCTCACACGCCACACATGGTATTTCTCACTCTCAAAATTTTTCACCTCTCAAAAATAAATAAATAAATAAAAACCCTTCTTTAATCACCGCTAGGGTTGCACGGTATACTGGTACTGACTTTGTACCGCGGTACGGAGGCATTTGAAACGGTACTATATAGATAGTGGAGCACGGAGGAGAGAATGGCTGCTGCCACCACGCTGCAACTTGTAGACAAACCACGGGCGATAAGTGCCACATGGCAGTACTTCGGCTTAAAAACAAATGAGCAAGACGAGGGAATTGACGCTGATCCATGCACCATTGTACACGGTGTTTTAAAACATGCATGGCTAAAGGCGGAAACACCTCCAACTTAGCCACCCAGACCTGCACACTGAGTTCAGGGAACGACAGGTAATTTACTCATGACATGTACCCTTTTCAAAAGTAATAGTTCAATAGTTTTAAGTGCAACACATGATAGAGTTCTTACCAAACAGAAAAAAACACGCAGCGACCACCACATTTCACGTTTTGCAATATATTGTACATCCCAAAAGTTCGTTTCAGTTCATAATAGTCTTGCAATACACCACCAAAACCCAACACCCTAGCAGGCAAAGGTTCAAAGACAAGCTAATAGTCATTAAAAAATATTCAGCGTCAATCAGGGAGCCTACAAGATCCATAATCCAGTCCGAGATTTAAGCAGCGAGCAGCAAACTTTCTCCAGCGTAATCCATTTAAAAAATTAGACAGCAGAATTATCCGTATGAGTTTGTTGATCTATTGCACATAATGCATTCAGCACAAAAAGGCGACGGTAGTGTCAGCTGGTGGGAGAAAACAACACGCGCACGATAAAGCTCTCCAGAGACATTCAACTGGATACTTGACTCGGCCTGGTTACTAGCATGTAGCATCCACGTTCGGATATAAACAAAAAAGGAGGCCAATTAATGAATTAGCGCCATACTGCAAAATGGCCACACTAGGTATTATACCTAATAAGAAGGGAAGACAGAGAGGGCTTCGTCTGGAAAGTATTTAGACAGAACATACAAAAAAAACTCTAATAAACTGACATATTCAAAGGGCAGAGGTTGTTACAATACATGCATGATCTTTATAAATAACAAACTTTTGCATACACATTTTGCCATTTAATATGTTAGAAATACTGGTAACATACCATTTAAAGACACTGGTCCTAGTTAAGACACGCTGTATGTGATGAAAATATTGTTTAGGTTATGTATCTCAATGTAAATCAGGCCTTAGCTTGTATGACAAATGTATCACCTTATTTATTTGAAAAAAAAACAAAAACACCTTTATTTGAAAAAGTACCAAATGTTGGTACCGGTACCGGTACGGGTACCAAAATGTTGGTATCGTGACAACACTACTGCATTCATAATTATTAGTACTAATAAGTGGTATTGTCTTATTATTGTTATTATTATTTGTCATAGAATAAATAAACACTGAAATTTGATCGAATCAAATTTGTTCTTTTTTTAAGTAGCTGTG
>CM059277.1:25770992-25795992 GCA_030347295.1 Setipinna tenuifilis
TAGTTAATATTAGGAACTAGGATGCATGAACTGGCACCTCCTCGCCGCCACTGGAGGTCTTGTAACACTTAGACAAAGCTGCTCTCCTGACACCACCCCACCTCACCCCCACCTCACCCCCACGCCACCCCCATGCCACCCAGCCCAAGCAGAGGCCCAGCCACCCAGCTGGACCTGGCAGGGGCACCATATGGCCAGGGCTGTTCATTAGGATGCCCGCCGAGGGGCAAAAGAAACCACCACCACCACCACCACTCACCCCCGCAACAACTACCCCTTTTGCCCCCTCCCATCCCCCCTTCTGAGGGTGTCAGTGCACATTGTAAAGATTGTACCCCTGACGGATATGTGCCCACCCTCGATGCCAGGCGGGCTGAGCCACAGCCCTAGTAGTAACACACACACACACACACACACACACACACACAATCTCAGTGCCAGTCAGGGCCAGGCAGCCACTGAACAGCGGCAGTAGAGTGGCACAGGCATGGGCACACACACACACACACACACACACACAGGGGGGGTTCCTAATGAAAGCCCAACACACCCCGCCCAGATGGTGTTTGTCTGGTGAAATCTGGCGCGGCCGAGTAAACAGAGCCTCGGCGAGGGGAGGAGAGGGGAGGGGTGGGGAGAGGATGGGAGGCTCTGGCACGTGGCTCTCAGTGGTTTTGTGAGGGCCCATCCCCTCCTTCCATCGCTGTGGTCGTACATGGCTATGCAGACACACACACACACACACACACACACACGCGCATACACATGCCATATACTAAATGGAGGAAGGAGAGTATATGGATGAGACCAGGGATTGATTGACTGCCACCTGGACACATCTACACTTTAAACACATCGACACACACAGCCACACACAGGCACAGACACACACACACACACACACACACACATGTAGGTACACACACATATTCGCACTGGCCCCTTGTTTCCCCAATTAAGTGTGCTGCTCTGGCCACCAGCTTTACTATTCTGCTCTGGTGGATGGTGGTGGATGGAAGCCCCATTGAAGGTCGGAGCAAGAGAGGCAGAAGGGCCAGGTGGAGACAAGCAGAGGAAGACAAATACACACATACCACTGCGCACCGCCACCCTTTGATCTTTCTTTGCCCCCCCCCCCAGTTGCCCCCTCTCTGTTCCGTGTGCATTTTATCGGATTGTGGGTGACACTCTTGCTGTGAGATTAATCTGTGGAGTGGGGCGCTAGGGTTGGCCTGTCTGTAAGGGGAGGTGGAAGGCAGGCAGGCAGGAGGGAGGTGTGTTTCCCCGTTTGAACTGGTCTGGGGACCTGCAGGGTTGGTACTGACTACTGACTGAGGCAGCAGCAGAGGTGGCCATCACATCACATCACTGGGTCAGTGGACAAGGGCATTACTTTCATGTCCCAGGGAGTCAGTGACAAGTGTGGTTTTTTTTTTGGTTCTACTTCCTCTATTTGCTTTGTGTGGAACAAGTAGTTAAAAATAAGGACAAATGTATTAAACCACAGTCTGCCAGTAATTCTGTTGTCCACACAACCAAAACTAAATCTTCAAGCTTAGAACAAGACACAACTGAATTTATGTGGGGTTTTTAGCCCTTTATTCCCAGAAATAGGTAATACCAGCACAAAGCCCTGGCAGATGTTGGTTGTACTTGTGCACCTAACACAGATGATTTCACCAATGAGCTGGCTGAAGAGCTGTGCTAATTAGAATCAAATGGTTTTGTGAATGGTTGGAACAAATATGTAAAATATGTAATATGGTCTTTGAATCTATGAAGCTGGATTACCCATCCAGTTTTTTTTTGTCAGCGTTTCAAATTTGTAGGCTTTCTAGACTCAACATACCATCTCCTCCCTCCGTCTTCTCGTCTAGGTGCTAATGCTAAGCTACGCTACCAGCTAACAGCGGGCAACACCATGGGTACATTCGACGTGGATCCTGAGGTGGGCACCCTCTACATTGCCCAGAAACTGGACTATGAGCGCGTGCAGCGCTACGAACTAAGGCTGGTGGCTTCCGACGGCAAGTGGGAGAACCAGACCACGGTGGTGGTGAATGTCATCAACCAGAACGACGAGGTGCCTGTGTTCGACCACACTGAGTATTACGCCAGCGTCACTGAAGAGCGAACTGACCTCCCCATCCTCGCTCTGCAGGTAAGGACTGCAGCAATCTACTCGGGGATCTCAAACAACACTGTAAAACCGGATTGTCAATACAGCTCAAAACTTTGGATGTACTGATTACGTCAATAGTTTTGAGTACATTAACTATATATTTTAATAAAAGTTAACTTTAAAAGTTTAAGTACATGAACTTGTACTTAAACTTTTAAAGTTAACTTTAATTAAAATATATAGCTAATTTAATCAAAACTATTGATGTAATCAGTTACATCAAAAGTTTTGAGTTGTATTGACTTATCCGGTTTTTCAGTGAAGTTGTATACTTAATTTTATCAAATGTGAACGTCTGACTAGCTGACGATACCTGAGGTCATACGTTAGTGAGGTACTTTATTTACAAAAACTTTTAGTTAGTGTGTATAGGAATGACATTAACTAAAGAACTAGTTACACATTTAGCATACATATGCTACTGCTATCCAGTTAGACATAACAAAGGTCACTCAACAACACAAAAAGTTCAGGGATGTCAACATCCAACAATGCTGTTCTGGTCAGCAAATATACCCAGGTGCCTTCCAGCATGAAAAAAAAGATATTTGTTTCACAGAGTGTAAAACCAAACAAAAGTGTTTCTTTCCTGACGCGGAGTGACACCAGGGGCAGAACCTTCCGGAGAGACTCCACAGTGAATGCTTCCGAGGGAGGCATGCGTGAGGGAGGCTTCTGCCCACAGCTGTCACCTCTGAGTGGAATTGATTTGATGTGGGCCTGGCACCTAATGCATTAAATTGTTTGGGGTTTGTGGCAGGCTCCCTTGAAGTGTTTTGTTATGTTTATTAATGCGCGTCGAGTTTAGGAGAGAGTGGAAGGAAGGTAGAGGGGGGGCAATTTGAAATGACTATTTTGACACACCTGGCCTCGCCTGTCGTCCTTCTCTAGTTTTTTTTTCAATATCACTCTCTGTTGTGTTGTCAGAAGAGAGGGAGGGAAGGGGGAAAAAAAAGAGAAACTTCAAAGGCCTTTGTAAACAACCCTTCCAGTGAGTGGGTAGAGGAGAGAAAATAGTGAAATTCTTCTTTTGCTTTTGTCTATTAACTTTTAATCGTCTCCTGTGTTCTGTGACGGATATGTCGAATCCACTAATGCATGCTTGTCCTTCAGAAAGCTCCTGCCTCAGTCTGCGCAATAAGGGCTGCTCAATAAAGCACGTTATTAATTTACCAAGGGAGGGATTCGAGAGTAGCACTGTTTTTCGTGTATTTTTTTGATGTATGTATTTGATATGTGGCTGTCTTTGTCTTCCTCTAATCAGGTTTCAGCCACGGATCCAGACCAGGAGGCGGACCAGAGTGCCCTGAGGTATTCCTTACACGGGCAAGGGTGCTGGCAGTGAGTTCACCATCGAGGAGCTTACCGGTCGGATCTACGTGCAGAAGCGGCTGGACCGCGAGGAGCGCTCGGCGTGGCGTTTCCTGGTCCTGGCCACCGACGAGAACGGAGCCGGGCTCACGGGCTTCGCCGACGTGCCTCCTGGAGGTGCGTGACGTCAACGACAACGCCCCCGCCTTCCTCTGCTCCACGGACGGGTGTTTCGTCGGGAGCGTGCCCGAGAACTCGCCGGCCGACACCTCCATCATGGAGATGCGCGCCACCGACCTGGACGACCCCAAGGCGGGGAAAAATGCCGTGCTGACCTACCGCATCGTCCAGAACGTCCGCAACGAGATCAACCTGAACTTGTTCTCCATTAACCCTTCCACCGGCACCATCTACACCGTGCTGCGCTCGCTGGACCGGGAAGTGGAGGGTCGCTATCTGGTGGTGGTGGAGGCCACGGATGGAGGGGGTCTCTCGGGAACGGGCACAGCCACCATCATGGTGTCGGACGTGAACGATCACGCACCGGCGTTCACCCAGCAGCTCTACGTGGCGTCCATACCGGAGGAACTGGAGGTGAACAGCGAGGTGCTGGTCGTGGCTGCGACCGACAGGGACGAGGGCGAAAACGCAGCGGTGACCTTCAGCATCGTTGGCGGCGATGAGGAGAGGAAGTTCTTCGTGGAGACGGACAAGGCCAACCGGCGCGGCGTCCTGCGACTGCAGAAGAAGATCGATTTCGAGAAGCCGCACGAGAGAGCCTTTAACCTGACACTGAAAGTGGAGGACGCCGACTTCTACAGTATCGCTCATTGTGTCATCCAGGTCGAGGACTCCAACGACCATGCGCCAGTCTTCCTTCCTCAGTTCTACGATGCTGGCGCCATGTTTGAAGATGTCCCTGCCGGAACCATCGTGGCCCAGGTCACCGCTATGGATTTGGACTCTGGCCAAAATGGGAAGTTCTCCTACAGCATCTCCCCGGAGTCTGACCCCTACCAGCAGTTTGTGGTGGACAAGAGCGGATGGGTCGTTGTGGCGGACTCTCTCGACCGTGAAAAGGTTTCCCAGCACCGACTCATGATCCTCGCCTCCGACATGGGTAATCCTGCCCTCACCGGAACCGGCCACCGTCATGGTGACGGTGCAAGACATCAACGACAACGGTCCAGAATTCGAAGCCCCGTACCGGCCCGTGGTCTGGGAAAACTCGGCCGCCCCTCAGCCTGTGCATATGAACGACACGTCGCTCCTGCTCAACGCCATGGACCGTGACTCCACTCCGAACGGCGCCCCCTTCTCCATCCGGCTGCTCATGCTCACCGAGGACGCCACCAGCTTCAACCTCACAGGACCTGCGCAACGGCAGCGCCCTGCTGACCACCCTGCGCTCCTTCGACCGTGAGCAGCAGAAGCAGTACCTCCTCCCCATTCTCATGATTGACAGCGGCTCACCGCCAATGAGCGCCACCTCCACATTGACCGTCGTCATCGGCGACCGGAACGACCACCCTCACCTGCCCGGCCACACGAAGTTCATCGTTTACAGCTACGAGGGTGAGTGCTCAGTGGGAGCCTACGCAGGGGAAATGTCCTCCTCATCGTGGGACTACATGTCACCATCACCACTCACCATTATTTATTTAGCATGCGTTGCCATCTGTCAGCTTGTATAATATTCACTGAACAAAGCGTGGTTTGAGTCATGATATTTTTAGCAGTAGCGTTAGCACAAGTGCAAGTTGGTTAGTTAAATTTTCCTCTGTGAAAAGAGAGGCAATAAACCTCTAATAGGAAATCATCATGTAGTTCAAATGTAGCATGAAGCAGACTATTTTCTTAAATTATGTCCCAGATTCTAATAAACACCTCAAAAGGAGGCACATGTTTTTTTTTTTTTTTTTTAAAGCGCTGTCGATTTCACGCTTAACAGGATAACAGCAGTTTTTTTTTATGGTTTGGGAGAGGCGGGAGTGTTAGGTTGCTAATTGCATAGCGCCCCCTACTGGGCTGCATAACCATAACCACATGTGTTTCTTATCTCACAGAGAGTTGCCCACCCCCCCCCCCCCACCCCTCTTCTCCACTTCACATCCATAGTCAACCTTTCTGTATGCACCCTTTGCAAGCCTCAGGTAATGTCAGCGCTGTGTGTGAGTGTGTCACTAACCTTATTATGTATGTTACACAGGGTTGCTCCCTACTACAGTACTCGGACAAGTTCAATCCCCTGACCTTGATGACTGGAGTGAAAAGGTGTACCAGTTTGAAGGCAAACCCCCCAGGTACTTTCATCTCTTTTTTTATTGAAGTGAGATCCCTTTTCCAAAGGGCAGGAGGGAGCAGAGAAAAGACTTGCCAAGCTACCTGCCATTTAACAAGGCAGACAGCAGCAGCAAGAGGAGAAAAAAGGAGAGAAGGAGGAGGAGGAGGAGTAGGAGGAGAAGGAGAGACGAGGTGAGGTGAGGAAAAAAAAGTGGCCTTCAGAGTGGGGAGATGGAGAGAGCGACAGCGTGATGAGAACACAAGGCGTCTTGATATGAAGGTGGCAAAAGCAGCGACAGAGTGAGGGATTAGAAACGACAGAGAAAAGAAAGGGGGGGAAAAAGTGGATAAAAAAGGTAGAATAGGATGCTGCCATCTCCTCTTGACTTGCTGCCTGGTTATTAATGCTTCAGGAAGAGTATGTATTCAGATTTTTTTCACTTTGAGGGGAAGACAGGAAAGATCCGCCTGCGTGTCCTGCCTTTTTGATGGCGCGACTGCGTGTTCGCCCCTGGGCTTGTTGTAATGAACAGCCTGTAATCTAGTTGGGAGCACTTCAGCTTCTTAGCCAGACAATGCCAAACATGACACCTTCTTAAAACAAGCCAGAGAGAGAGAGATAGAGATAGAGACAGAGACACTAACAGAGAGAGAGAGAGAGATAGATAGATAGATAGATAGATAGATAGATAGATAGATAGATAGATAGATAGATAGATAGATAGATAGATACACAGACAGACAGACAGACAGACAGATAGATAGAGCAAGAGAGACAGAGCGAGAGAGACAGACAGACAGAGAGAGATTTAGAGATTATTAGAAAATTAGAGACAGAGAAACAAACAGAGAGAGAGAGAGAGAGATGGAAAGGGGCATGGAGATGGCAGGACAAACACAACACACAGCCTTTGCTTGGCTAACACAGCCCACTGGCTTCACCCTGTTCGTTCAGCCACTTTAAATTCCACCCAAAGCCCCTGTTTGTTTTTGAGTGCCATGTAGTGCCTTTGCCCTTGTTAATTTGGATAATTACTGTATTAATATATTAGCGGTTTAGCGGCGGCTAGTGTGACAAGAGCTTGGCACTGGCTGGCGTTGTACCTTCGATCGGGGCCCAGTGTTTTATTTGCTTACTGGACAGTTAATTACCTAATTTGGCAGGCAAGCTGAAGGTCACCGGCAGTGCAAAACTCGATTCCTGTTATGTGAACATGATTGCGCCTTTTAAAATCTAATTTGAGCGTGGGCCAATGCAGGTTCACTGACCTTCGTGCGCTCCAGGGGAGCTTCTGGCAGGGCTAGCGTGTGTGTGTGTGTGTGTGTGTGTGTGTGTGTGTGTGTGTGTGTGTGTGTGTGTTTGTGTGTGCGGTGTGTGTGTTTGTGCGTTTGTGTGTGAGTGTGTGTATGTATGTGTGTATTTGTGTATGTGCTTGTGTGTGAGTGTATGTATGTGTGACTGTGTGTGTGTGTGTGTGTGTGTGTGTGTGCGTGTGTGTGTATGAAAAAGAGAGAAACATACAGAGAAAGAGTGTGGTGCATGTGTGTTTGGGTGGTATGGTGGTGGTACACAATGGCCCTTAGCCTGTTTTCAGCAGCTAGTTTCAGTAGCTAGTTTATCACACCGCACTGGCCAGCTTTCATTTATGCCCCCCCTGCAGGCTAAGTACTCTACCTCCCCCTTTTTTGTGCCCACTGTAAGACCAGCCACCTCTAAGCCCAAGGCTTTCTGGGCACACTTGACTGCTGAATGGATCCATTTATTCATTTTAGGTGTGCCCTTTATGAATTATGCTAATTCATTACAATCTCACACCTCATTCGTTTAAATTCCATCTTAAAGTCCACACACAGTATGCAGCCTATTGGTGGAACAGCGATCTCAGGTGCCCCCTTCGTCTGTTGTGTGTGTGTGTGTGTGTGTGGTCGGTGTGTGTTCAAGTACAGTTCATGTAACTAGACGATTCTGTATAGCCAGTGGTAAGTGACCCTGTGTGATTTGAGGCCCCCGCAACCCCCCACCCCCCTCCTCCCGGTCCATTTAGCCTGAACGAGGTACAATCTACTTCTCTCTCTCTCTCCAATGATGGAGGGCACTGCTCATCTTCAGCAAACAGCCAGCCCCATAAAAAGAGCCAGCCGTCGCAGCGGAGCGACCCTGTGGTCAAGCTCCCACTCTTGGGCCTGTAATTGGATGTGTTTGCTGTCGATGAAGGGAGGGAGGGAGCAAGAGGGAGAGAGAGATAGAGAGAGAGGGAGAGAGGAAGAGAAAGAGAGAGAAAGAGAGAGAGGGAGAGAGGGAGGGAGAGAGGGAGAGAGGAAGAGAGAGAGGGAGAGAGAGAGTGAAGTGAGAACGATGCTTTCTGTGGAGGTGAAAGAGAAAGAAAGAGAGAGAGAGAGAGAGAGGAAGAGAGAGAGAGAGTGAAGTGAGAACGATGCTTTCTGTGGAGGTGCCCCTCATGTCAGATGGCTGTGGCGCCCATCATGCCCCCTTAATCCCCGAACGTGCACACACACACACACACACACACACACACACACACACACACACACACACCAGACACACACTCACACACCAGACACACACTCACACACACTCACACAGAGTCACTCATGAACTGGCACGCAAACACAGACACTCACCCACACATGCTCACCTCACACACATGCACTCTTAGTCACACACACACACACACACACACACAACACACACACACACACACACTCTCTCTCTCTCTCTCTCACACACACACACACACACACACACACAAACACACACACACTCTCTCTCTCTCTCTCTCTCTCTCTCTCTCTCTCTCTCACACACACACACACACACACACACACACACACACACCTCTTAGCTCTCCCAGGCAGGCAGGCAGGCAGGCAGGCAGGCAGGTCTCCATCAGCCCCCTCTGCCCTTCCACTCTCCCCTCTCATCAGAGCTGTCAGGGCGCCAGGCCGGGGGAGCGATACGGGGGGACATTAATAATGTAACACACCACATTACAGAGCAGGCGGCGGCACAGCAGCGCGGGAGTCCAAGAGAGCGGGACAGGGGCGGTGGGGTGGGGTGGGGTGGGGGTGTGTGTGCGCGTATGTGTGTAGTTGTGTGTGGGGGGGTGCGTGTGTGTGGGTAGGTGTGTGCGTGCGTGTGTGTGTGTGTGTGTGCGTGCTTGTGCGTGTGTGTGTATGTGTGTGTATGTGTGCGTGTGTGTGGGTAGGTGTGTGCGTGCGTGTGTGTGTGTGTGTGTGTGTGTGTGTGTGTGTGTCTGTGTGTGCCTGTGTGTGTAGGTGAATGTGTGTGTGTGTGGGTGTAGCTGCCCGCTTTGATGTGGGGGTCTATACCTGAAGGATGACACTTGAGCCGGTGTATGTAAGAAGCTCCCCGTGCCTGATAACACAGAGAGTGGAGAGAGAGAGAGCGATTCGGAGAAGCCATGTAGTGTAGGAACAAAATGGGGCTGTCATTGTGAATGTGCTGTCAGTGTGTGTGGTATGTGTGTGTGTATGTGTGTGTGTGTGGCTGTGTGTGGCTGACAGACTCGGTATAGATGGATTTTTTTCTCATTTTCATTTTCTGCCTGTTTTTTTTTTTTTTTTTTTTGACGATGACTGGATCTCTCCTTCAGCTTTATTGTACCACACGTTTATTTAGTGGTCTCTGGCTGCTAGTACATGTTCTCTTTATCTACACACACACACACACACACACACACACACACACACACACACACACCTATCCATACAATCTAACTGAGACTCAAACACATCTATGCACATATAGTCACACACATGCACATTTTCACACACAATCTCACACACAATCTTTCTCTCTCTCACATCCACACACACACACACACATGCATGCATACATACAAACACACACAGATACACACTACACAGACAACCACACCCACATCTACACACACACACACACACAAATTCATACCCCCACACAAAAAAATCTACACACACACACACACTGTTAACACAGCCTGTTCCATCCCATGTCGCTATGCAGGTCATTCAGTCTGAACCGGAACAGTGGTCAGCTGAGCATCAGGGAAGGGACCCCTCCTGGAAGCTACAGCCTGGAGGTGCGGGTCAGCGACAAGAGCTGGCCCGATGTCACCTCCACCGCAGAGGTCACCGTCATGGACCTTAAGGAGGAGGCCGTGAGGAACGCAGGCTCCCTCAAGCTGTCTAGTAAGTCCTGTCTGCCTCCTGTCTGCCTGATTCTCTCTCTTGTCTTTGTAGGCATAAAGCCATTGCACAGCGAAAAGACTTCAGAAGACTAACCACGACACCGACTTGAGTTTTCTTAGAAAAGTGACAATTTTGCCCTGCAAAATTAGTTAATATTTTTTTTTACTTTTTATAGGCAAATGGGAATTCCTACCTGTTCAGTGGAACTCTAAACTCACCAAAGCCACCTGATTTCTATAATTATAATACAACTTGCAATCTCTGACTATACCTTCAATTGGTTTCATTTCCTATCGCGTATGTGTACAGTGTGTGTAATGTATGTGTATGTATATATATATATATAACTTATCCGTCAAATATCCCGTCTCTCAGACATGACAGTGGAGGAGTTCTTCCAGGCCGGCAGACCGGGTCAGGAGAGCTGCTACGCGCGTCTGCGTCGCCTGCTGGCTGAGGTGCTGCAGACCCAGACTGACCATGTGCACATCTTCAGCGCGGCTAACGCCAGCACCAGCACCAGCACCAGCCATGACGGCAGCCATGACAGCACCAGCACGCGCCACCTCAACGTCTGGTTCGCTGCCCACGGCTCCCCCTACTACAAGGCAGAGAAGCTCCACGGATACGTGGCTACGCACAAGGCCAAGGTAAGGGAGGGAGGTTTAGGGGTTTATACACACATTCCCACATGGACATACACACACACACACACACACACACACACACACACACACACACACACACACACACAGATACAGGTGCACACAGACCTGCATACAGACGCACACAGACACACACACACACACACACACACACACACCTATTGGCAGCATTTTGATTGTAACTTCTTTATGTGTCACACACCCCCTTACACATACACACACACACACACACACACACAGAAGCAGGCTACTCACATTCACACCCACACACACACAGACACACCTGTGAATGCTATTATAGGTACCGTGCCTGTCGTGCAGCAAAGAGCCTCTACAAGGCCCAACTGTTAAAAGTGCCATACACAAATAAAATGACTTTAAATTAAATTGGCCCTCGCTCACTGAAAGGGGATCAGGAACCAATGAATTTCTCACGGCCGTATAAGGCCGTCAGCTCACCGCGTCGCAGACGCCAGCCTTAAGAGACAGGAATGGGGCGGAATGAAAGGGGACGGGATGAGGAGGAAGAGATGGGGGGGGAGTGGGGAGGAGAGGAGAGGAGAGGAGAGGAGGGAGAGAGAGATGGGAGGACGGACAGGCTGCTTATAAAGAATTCACTGCTACATAAATCACATGGATGGATAGAGAGAAAGAGAGAGAGAGAGAGAGAAAGGGAGAGAGAGAGGAGGGAGAGAGAGAGAGAGAAATCAGTTGGTCGCAGAGGGACACAGAAAGAGAGCGCACATGAGAGGGAAGAAAGATAGAGAAGGAGAGAGAGAAAGAGAGAGGGAGAAAGGGAGGGAAATAGAGTAAAGGAAAGAGAGGAGGGAGAGAGAGAGGAGGGAGGGAGATTGGGAGGGAAATAGAGTAAAGGAAAGAGAGGAGAGAGAGAAAGAGAGGGGGAAAAAGGGAGGGAAATAGAGTAAAGGAAAGAGAGGAGGGAGGGAGAGAGAGAGAGAGAGGGGGGGAGATTGGGACGCAGGCAGGCTGTTTGAGCGCAGCATGGTGCAAATAGCTACTCTGGGCTGGTGTTTACATACAGTGTGTGAGTGGCCCAGGCAGGCAGGCAGGCAGGGAGGCAGGCGGGCGGGCAGCCTCAGACTGGGGCCGTAAAGGAGCTGATGGACTGCCCTTGAGTCTGACAGAGCCAAGTCCTCCAAGAGCTTCCTCCCGCTCCACAAGCAAACACACGTACACACAAACACACATATAAATGCACACACACACACGCACTTATAAATGCACACGCACACAACAGGTACACACACACACACACACACACACACACACACACAAACATACACTCATAAAGGGATAAGCACATGCGCACTTGCTTCTGCACATACTCAGATACACACAAACATACACACACACACACACACACACACACACACACACACACACACACACGCACACAACAGGTACATACACATAACCACATAGACACACATAAGTAGATGCACACATGCTTGTGCACATACTGAAACACACACATGCACATGCACACACACACATGCATGCACAACAGGTACACACACAAGCATACACTCATAAAAGAATAAGCACATGCACACATGCTTGTGCATATACGCAAGCACACATATGCACACAGACACACACATACACACGCATGCACACACAACAGGTACACACACAAACATACACTCATAAAAGGATAAGCACATGCATACATGCTTGTGTATATACGCAAATACACACACATGCACACAGACACACACACACACACACACACACACACACACACACACACACACACACACACATGCACACACACTCACACACACACACACACACACACACACACACTCCTAAACCAAGAGGAGTCTGTAATCGTCCCATAACGGCCCATTAATAGCCATAAACTGTAATGTTCCCGATTATATTTCAGCCCTAGTGGGAGCCATGTATTACCCATCATGGCAGGAGTGTTAATAGAAAATGTCTTTTTTCTTCCTCTTCCTCTCCTCTCGCTCTATCTCCCATGTTTTATCTATGTCTCCTTATCTCTCTCTCTATCTCTCTCTATCTCTCTCTTTTTGTTATGCCTTTTCCCTCCACTCTTTCCATCTCTCTCTTTCTCTTTCTCTCTCTCTCTCTCTTTTTGTTATGCCTTCTTCCCCACTTTCTCCCTCTCTCTCTTTCTCTCTCTCTCTATCTCTCTCTATCTCTCTCTCTCTCTCTCTCTCTCTCTTTTTGTTATGCCTTCTCCCCCCCACTCTCTCCATCTCTCACTTACTCACTGAATGTATCACTTTAATGTCAAACCCCCGCCTCTCCATTTGTCTCTTGCTCTCTCTTCGCTGGGGAAAAACGGGGTGGGGTAGGCAAGTATTACGAGCCCACACATAAACTGGCTCTATTTGGGGTGGGGGGGGGGGGGGTCATGGGGTGTGACAATTAATGACTCCGCAAGACTGTTTTTCAACCAGTGATATGGACTGATTTTATCTTTAATGCTTTCCGATAAAGGTTTTTAAAAGTCTCCCTGTCTCTCTGTTCTCGCTCCGTCTCTCTCTTTGTCCCTCTCAATCTCTCTGTCTGTCTTTCTCTCACTCTTTCTATCTCTATCATTCTGTCTCTCTCAATTTCTCTGTCTCTCGCTCACTCTTTCTTTCTCTATCATTCTGTCTCTCTTCTTCTCACTCCCTCTCTCTTACTCTCTGTCTATCTGTATCTGTCTCTCTCTTACATTCTCTTTCTCTTATCATTCTCTGTCTGTCTTCCTGTCTCTCTCTGTGTCTCTCTCTCTCTTTCTATCTCTTACTATCTCTCTCTCTCCTTGTCTCTCTCTCTCTTTCTATCTCTGGCTTTCTCTCTCTCTCTTTCTGTATCTCTTCCTTAATTGCTCTCTCTCTATCTCCCTCTTTCTCACTCTCACTGTCTCTGTCATTCTTCTCATTTTTTCTCTGTTTCTGTCTCTGCTTCCCTCCTCTTCCTTCATAGCTGGAGTCAGCTCTGGGTGTGGCCATCTCCCAGGTGGGGGTGGACGAGTGTGCGTACGCCGACTGTGGCCTGACGGGCGGCTGCAGCAGCCGGGTGACGTTCAGCGAGACGCCACGCGTGCTCAGCTACGGCGACACCTCCCTGGTGTCCCTCTCGGCCTCAGCCTCGGCCCAGTGCGGCTGCCAGGCCCGCGAGAGCCTCCACCTGGCCTGCGCCTCCTACCCCTACAACCCCTGCCTCAACGGGGGCACCTGCATCGACAGCGAGCTGGGCTACAGGTACCTGCCTGCCTGCCTGCCTGCCTGCCTGCCTGCCTGCCTGCCTGCCTGTCTGTCTGTCTGGCTGTCTTCCCTTAGTGCAGGGTTTCTCAAAGTTTTTCAGACCGAGGACCCCCACCATCCCCTTAAAGAAAAACCTCAAGGGGGGGACAGACAGCAATTGAGTTTGATAGACATCACCGTTTCATCACCATTCAATCATTTTGAGCATTATGTGTTAGAACATTTAATTACTTGGTTGCAATCAGGGTGTGAAGGGGATTTTTAAGCAATACAGTAAAAAAGTGCTCCAGGAAATACATCTTCTAGTTTACCTACTCTACTCCTGAAATAACCAGTGTAAATTACCAGTTAGATTTAGTGACTTTGTTAAAACAACAGAGCTTTTTTAAGGAGCTCTAGTCAGCAGTAGCTCTTATAGACATAGCAGTTGCACTTGAAACCAAGCATAAATTACGACAGTATTACTTTAGCAGAGATGTTTTCTGCCCTACAAAGACAAAGTGCAGTAACTATGCGAACATTAAAGCTGAGAAAAATGCCTTCAGAGTTGGCATACTGTTCAGTCAAACATGTTGTAGGTATAATAGTGGTAATGCTTTTATGTACTTTCTTAATAAGAAGAAGCAAGCCATTTAGTCACAGGCAAAGGAGTTGTTATAAAGTCAATTTCCAGTCAAAAGTCAGCTTGGACAAAATATGTGGTTGCTGCCTTTTGGCTTTGTGGGACAGTTTTATGACATGTGCCCTATCTCTCCTCTCCTCTCCTTTCCCTCCCCCTGCCGTCTCAGGTGTAAGTGTCCTCCTATGTTCGACGGGCCCGAGTGCCAGCAGACCAAGCACAGCTTCCATGGCAACGGCTACGCCTGGTTCCCTCCCATCAGGCCTTGCTTCCAGAGCCACATCTCCCTGGAGTTCATCACCGAGGCGCCCAACGGCCTGCTCCTCTACAACGGCCCGCTGGCCGCCCCCCAGCCCGGGGACCCCGAGGACTTCATCGCCCTCGGTAACGCAAAAGTTGTTCATGATCGATTCTGTAAATCGATTCTGTAAATCGATTCTGTAAATTGATTCTGTAAATCCATTCTGTTTTCGTGTCTGATTTTTGTGTTGTTTAGCGTAGGCTTTTCATTTACTACAGCTTATAAAACAGTGAACCAAACAAGGCTGGGTTACTTTACAAGTTGACTCCTGGGTCCTGGGGGTTTTCAATACACCACTAGAACAAAAAAAAAAAACGATGACTGAGAGGTGAGAGGTTGGCTAAAATAAGCTTGAAATGTTATCAGGAATTGGGGTAACCTAACAAATGTCTGAAAGTAGTGTGTAAAGTAGTAGTGTGTCTGAATGAGTAAAATACATACAGTACATGGTAAGCAACCCTACACTACCTTTCCTACGTAGTATGGATGTCATATGTGTAATGCAATATATATATAAGAAAAACTGCATTTTAAATTTCAAAAATCCATACCTTCATTTTTACCAGCACAATCAATACTGGTATGATTTAAGGCTTTTACATCACCTGTGCCAGAAATTAATTTCATCCAACCGACTAATTGCGTGGCTTTTTTTTTTTCTTTCCTGTGCCAGCCAGCTCAATAATATGCCTCAAAAAACGTCAAAACTGCCACCATTAATCATGCAATGGTTCTCCTCACGCACGGGCAGGCCTGTGCTGCTGCTGCTGCTGCTGCTGTGGTCAGCACAATGTAGAATCGGGTTGTGGTCATGAGAAAAAGGTCGACGCTGGTGTCAAGGTCAGCTAGCAACACCACTAGCAACGACTCCCCCATCCCCCCATCATCTACTGGGCTCTCGTACCACACACACAGCCACCCCTACAAACCACCACACACCCAGCCACCCACCCCTCTACCCACAACCTGTACCTGTCCCACCACATGTCCACAACCAATTTCGCCCCCTGCCCCCCTCCAGGTGGCCCTTTGGTGCGCTTATGTCATTATTTTGCTACAGTTTGCTTTTTAGTTGTGGAATTATATTGAGCTGGGTCCCGAGTGTTGCCTACATGAGTGGGGTGGTGGAAGTGGTGGTGGTGGTGATGGTGGTGAGGGGGGTGGGGTTGGTGGGCGTTTGGTGGGGGGGGGGACAGAAAATCGAACTTGACCACAAATTGATCGTCGAGGAGCATTTTTCATGCCTGTCGTTCAATACAGTGTGTGCCAACAGTGTTGCGGGTCGATGGGGGTCAGCTTGCACAGATGGATAGAAAATATTGCTCATGTTTTGCCAACACATGACGAGGGTGACACTTGTGACGGCGAGGCACATGGATGGCGGACGTCACTGGCGAGGGGGTTGTGCAATAGCCATGTGCGCTGGATCTCCACGCCTAGAGCACCTTGTTTTGCATAACTACTTTGCCACCGGGTTGGGGTGAGAAAGGCGTGGGTGGGGAGGAGTGGAAATATGAGCCCACCTCAAACACACACACACACACACACATTATACTTCTTTATTTGTGTCCACAATTCAAAATAAATTGCACAGGGACACAAATTTGGCAGTTGCAAAAGTTGCTCAGGCGTAATTGAGTTTAATGACCATGACATTGATCAAAGTATCAGTCCATAGCCCACAAACACACACACACACGCACACACACACACACACACACACACACACACACACACACACACACACACACACACACACACACACACGCACAGAAAAACATGAAAGAACGTGACAAGTCCCTTTCGCCAGTCTTTGTTTTGAGCAAATTGCCTGCAGCACAAACCCAAACAGCAGGGCCTACAGCCTGGTCCCTTGGCATTGGCACGAGGTTGCACCATTCTCCTGCTGCCCTGCTGGTCCAAATGTGGCATGTGCGCTCAGATGCCCTCAACCGCCAACCTGCTCTCTATTTGCCACCAGGCTCACGACCGCAGACTTCCTCTCCATTTAACAAGCCTCTCCTGATTACACGCAGATGCCCCTGGATGCAGTTAGCACACAGTTAGCAGCACCTAGTCATAGCAGTTGGAACTGTTGCTGTTGATGTTGACATAGTGGTTTGGTTTTAAAAAAGCCAAGGCAGTCATTAAACGGTTGTAGAAGACTCTTGATTACAGCTGCTTGTTTTTCCCTCTTTCCCCTCCTCCTGCTCCTCCTCATCATCATTTTCTTCCTTCTTTTTTGTTTATCTTCTCCCTTTCCTCTTCCTCCACCTCTTCCTTACCATCCTCTTATTCCTTCTCCTCCTCCACCCCATCCTCTTCTTCTTCCTCCTCCTCTTCCTCCTCCAGAGCTGAAGAATGGCGTCCCATCTCTGAGCGTGAACCACGGCTCCGGCACACTCACACTGCAGCTCCCGCCCAGGGCCACCGTCACAGACCGCCGCTGGCATCGTCTGGACATCATCAGCGACGGGAAGGTCAGCACGGCAACGCCTCAGGCTGGGCCCCCAATTGGGGCCGGGGGGGGAACGGGGGGGGCAGTAGCGGTTTTAGGCACGGGGGGGGTGGGGGGGGGGTGGCAGCCACGAGTGGGGGAAAAAAATAAAATAAAATAAAAACGCTCCGTGTGTCATATCGCTGCAATCGGCACATTGGCGCCCCCCTGGTGATGGTGAACTGGGGAGATGGGAGGAGGGGAGGATTGGGAAGATTGGGCGCAGTGTAAAATGCCATTGAGAGTCTGAGTGAAAGACAGGACCACACTCGTACTGTCACTTGTACTTGTTTTAAAACCACTAAATGACTTTCTGACTGTTTAGTTTGATGGCAAGTGTTCAGATAAGCAAAGCCATGAGTAAGCTCATGTAAAGTCCACAGGTGAAATGGTCAATCTCGACTCAATCTTCATTTTCATTTGTTATGAATTGCATACAAATCACTTGCATGCAATGTTCTACATTCTTGTACATTTTCCTCTGAATTCTGTTCATCATCAGAAGCACTGGTGAAAAGCCATCTTCTGTTCCTCAGAACCTAAACCTATTGTGTGGATAGTAGATGGATAGTATTGAAGTGTGCAGTGACCACAGTAGATGAGGTGGGTCACTGAGCTGAGGCTGGTGCGTTGCAGACAGTGCAGCTGATCCTGGACCACTGCTCTGGGGCGACGGTGAACGAGGTGGAGGGCCGGGGGGTGGAGGTGCTGGAGATGGACCAGTCGGCCTGCAAGACCTCCGCAGACACCCCCGGCAATCAGAAGTAAGAGAAGAACACCCCTTCTTATTATGCATTGCAAAACAGTGTAGTCATGCAATACTACTTCTGTTTCTACTTCTACTACTACTACTACTTTCTACTCTACTTTCTAATATTTTCTAATGTAATATATTTTATATTTATAATATATTTTCTGATAGTCTTTGTCCATAGTAGTGGAGGGATACCTGTAATATTTTGTCGGTTAATTATTTGGTTATTTGTTTAGAGTGGGCTTGTTTGCTTGTGGGTTACTGTATACTAGATACTAAATACTATTTTGTGGTGGGTGTTCTGCCTGCAGATTCCTGAACGTGAACCAGCCCCTGCAGGTGGGAGGAGTGAAAGAGACGCACCCGCACCGACGCACGCACCCCCACTACAAGGGATTCATGGGGTGTCTGAGGAACCTGGTAGTGGACAGCCAGGTAACGGACCATTCTCTTCCTTCCTCTTCAGCTCATAGACATAGCTACAGGTGGGTTGGGGTCAGATAAAAGGACCCCTTTGATTGGGTGGGCCTGATTAAAAAGTGGGTGGGTGGACTCAGGCCCACCCAGTCAAAGGGGTCCTTTTATCTGATTGACTGTTAAAGTAATAACAGTCACCTATGTGGTTTTAGGCTAGGCCCACCTGATTTTTTTCGGGGCCCACCCATTTAATGATTTCTGGCTACACCCCTGCTTCAGCTCCCTACACACCTCATCACCCACTCACTCACTCACTCACTCACTCACTCACTCACTCACTCACTTACTCACTTATTCACTTTAGTTTGGAAAGCACAGGTGAGGGAGCTCCCATACAGTGCAATAACTCTAAAGAACTGAGCACCCTTGAATTTGTGTGTAACCCTTGCTCACAGATTTCCTGCAAATGCAACTCTACATATGGAAAGAACTGGGAAGTGCAGGTCTCGGTGAGGTAGAATGAGCTTTTCCCGAAACAAAAAAAAAAACAAGCCTCCAAACCGAAACTACCCATCTTTTTGGATTTGTCCCTAAAATACACCCTCGCTAGCTCCCTCCCTCCCTCCCTCCCATCTGAGTAAACAATTCTCTGTTTATGCCGCCTTCTGCTTCTTCTGCTGGATGAGGCTCTATTTAGTTGTCTGGGGTTGGTTCCAGGAACCATCTGCCTGGTTGAGTTTGACAGGGGAGAGGAGAGTAGAGGAGAGAAGAAGAGAGGAGAGCGGTGTAGTGTAGTGTAGTGTAGTGTAGTGTAGTGTAGTGTAGGTAGTGTAGTGCTGCCAGACAGGCTGATAGAAGAGGAGGAAGACCACAGACACAAACACAGCACTAAACATGCTCGTACTGCTGACTCAGGGCAACACACTCGTGAAAGGAGGATGCTACATAAAACACACACACACACACACAGACGCACACACACACACACAAAAACTCACAGACACAAACACATGTAAGCACACACATACGTGGCACGTATTACGTGCACGTACAAACACGTACAGAAACATCCAGATGCAAGCCCACACATGCACACACACACAAACAAACACACACACACACACACACACACACACACACACACACACACACACACAACAACAAACACACACACATACCTGTACATACACACACATACAGCCACACTCTTACACATATCAGGTACACTGCCTAAACTCAGCTCAACTCAATCACACACCCACACTCACCCACTGGACCACAAACCCCCACACAAACACACACAGCCTCATCTCACTCCTGTCACGTTTTGTAATTTCTGCAAAGCAGCTACCACATGTTACCGTTAAGAAAAAAATAATAGCAGGGTTGCCTCGAGGGGCTGAGCCATTTCGCCCCCCTAGTTTCAGAGCTGTCCCCCTGTGGCCCAGGGGCAATCAGGCGGTTGGAGGGGGGGCGCGAGGGGGTGTGAGGGGGGGGTACAGAGGTCAGGGGTCATCGCAGGCAGCCGCTCTGGTGGAGTGCTGCGTCAGGTGAGACGGTGACCCGGGGCGGCTCAGGACAGGAAGTCAATAAGGTCGCCAAGGCCCCCCCCCCCCCCTCCCCCCCAATCCACAACCACCCAGTAGTGTGCTGACAAGAAGAACACCCTCACTGCGTTGAGTTGCTTGGCGTGTTTGATTGTTTGCTTGATTGTGTTTGTGTGTGTGTGTGTGTGCTTGATTGTGTTTGTGTGTGTGTGTGTGTGTGTGTGTGTGCGTGCTTATGCACCCCCCCAGTAGTCTGTTCACAACTCGTAAGAAGAGCACCCTTATTGTGTATAGTTGCTTGGCGTGTTTGATTGTTTTTGTGTGTGTATGTGCGCGTGCAGGTGTGTGTGTGTGTGTGTGTGTGTGTCTGTGTCTGTGTGTTTGTTTGTGTGCATCTGTGTGTCTGTGTACATGTGAATTACTTCACTTTATGTGTGTGTCTGTGTGTGTGTGTACCTATACTATATGTATGTGTGTGTTATTCAATGGTTGTGCCTATACTTTATATCCGTGTGTGTGTGTGTGTGTGTGTTTGTGTGTCCTGTCAGGTGTATGACCTCGGCAACCCAGCGGAGAGCGTGAACAGCACCCCAGGGTGCACCCTGACCGACGGCGTGTGTCTGACAGCGGGGGGTCCCTCGTGTGGAGTCCATGGGAAGTGTCTGGGGGAGTGGGGCTCCTTCAGCTGTGACTGCCACCCCGGATATAGTGGACACAAGTGTGAGAAAGGTGAGAGAGAGAGAGTAACCCCCAATCTCGCTTATCTGCCCATTAAACATTGGAAAGCCCTAGCAGGTCAGAGAGGTGGCTGTGGCTGTGCTCAACTCTTTAAGTCTTTGGCTGTGCAAAAAAAGAACAGTAACTAGATCAAGGAAAAATAAAAGCAACTCTGAAGTACTATTTGTTACGTTTTATTTAAACTGACAGCACTGTCCACTTTGCACTTTTTCTTTACCCCAAGGACTTTCTTTAAAAGCTTTTTTTAGTTTACTGTTTTTGTGGTTTTTGCTGTTTACGGTTTTGCTCTATTAGTTTGATGTTCTAAATTAGTTCTTTATTGATAATCCCCAAATTTTAATTTCTCTCAAAATGGCTACCTTTCATTTGTCGCTTGTTTTGTTATAATGTTGTTTACATCTGCCCTGTTTGCCTAGTAGGCTCATACTATCTTTTCAAGTGTCTTATTTATAGCCTCGCTACTTGAATCGGTCTCTGATACACTTTGGCTTAATTTTCTGCTGTTTCTAAATGTGCTAAATAAACTCAGTTGCCTTGAGAAGCCAAACTAGCTTTTGTAAGGAGGGGGGAGCCCTTCTTTACTCACAGCGGTCAATATCTCACTCTATTGTACTATATATTATTACTATAAGTACTGTAGCAGAGGGAGCTCAGCTTTGGCTGCCTGTATTGCTGAGGTGAGGAGGTGGAGCTGAGCTCCGGAAGGCTCCGGCCCAGGTTGAACTCTGAGTGTGACGTAAGGTCTTTTTTTCCCGTACGGCAGCGTTGCCTGACTGGTCTTTCGAGGCGGACAGTGTGCTGAGGTACCAGCTGCGGGGAGGGGGCAGCCCACGTTGGACCCACGCCCAGCTCCTCCTGCGGACCCGTGCCTCCTCTGCCACCCTGCTCAGCATGACCTCGCGCGACGCCAACGAGTACATCGTCCTGGAGGTCAGTCACTCGCAAAATCACCCCACACTTTCTGCCAAACACGCCACACTCCACAGCCTGATGACACACAGGTGGTACAAATGGGGTCGTATTTGCTTCTATACTGCTACTGCTATTTCATGTACTGGTGTCAGAACATCGTGACTGTTCCAATGTACAAACAAATACAAACAAATACATTTAAAGAAATGCTTTTGAAGACCTGCAGACGGTACCTTTAATGTAGCACAGTCTCAAAGGTCGTTTATGAGTTTCTTTATTACTGGCCTACATGGTTTTCCTTTTTTGTGATAATGTTCCTAAATCTGGCTGGCATTTCAGTATCTGTGTACCTTATGGACACAATAATTTATTTAAATATTTGACTGGCATCAGATTGCAAAGCATGACTGCTGTCATGCTGTCATAGGATATTATGGACATTTAAAAAAATATATTTTTTATATTTTTACATTTTAAAAATAAATCAGTTAATGAGCAAATGAAGAGATCACATGCAAAACCTGTCAACAAGTCAACTTTCACAAATATTCATAAATCATGTTTGTTTAACGCCTACGCCTTCCAGGCAATATCAATCAAACTTCAGTTCAGTTGTTTTGATTATAGTAAAAATGAATAACATCTAAACACGTGTGAGTTTGATTGATATTACATGGTATGCAAACATTAAAAAAAATCATTTATGAAAATTAATTAAAATTAGTCATTTGTCATCTGCACTCTTCCAAATAAATCTCTGAACGTGACTCTAAAGTGTGATCTGCATGTGTAGATGTTCTGGTTTTGTGTGTGTATTATATTGTGTGTGTACGTGACTTCTTTTGCTTATTTTTCTGTGAATTATTAGTTGTTACATTTCTAAATAAAAGAGATAGATAGATAGATAGATAGACAGACAGACAGACAGACAGACAGACAGACAGACAGACAGACAGGCAGACAGACCAAAGTCAAAGTCAGCTTTATCGTCAGAAACTACATGTACAGGTTGCAAACACAGAATTTGAATTGCACAGATAAATAGATAGATAGATACATACGCACACACACGCACACACACGCACACACACACACACACACACACACACACACACACAGATATAAAGTAGTTACAGCTCTGTTGGTGTTTGTGCAGATTGCAGACGGACACCTGAGCGTCCAGGCCAACCTGGGCGACGGCGCCCACTCCCTGCGCCTGATTGGCCAGCGGGTGGACGGTGGCCAATGGGTGATGGTCAGCCTCCTTCGCCATGACAACGTCTTCACGCTGCGGCTGGAGCGGGGCGGCGGGTCACGGGAGGTGTCATCCGTACTGGGTCAGAGGAGGGAGATTGTGGTCCACCCCTCCAGCGTGTTGCTAGGCAACGCCGCCTCGCCCGTCCCCCGTACAGACTTCCAAGGTGGGACTTGTAGTCTTTTTGTTTTTGGGTTCTGTGTTTAGGTCTCTTATGCTTGTGTTTGTCTTTATCACATTACATCACACTTAGCAGACACTTTTATCCAATGTGACTTACAATAGAGGACATAAACAAACTTACAGATAAGAACAGGAGAACAGAGTAAGCAAAGGCGTAACAAAGTTAATGCAGCCAGGGTACAGGACAGGACAGTGTTGGTAAGTGGAGGTTAGTTTTGTTAAAAAGAGAACTACTATCAGAAAAGAAGTTTCTTAAAGGTATAGAGGGATAACACTACTCTCATAGCAACTGGTAGCTTGTTCCACCATTGTGGGACAACAAACGGAGAACAGTCATGTTGGTCTTGTTAGTGTTTGTAGTTTGTGGGTTAATGCCCTCAACACCTACCATTCATCCATACCTCGCTGTCCCCTTCACACTAGCTGAGTATGTAGAAGCCTACAAACACACTAGAGACTTCACTAGAGACTCCATTTTTATACTGTCCCCATGGAAACAGGTCCCCCAGTTAAGATCAAACTCAGCTGCAGCCCAAAGGGGGGGTCATCTGTTGGGTAAATGCCCGTAAAGGGCATAAGATGTATCATAATCAGGTGTCCATCTGGTTGATGTTTTATTGTTTGTGAAACGTATTGAGACCATTGGTGAGTTTACACTATAAACCATAAATGGATTGATTGATTGATTGATTGATTGATTGAAGAGGGCCAACTTTTATTTCCCACTCTATCCCCTCTTGTCAGTTTTCGTCCTTCATCCCTTCTTCCTTTTTCTTTAGCTGTTTTTGTTTTTCATTCTCTCTGTGCCTATTTTGCTTGTTGTGACTTCATTTGCTAAGCATAGCTGCCCTCATTTACTGCCCTCCCCCCCCCCACCTGTTATCCTCCTCTATTGTTTCTTGTCTCCTCTCTGTTCAGTTTTAAAAACACTTTTTTTTTCAGTGCCCTCTCCAATAATCATCTCTTATTATGGGATGCTGCAAAGAGTGTTCATAATTTCCATATTACATTTGCACTACATGATGTCCATGATGGCGTTTAGTGCTGGCTGACCTCAGGGTGAAAATGTCAGATGCGGGTCAGCTACAATTCTCACGTTGATTTCCCTTGTGTGTGTGTGTGTGTGTCTGTGTGTGTGTGTGTGTGTGTGTGTGTGTGTGTGTGTGTGTGTGTGTGTGTTCATATTTCTTTGCACACTTGGTATGTGTGTGTGTGTGTGTGTGTGTGTTTATTTTTGATTGTGTGTGTGTGTGAGTGTCTGTGTGTATGTTTGATTGTATGTGTGTGTGTGTGTGTGTGTGTGTGTGTGTGTGTGTGTAGGCTGCATGCGTGACGTGCGTCTCAATGGGCACACGTTGCCGCTGGATGGCCAGAGCACAGAGTTCAGCACGGTGCTGGAGAGGCGGGGGGTGACCCCGGGATGCCCCTCGGACGCCTGCAGCACCAAGCCCTGCGCCAGCCCCCTCTACTGCGTGGACCTGTGGAGGAAGCACGAGTGCAGGTGAGAGGGACTGCGGGATCCGCCACCTCAGCTTACGGTTACATCATACACACACACTCACACACACACATGTACACACACACACACACACACACACACACACACACACACACACACACACACACACACTCACACACATGTACACACAAGTGCAGGTGAGAGGGACCGCAGGATCCGCTACCTCACCTTATGGTTACATCATACACACACTCTACTACTGCACCCATTTCATGGTTTACTACCACACACACACACACACACACACACACACACACACACACACACATACACACATACAGTGTGGTGGCCAAAAACTTGAGGGTGTGTGTGTGATGAATAAATGACACAATTATTATTTTGTGTCCAAAATATACCAGC
>CM059277.1:25800992-25828492 GCA_030347295.1 Setipinna tenuifilis
GGTGGCACCGCGGCAGATGCCGACTTCAGCTACGAGAACCTGCGCCACTGGGGGCCCAAGTTTGAGGGCCTGAGCGAGCTGTACCGCCGGCAAGAGCTGCCACTGACCTACCGGGAGGCCGTGCGAAGCCCCACCCCAAACCCCAACCCCACCCCCAGCAGCACCACCACCACCCCGACCCCAACCAAGGCCCAGGCCCGCGGACAGGCTTACGGGCCACAGCAACAACAACAGCAGCAGCAGCAGCTCTAATGCCGGGCGTGTGTCTCCGTGTGTGAGTGGGGTCTGATGTTTTGCTGGCCTTGGTTGCGCTGTGTATGTATGTGTGTGTGTGTGTGTGTGGTATTTTTGATTTTAGGGGCCAGGGGTTAGGTCCCTGGTATGACCAAGATAGGTGGTGAAGAGAAGTGCTCTCACATCATTGGTCCTCCTGTTTTTTTTTTGTTTTGTTGTTGGTTCAGTTTTATTTTTTTGTTTTGTTTTCTTAATTTTATTCTGGAGCATTACACACATACACACAAAAAAAAGCTTTACCAGCCAACAGGGGAGTAGACGATGTGAAACTGTACTTTGAAAACTGACGTTTTTATTTATTGCGCATCTGATGTGAACTTAGCATTTTTTTTTATAAATGTACTGTATTTATTTTAGCCTTGAAATCTTCTTTATACAGGGAAAAAAGCCAGTGGATTACTGTATGATTTCTTCTCTATGACCTTCAAGTGAGGACTTTTGTGCCGAGTTTCTGGGGGTGTGGGTGCAGGGGGGGGCGGGCAGCTACCCCCTCTGTGTAGTTAAAGATGCCTTTTCGTGATGGCCTGCACTCTACGTACTCCTGATGTGTACAGATGACTTGAAGCAAGTAAATTGGACAATAGTATGGTATTGCGTGGCGGTAAAGACATCTTGCTGTGTACTTTAGAGAAAAATCAACGAAACGAACCCGTCGACCAGTACGTCCTGGATATATATTCATTCCTTCTCTCCCTTCTGCAGCCAAATGCCCAATTGATGACGCTAGAACTCAAGCCATTTTGCCAGCCGAGTGCCATTAATCACAACTTAACTTGGCTGCAAACAAACCTGATTTAATCACATCTAAATGAATAAGCACAGAGTCCTTTGACAAATGAGAACAAATCTTTCATATTAATTAAAAATATTGTGATCCTTTTGATTATATAAAAAAAATGCCATGTAGATATAGCAGCTTAGTGAGCGTTGGCGTGGCAGCAAATGAAGATTGGAAAAATATTTTAAAGGGTTTCTTTGCTGTGCTGCAAAAGTCTTAGCCAATGTATATGACTACCTGGCAGTTGATGGATTATTTCTGTATTCGCCCATAAATCTATATTCGCCCTTCGTGTGTGGGTTCTATGTTGATGTTTTCTTCAAGGCTGTACATTTTGTTTTTTTTTCCTGTTACACTATAAGGATGGTCCTTTTGTGGGACTAATCATTTGTGACACTTTCTGATCCCTGTTCTAGCAAGCAAGGTTGACACTCTCTTGTGTCTTTGTGTAGTAATATGAATGTATATCAAACCAGTCAGAAGAAAACGAAAAGGACTTGGATGCGCTTTGCTGGGTTTACTGCAAAGGAAATGAGATATAGAGCGCAAGTTGGCCGAAGACACAATCAGATAGAAAGAAGAAGAAGAAATAGAGAATTATAAATGCCTACAACCATTTTAAATGGCCTAAATCGATATAGATATATTTTTGTTGCCGTTCAGTCAAAAACTATTAGTAGCTTTCAAAAAAAAGATCATTATATGATATATTTTTTATCAGAAGAAAATTCTGAAAATGTTTGATGTTTTTAATCAAATATGGCATCCAGAAGCAAGGCTTCTGAGGTGTGCATCGGTCCATGTTGTGAGATTAAAACGGGCTTTCCCTGACATTTAATTTACCATGAAATGTAGTGCAGTGGGTCAGTTGATCACCATGCCGTACCAAACCCCACCAAAACCCTCATATTTGCCCAGTGGAATCCCAATCCAACCCACACCTTCAAACAGTATCTGGTATGTCCTTAAAAATAGACAACAGTGTCTGTCTGTTGTGTTTTCAAGCAAACTGGTGCCTGTGCATGGTGAACGTGAGCAACAACCCCAAGTTCAACTTGAAGCAGGGCACTAGAGTATCCTGCAGCTGCATTCTATGGTCCCTCTCTCTCTCTCTTCTCTCTCTCTCTCTCTCTCTCTCTCTCTCTCTCTCTCTCTCTCTCAAGACACTCTGCATTCTGCCTTTTCACTGTTGTTCCCAGTCCCACTGCTTACACCTACACTATCTAACAGGTCCAGACTAAGGATCTAGTTGCAGGCTTGTTGACACTGGCCATTCATCCTGTCAGTGAGTGTATGTGTGCGTGTGCGTGCGTGTGTGTGCGTGTGTGCGTGTGCGTGTGCGTGCATGCCTGCGTGTGCGTGTGTGTGTATGTGTGTCCCTCCTGTGTTTCTACTCTAGTTGGTCCAGTTAATGATCTCACTTTTTGCACATGGGCCTGGGGGCGGGGGGGGGGTGGGGGGTGGGGGCAACAATTTCACCTGTGTCCCCCTAATTGCCACATATTTGCGTGTTCAGTATGTTATAAGTCAGCACAAATGACTGGGATGTGCCACAGGATGTAAAAGGGTAAATACAAAGAAATGACTGGTGCAAATACTGTGAAAAAATAGTCAGTATTGTTAACTCCATGAAGTGCCATGTTTTTGTAAAAAAAAATTGGGTTGATAACTGTCTTTGAGATAGGAAAGCACTTCTGAGAACAATTTCCACTAATTGAGTTTAGCTTGACGAAGTATGATGTAATTGTGAATGTGAGAAAAAGCACATTTTGAAGTGTTGTGTCTCTCTGAACTGTGTTTCTCAATTGTAATGTAATGTAAGGGATGAAAGATTCCACTTGTAACCATACAGCTGGGCTGGGATGAGCCTGTGCCCACCCACTTGTCAATCAGGCCCACCCAATCAGAAAGCTCTATTATTGTTTTAGTAATAAAAATAATCCATTTGTTTTGGGCCAGGCCCGCTTCATTTTTTTCTGGGTCCATGCTACGCCCTGCAAACTAAGGTAAATTCCCACTGTAATGTAAAGTCTTTAAACAGGTAAACATGTGAGAATTAGGGGGACTGTTAACTAAAACATTTCCTGTAATGTATATATTGTACATATGTATGTTTTCTAGGGACCTAATGCCAGATATTCCTTTTCTATATGAATTTTATTAAATAAAGCATTTTCCTGAAGGCATGTGACAGTGTTTGGTTAATTATTATCCTGTAGGCTGCACAGTGCAGCTGTGAGTTATTTTGCCAGATGTCAAACGTGACAGTTCACCACAGGGCCAAGCCACAACAGCAGCTGATTCCTTCACTGAACATTTATTCCGTGACATGGTCAGAGTGCCATCTAGTGGCCATGATGGTCCTATGCCGTGTGGCTCAGTCCTTAGGATCAGGCCAAATTTAAACATTTGTCCCTTCATTCTGACTTTTGTATATACAGGGTGGGCAATAGTGATGGAGTACATTTTAAATGCGAGTATCTTGGATGATAAAAATGACAGATATATGTATTGATATAATATATATATATTTATAACATGCTGGTATGCAGGAGTTCAGCATACTATCTAAGATTTTACTATGTCATGCAGATAGCTGGTGTTGGTACATGTCTATGTGACATGTACCATTTTTACCATTATTACCATTTTAGTGTCCAAAAAATGTAGGAATGTAGTAGGCCCTGTCAGTTTATCTTATCAAACATATGACAAATTTCCAAAGAGGGGCAGTCAGGATGAAACTCATGATAAGGAGGGGGGAAGAGTTTTGTAAACAGGACGAAAGCCCTTTTCTTTCTTACTGTGTACTTACATAGTAAACGTGGATGTATAAAGACAAACCTACCAAACACACACTCTAGAAATTAGACCGCCGGTCCAGTTTAATGGAATCGCAGACTCGTCATGGTATCCAAGCATTATAATATGGCCACCTAAAGGGGCCTACTGCGGGAAGGCATCCACTCCCAAGAGTCCCTAAAGTGGGACACCCGCTATGAAGCCCTCACGATTATGCGCTTGGCAGTGAGTTTCGAGTGTCTCTGGAGGGGTGAGGGGTGCCACTCTTTTGTCTGAGTTGCGGGGCTGCGGGGGTGCAATGGTACAACCTAGAACATGTAGTTGGGGGTTGGTGGCGTTTTCTCTTTTTTTTCCCCTTTCCTTTTTTTAAGGGGGGGGGGGGGGGTTTGTTGGAGGAGCTAAGGGGGTAGATGAGTCTTGTGGGGGGTTGTGACAGAGAATGGTGATGGTGGTGGTGGATATATTCCCAAGACCATACAATAACTCCCACACAACAGGGGCTTTGTGGGGAGGGGGGGGGGGGTGTCCCCTACACCGACTCCCTGACCAGACAGCACAGGGCCGAAGTGCAGACACTCTTCAGTAACAATGGCCTGAGTTGGGGTGTGGGGTGTGGGGGACACTTCCCCATGAATAGTGTCCTGAGACATAAGGGCGTCTTCAAGACCTATCTACACCCACGCGCCCACGTTCCCTCCATACATCATGATGTCTATGACAATGGGTAATCTTCATTGAGGTCCTCAACTTCTCACATTAGCTGATTTGAAGTGTATTATTCCTGTTTCAGTCTGACCGAAAACCCTAACATTCTTCGTAGTATCTATTCCAAGGTGTTTGTTACACACTCTAATTCACAACATCTTGATATATACTTAAGGTTCTCACTGAAGTATCTATCCTCTTGGTTTTCTTCACGGCTGGTGTTGTATTAAAATAACTTGACACGTAGATGCATTGTGTCGTTTTCACACACCAACATGAAGTTCATCTGTAAAAGCTAAGTGAGCACCTCAAGAACATGCAAATGCTGTCACCACACATACATCTGAGCCAAACATCTACAGTACCCCATTGGGTTTGGGTTTCACAGTGCCAAAGCAGACCCTTTCACACTGGATTGTAAAGACAATACAGCTCTTGCTGTTTCTCTCCCATAATCCTTTGCTCTTTGGAAGTGCAGTGGAGAGCAGAGGAGTCAGGTGTGAAGATGACACCTCGTCTGTCAGCTCTCGGTGTCAGGACTTGTCCCTCTTTTCAGTTTTATTACCCTCCCTCTTTTGTCGTCCTACCGCCCTTCCCTCCCTCTCGTTCCCTTCACCCGGCGGAATGTCGCAGGCAGGAGAGCACAGCGCCGTTTCCTCCCAACAGCCCCTGCTGGAATGGGCCTGACCGAGAGGGACGAGGATTGCAAGCCTCCCTCGCCCTGTATGCCCACAGCCTCCAAGGCGGAGAACAAGTCACACTGGTTTTCTGGAGGGAAGGTGTGAGCAGGAGATTGACTTGAGTAGAGGTGTTGTCAGTGCATTGACTGTCCTGAAAAGTCATAGATCTAGGTCATTGGGCAACTGTTTGCTAAGCAGTCTCGCTTGTGTATAAAAAAATAAACTGAGTGCCCGGCTTGACACCACAACTGTCATCTGATGAGTTAACTGAGGATGCATTTCAAGCTGGTTTCTGCCCTCTACATTGCATTTTTTTTCTTGCCTTAAAGCCAATTACCTTCCCAAATACAATTGCAGAACTTGTCTTTCTGGCTACAAATGCAGTTAGAAAGCTCTAAAGAAAAATACAGCTAATTGGAGTCAAACCTACTCATTTACTGTACCAATATTTGAGGTTATTACCTTAGCAAGAAGCAAGCTGCTCAGCAGCTGTCCATTTTGACACTTGTTCAACATGAACAAATAATGGCTGTGGAAGATGTGGCTCAGGGGGGCCTAATGAACTTTAGCGAGAGACGCTCATCAAGATTGCTGGTGTCGCTCCCTGGAATGTGCTTCTGTCAATGTTTATCTATCCTGCCCTAATGTAGAATGTGTTTTTTTGCCACCAAACAGCAAAGTTCGCAACAAAGCTTGACAGCAATACCCTGTCCCCAATCCACACACAATCCCAACACCAGCTAAAGTTCTGCTGGATCTGGATGTTCTATTTTTAGAAATACTGTCACAACAGACAAAAAAACAAGTTTCAATCTTTGTCATTATTTTACATTATATGCTTTATTTTTTTAACTTTCATTTTTTTGTTAAGATTTGTACACATTCACAATCTAATGTATTTACACATTATATGTTATACAGAGTAAAATTACAAAAACCAAATCCTCTGCCTGGCATTGTAGCATACAGTCTCATGTTGACATTTTTTTTAGAAGGGTAAGACACAGTTTTTACAGGCCTCCTTCACCCCTCTAGTCACAGTTAAGCTTTCAATCATCCTGCACTGGAGTAGAGTTGAGGCCAAACTCATTAAAAAGGTTTAAGACACCCTTCTTGCTTCCCCAAAGCCTTGGCCCATCTTCAATCAAAAGGTAGTAAATTCATAAATAAACCACTGGAATTAAATATACGCCTTTGGCAGCAATAAGGAGTAAAATTCTTTCTTTTAACAGCTTGCACTGTACATATAGACAAACTTAAAAAATACTGCTGCATTATATATATATGAAAAATAAATACAATGCAATCACTTGGCAGTTGAGTCAGCCAAATCTCTATCTCAAAACTTCAAGACATTCATACATACATGCACATTTTTTTCTTTTTCCAAAATATAAGTATAGCAATTTTAAAACTTGTCAAGTCTTCCAGGAATGTTAATTCCGGCAATGGAACGCAAACCACACGATACACGCGTGGCAATGACGCACTCACTCAAACACATGGGGCAGAGTAAACACTTCCTACACCCCATGGGCACAACATCGCAATCCATTAGTTCTCTCCCTCGTGCTCTCTCCCTCTCTCTCTCACACACACACACACACATCACACAAGTTAGGCCACAATGGCATATAGCACCAATGACATGAGTGGGCTTTTCCTAGGATGAAATGAACATCCCCATACAAACACACACACACACACAGTACAAACATACATGATAAAAAATAAAAAAAAATCATGTGTTCAGAGCTAGGCAGTTGATTTCTTTTCAACTGCGTTATGAGCAGCATTTAGCCTATGGACCGTTTTTCAGCAGATGCACGGCCATTTTGTCCCTAACTTGTCTCCTGAGCCACCTTTCTGCAATCTTAGCTTTCATCGATGGGCAAACGCTAGTGTTTCATAACTATGCGCTCTTGGTTAAAAACTTTGTGACTGACAAGCCCCACCTAGACAAGTTAGGGACCGGGGACCTGGCTTGAAGAGCATCACAATAAAACATCTCTGCATTAACACAGGGAGATGGCTCATGTTAACCTGACACTCCTGCACACAACAGGAAGAAGACATCTGAGGGGGTTCAACTAGACATATCATCACATCAGAAACATCACACAGCTTCTTCGGCTTGGTCTTTGATTGGCTCAGTGGCTTCTCAGCAGGCTATCATTGGCTGACGGGCTTCTCCGTGCTCTTGGGCGGGGTCAGAACACCAGCCACGGTGACGGGGGACCGGCGGTCCACTTCCAGGGCATCCGTGTTTGGGGGGTGCCTCAAGAGAGCATCGTGCTGAATAAGAAACACAGGGATGACAGTTGATTAGATGACACTCAACACCTGCATGCTGCCCTACAATGGCAAAGTACATTAACCACGCAAACACTGAAACTGAGAAAAATGCCTTCAAAAGTTGTCATGTTGCCCCATTTGTAGGGCAGTATGGGTTACAGCAACTGTGCATTCCTGGCTAGTTTTTAACTTAAAGAAGCTTGAAGGTTCGTTTGCTATGTTCTCAAGTGTCAGCTACTGCTAAATCCTTGTGAAATGTGATGTTTTATGTACCTGTTTAGTGATGGTTTATCCTTCAATACATGGCATGAGTAAAAACAATTGAGGGCAAGGGTCCAAAAGACTCATTATTATAAAAAAATTACGACTCATTATTATAAAAATACATTATAGGAAATGTAACTGATAAATAGTAAACTCTTGGAGCTGGACCTATGTACTTCCAGGCTTATCTATTCACCTACGTTATACTGCAGGAGATAGTGGGAGGTAGTAAGCCTTTAGGAAAAGACCTCAAATGTAAGGTCAGAGAAACTCACCAGCATGCCCAGCCTGTGTGTGTGTGAGTGTGTCTCAGAGTGCAACTCACCAGCATGCCGAGGTAGTCTGTATGTGTCTGGATGTTGTGGCGGTCTTCCGACGGAACCTTCCGGAATTCTTTGAGTTCGGCCTTCTCACGTTCACTGACCACCATCATGAAGGGGGCCATCCAGTTGACACAGGCCGACACATTCTCCCATGTTAAACCTGTGCCAAAAAAGCACACGCACACAACGATACTTGTAAGCACACATACAGCACCAACAGCCACTGCAATACAGGGCAAGCCATAACTTTCCATACATTGGAATTTTTACATTTTTACTTTCAGACACCTTAAACATATGTTTGACAAAACCGTTTATTTTTTCTATGTTTGGAAGCTCATGGCCCACCCTGTAGTCCCACAGGGAGTGACTAAGACCACACAATGCTTCATGTGTAACAAAGTCAAAATACCAAAGTATTGTTAACCTGGTACCAACATCTCATTTGCCTGTACAGAGAAAATGGGCTATTTGGAGAAAATGCCTGCCAACACACAGCTTAGTGTGCATGTCTGTAAATGGAATCCATACCTGATACTTTATGGACAACTTCAAAGGACGAAAAGTGACAAAAGGCAGCAGCAGCTATAACTCCATAGTGGAAGTCCAGGCAGTTGATGTCCAACATACATAAATCTAAAAGCTGCAAAGAAACACACAAAACAGATCTGTCAGTACATAAAAATAGTTGCACAATCGCCACACAGTGCATAGACACGCAGAGCAAAGCCACACTTCTAGTAGTGTAAGTGTAAGACCGAGAACGTACCTGTGTGATCTGGATGAAGACTTCTGTGGAAAACTGGGGAATGAGGAAGTTGGGGCTGTCCTTCAGGGAATCCACCTGTGCGTAGAGCTTTAGCCAAGACATGACCGTTTCCGGACAAAGTTCCCACTTTAAGGCCTGAGGAATGAAAACAGACGTTAGTTAACAAACAGGTCGTGCAGTACACAGGCAACATACATACACACACACAAACACACCAGTGGTGAAGCTGATTTGTCAAGATGACACCATGTACCTTTAACATAACAAGCTCCATTCCCATGATTTCTTCCTCGTCACAGGCACCGTCGGTGACATAGGCAAACTCGTGGAGCTTAGGGGGGTAGATTTCCTGGAGGTGGGGAGGGAAAACAACAACAACGTAAGCACAATTGCAAAGAATGGTTAAAATTATCCCCTGGCGGCAACATGATGACATTTAAGACACTTAAGTTTACTAAGTTTCAGAAGTTTACAAGGCCAAAAAAATCCTTTTTTTCATTCTTAGGAATCCAAATTACAACTCTTTCATGGGCATTTACTAAAATAGTTGTTAATCACTGTACAATATTAAGATAATCTAACAAAGACACACAAAAAAAATGGAATACATTACAAATGGCTCCCCAACTGTAATATGCGGGATATAGCACATTACATATAAATTACACAAAGTGCTCATGTTTACAACTGCACTGGGATGTTTACAACTGCACTTATGTGCAATATATGTGCATATGTGATGTATGTATATGAAGTGTATACGCTTCTAGACACCTTAATTTTCCTCTGGATAAATAAAGTATCTCTACTCTCTACTCTGCTGCTATATCAGACAGTCACGACGACACAGTCAGGCCTTACCTCCATTTTGGCAGCGATGAAAAGTGCGGTGATGCCGATGAGCTGCAGCTGGCTTTTGGGCATGTCGCTCTGGGAGAGCATGAAGCGGTCAAAGAAGTCCTGGGCCAGGTAGTAAGTCTCCCGATGCAGCGAGTACGCCTCACTCACCTGTGAGAAGGGAGGGAGGGGGAGAGAGCGAGAGAGAAAGACGCACACAGGTTAACACAAGAACACACACACAACTTCCCTGGCACAACAGTGACAAACTGGCAGTGGTCCAATGGGCAATTTTTTTTTATCGAGTCCCCCCAAATTCTGTCTTCTGACCACAATATGCCTCTCCTGGTCATCTAAACCTAATTTCTAGATGTGTTTATTAACTCATTGGGAACTGAACCAATCATCCAGGCATTGCCAAAATCTCTAACATGTATGCACTGGCTCATGCACCATCATATTACAAGGATATAAGTATGACATAGGTCCTACAATGTATTATATTGGGCTGTGAGTAACTGAAGCCAGTCCACTGTTAGTCCAACTTACCTCCATTAGCCAGTCTAGGAGGATGGCCCTCATCTTGGGTTGCAGGCTGGGGTGTCTCTCCATGATGCTCTTGTCGTGAATGTACTTTAGTTCCTTATTCAGCATTTTAATCCACACATCGTCAGAGCTCGCCCAGCTGTCAATCAGACAGTTAACATCAGTCAAAACAAGCTTTCACTAGCAGTGTTTGTTTGTTGGGTACACATGCAATGGTGAAAACTAGATTTCAGTTAATGGTAGACAATCAAATAAGACGGCTAAATGACCCATTTAGTTGAGGTGTGTCACACCGATCTGAATTTGAAGCGGTGAGAAACAAAGGCCACCACAAAGACCAGCACACAACATACAAGCTGGGCCATTAACACCTTCTGGGAAACAAAATGGAGGGGGACATTTTGGGATAAACCCCAAACACCCTCCTGATGCCATAGCGAGGTGACCAACCTGAGGCTTGGGAGTGGGGACGGCTTGATGAAAAGATTCCTGAATCTGTAACGCTTGAAACAGGATGAGTTGGTTGTCTCTTCTGACTCCTTATGCGGTGTTTCAATGAGGACGCAGGGACTGACCTCTCCCTCCGGCCACCGGTTCTAAAGACAAGAGACAGAGCCATATTTCAGTACACAGCAGTAAACTACATCTATAACAAACAAATTCAAAGGCACTAATGTAGCTAGGAATAAAATAAACATTTATAGAACATGTTAAAATAAATGTAGCCATTTTTACGGTGCGTTGAACCATTAGGCTCACACATCACGCAAAACATTCAACACAACAAAAAAGTGTAATACTTATGTAATTAAACAAAAAAATGCAAATTCCCAATTACCACCACCGTTTATAACCGATTTTAAAATGCGTGGCTTAGACCGGGACAAAGAATGGCAATTGCGATTACGCGGGCTGTGGAAAAGGGTGGGACCAAACTTGAGGGTCGTAAGTGGCGACTGCGCCAAAAAGCATCGATTAGCCCACTGACACAGTTTAGCCAACAGCACAGTTATTACCACTCAACCCCCATGATGAGCTAGGCAGTGCAACAAGTGGAAATTAACTCCATTATAAAGCATATCCCACGAAACCCAAATCCTCGTCAAAAAAGCAAACCATTCAAATCCAACTAGGAGCGCCTTACCTGAATCTCATAACTTTGCTTCTTAGAAGCGCTTGGCATCTTTTTATTGCACTCCTGTGGATTGAAAACCAGAGTTATCAGAGTGCAAATGGGTAACACCACACTTATCCTACACTTATTAAATAAAATGTCAAAAAGGTAGCGTTAACCAACAAACCTCCGACTTTCTTTTCCTGGTCAAAGTGGCATTCGTCTCTGGTGCATTTTCATTCCTTGCTTGCAGAGTGTTGCGGCCACTACAATGATTTCAGAGAAATGTAAGAAATATGTAGCTCATACTCCACAAACCACACGAAGGTATTCTTTTCCAACCAAGGTAATATTAACTGAAAAACCGCTAACGTTACTGACGAACAAAAGTTAACGTTACCTGCGTCTTGACATTTTGATGGTGGTTCTGGATATTGTAAAGTACCTAAAATTAGAGACATATTACATTATTCACAGTGAAAACACATAGTCCTACAAATGACAAGTATGAAAACATCGGCACGGCAAATAAACTAGTAAGGGATTAGCTTTTGATTTGTAGTTAAGCTAATTTAGATAGCTAACTAGCAAACTTACAAAACCTACGAACTTAACCAGGATGGCAACAAAGCCCGTCATCGAACTTCAACCTTAACACAAAACATATCCATAAAGGTGCACCATCCAGTATTTCCTTGCTTAATTAAGTACATTTGTAACGTCAGATAGATACAACTGACATACTTCTATGACTGTAATTATTAATGTTAACTTACATTAGCTAGAACTCGATGTACAGTCCTACGCGCCAATTTGTATTAAGCGGGAGGACAAGCTGATCAGGCTAGTAACACTGGTTAGCCATCCTACTCCTCACCAATCAAAGGAAATTCAGGGTGCCTTATAGTTTTTAAACCACGCTGCTTTACAAACAGGCTTTTACAAACAGTTTTACACCAGAAGATCATCTCAGGACATATCACTTAAGCAGCTATTTCTGCTACTATTCGCAAGTAGCCTACTACTAGCTCGCTAACAGATTAAGTTATGCCACGTCCCTATACAGTCCCCACTTTAAGGTTTTGGCAATTCAGTTTTTGTTATTCTTGTTACACTATAATGATCTATGTAGGTTAATGAATAAGATTTACAGCTATAACGCTACTGATAAATACACAATTCGATAGTATTTTGCCTGTATAGCTAGCCAGATGTAAACTCGACGTCACTGATATTTTCTTGCCCTAATATCATTTTTGTGCACCAGCAAAGGTTAACTCCATAAAGCACCAACTAGCTGTATTTACCAGCAATGATCTACAAATGCACAACGCGACAGTAGAGCAATCAACAATAGCATAGCAATATAAAAAAAATTAGAGCAGACAGAGACCCCACCAGCCCTTTCTTTACCTTCAACGTAGATTGAATGAATGCATCAGCTGGCGCCGGCGCCAATCCTTATATTCGCTCACGAATGGCTAATGCGCATGTGTGTCCGCGCTTACTTTTTGCGCCTTAAATATTAAAATTCAAAACAACAAACACTGAATTTGGTACTATTGGATCTCTAATGTACAAAACTTTGCAAACGAATGAATACTTTACTGTTTAAGACTACTAAAGCATCCACCTGCAGATCGTTCATCATATAGAAGGGTACGGCGATATTTGTGTATCTTTTTTAAAAAAGAGTGCATTTCCTATTTTCCGGTTGGACGGAATGGACGGCAAAGGGCTCAATGTAGCAGATCCCATTCATAACTTTGTATGTTTTGTCAATATAGATGTATTTTACCATGTTTTAAGTGTCCTTACAAAATCCCCTGATGGCACTTCCGTATATGGGAGGAGCTCCAGAGTTAGCTAGCCAATAGGGACTAGGAAAGATTCGACAACGTGCTCTTACTACAAAATGTAAACAAACCAGACTGAACGATGGAAGGTCCCCAAAGGGCCTTGCCGCGAACCTGTCTCTTTTCTCTGAATTAGCGTACATTTTCAGATCTTCTCCGATTGACATGCCTATTCATAGTTAACTGACAGGAAGCCTTCATTTTTGTCTGATTAAATTCGCAGAATAGCTGCCATTTAACTGTTTTGCTTTCAGATCATATGTACCTTCTTCTTTCATGTTACTTTATCGGGGGGTAGTACATTGAATTCACCCTTCCTCGGCGTCTTTTGATGGAACCAAACTGTTAGCATTCTGGTTTAAGAAGCGTGCTGTTTTCTGCTTGTAAAATATCGACTTCTGTGCTGACTAGGATCGCCCTCTGTTGTTCAGGCTTAGGAATAGGCTCATAAGGCAAGTGAGAGGTAAACTGCAAATGGCCTACATCCTGGTTATTTGTTTTAGTTACAAGCAATGCAATTGTTACAAACACATAGAAATTGTAATGATTTTTTATTGAAGACTGGTAGCTTACATGGTATTACCATATAATTAATTTCAGTGAAACAAGAGCAGGCTACATAGTTGTATCTGCAAATTAAAATGAAAACAAAAACAATCAATGACATTAGTAATGGTTCAAAATAAGTACATCATCCGAAATACAGATAAATAAATGTGATACTAAACCCTACACTTTTGGCAAAGTGCTGTATAATTCCAGTAAACTATAAAAATCAACTGAAAGCATAGTCTAAACACAATGGAAACAAAATGCCACAGAAAATACACTTCACACATTAAACAAAAGAGTTTTGCTACATTTTGTGTACAAAAGGTGTCCAGAGCAAGTGGTTCACAGAGACATACTAACCCCTGTGCATAGAAATTTGCTTTTTTGTTTATGGTTATGTCCGTCCTGGACTTTTCAAGTTCTTTGTAAATGCATTGTCATACATGTTTTAACCTGGAAGGCACGTGATCAACACAATTCAAGGCAAAATAACAGAATCCCTGTGATAAACATATGAAAAATTTTGAGAGAGAGAAAGAGAGAAAAAGAGGAGGGAGAAGGGGGGCTTGTCCAGCATATTTCATGGAAAATAGAGAGACCATTCACACAGCTCCCGTTCCCTTTCATCACCCCCCGTCCCCTCCCAAGACGTCAGAACATTGTCATTGTCAAACATTGTTTTAACAGAAGTGAATTCTGGAGATTGATGCTTGTGTCAAATGAACTGAATAACAAGTAATGATAGGAAACAGCCTATGTTGCTTACACAATCATGCTAGAACATCACACACTGCCACATACATAAAGACAATTGTCCTAAATAGCTAAATACATGTTCTAGTGTCTTGTGTACACAACTGCTTAATGAAGAACAACAAAAAAGTAACAATCAAACAATATATAGTGTGTAATAAAATTTGTTTGCATTGAATCTAACAGCAAAAAAAAGACTCTGGACTCTGGAAGGTGCAATGGTGTCCATGGCCATTCCTTACTGCCCTTTCCTTCAATTCAGTCTGGGCCGAACAGTCAGCCCTGATTACAACATATCATGAGGGCTTTTTAGAAAGAAGTAAGGAATGACAACAGAAAACAGTAGGAAAGACTGCTGCTTTGCGAGCTGCTACGCTTTGTACTGGATACAAATTGAAGATAGTGAAAATAAATCAAATATGGAACCATGGAAAGTCACTGTACAAAGAACTAAAAAAAACACTAACAGTTTCACTCCATACGTGTTAAGAGTCAATTGAGGAGAAAGAAAATCATTTTCACAGTCCTCAAGCAAGCATTTAACTTCTGTTCGCTTCAAGAAAAGCACTTTTTTTCTCCTTTAAGAAGTTCCACGGATTACAAACATCTCAACAAGGCATTGTACACATTTTGATATTTTTTAGAGGTTTTCCAGTATGTACAAAAACAATTAACAACCATCAAGTAATCTGCATTTTAGTAAAAGGTGAAGAGTCCTGACCCTGAGAAGTGTACTGCAGATTTACACGTTAAAAGAAGGATACAATTTTTTTTTTCAATGTTTTTCACCATTCTGGAATCTAGAACTACACAACCATACAATGAACCACATAATTAAAATAAAAACAAAAAAACAAACTGTGGTTTACATACATACATACACAGAATAACATCAATCATACACAAACTTCATACTGATATGTAATATATAAGCAATCTTTTTTTTCCTTTCAAAAATATTTTTGGAATTTTTTTTCCATTTTATTTCTATTTTACATATTTCTACTATTTAGACGGGGCTATTTAAACACCCATTATTGAACCATGAGGTTTTCTTTTTTTAATTCACAAAATAAAAGTGTAAGTACTAATCTACATAAACCACAGCAAAGTTTGCCCACTTCTAGACAGGTTGTGTTACTAGTCTAAAGAAGTCACTATGGCTTTGAGACGACACTGAGAAACTTTACTGTCATTTTGTGTGGTAACTGTTCCTCATGGCCAGGCACTACAAGTTGATTGCCTAGCTGTTATCCAGGCATTACAAGATGATTGCCTAGCTCTTGGCAGTGGAGCACCAGTTGAGGCTTATTAAGAAGGCAAAAATCCCATCTGCTTAGGCTGCTCTGGCACTAACCAACAAATCAAATGCGTTGCTCACCAACATGCACCAATGCATGTTTCTGACTCTCACACCGACACATAAACACACACACACAGAAAGAGAGGGAGATAGGGAGAGATAGGGAGAAAGAGCAGGGGAGAGGAGAGACAGACACACACACTTGTTTGTTGTCCAATCACAGCCAATAGCAAAGATGAGGAATATGCGGAGTGGGGTTGGGGACACTCCTGCCTGAGAAGCCTCAAAACCATCTATCCAGATTTGAGCAAACCTGCCGTGAATAAAGTGACCTACGGTATAAAGGCTCCGATTTTTGCAAGGGAATCCATTACATCTTTGTAAAAGACATACTCCTGTCCTAATGGAGGGTGGTGGTTTGGAGAGCTGATTGTGTGGGGATCAAGAAGGGCAGTTGGGGGCGATGGGGGTAAGATGGTGGGGGGGTGGAGGGTGGAGGGAGAGTTAGGCTGGGGGGGTGCTTCAGTAGTTGAAGTGCCTCTGACCAGGCTGGTGGACCAGCCCGCTGGTGGTGGTGGTCTTGGCCTGGCGGGCTCGCCCGTCGCGGAGCATGTTGAGGCGGCGGAGAGCGTTGCGGGAGAGCTGCTGGCGCTCCACGTTGTCCCGGATGCGCTGGGCCACGCGGCCATGTTTGACCTGGGCCAGGAGGGTGGCGTGGGCGGCCAACGCGGCTGCATAGCAGCCAGTAGAATGGCTTGGACGGCGCTGGATGTCAGTCCTGGGAAAGGATAAAACAAAGTTTTTGTGATATGCGATATGCTACTGGACACCTTAATTTCCTTCTGGATAAATAAAGTGTCTCTACTACTACTCTACTCTACTAAACTCTGATAATAGTACACACAACATGAAGTACACTACCAAATGAGAACCATGATGGTTCCAATGGTTCTTATCATTACTCTCCAACCCATTTTTTGATCATTTAACATCTGTCACAATAATCAACTAATAACTTGAAATCCACTGGTGTTGTAGAGAGCTTACATAAGTTTTATTTCAAATGAAAAGTAAAAAAACAGTAACTGACCTGTGCAGGGAGGGGTCACGAGAGCTCTCCTTTGCCAGGGGGCGGCTGCCGTGGCGAGGGTTGTGGACAGCGTAGACGGACATGCTGGGGTGCTCGATCAGCAGGTTCTCCAGAGGGCTTGTCTCCAGTAGGACTGGGGCGCGGCCCCCGGCGGTGAAGCACGGTGGCGGGGTGATGAACCAGCTCTCCTCCAGCGCACAGCCCAAAAGCTCCCCATCATCCTCCTCGTCCTCATCATCTCCCTCCTGTCCGCCCTCCACGTCCAGCCTCAGGAAGCCGCCATCCTCAGGGTCTGGGTCGGTATCGGCAGCTGAGTCCAGCGAGGAGCACGAGTAGGAGCGAAGCGGGCGATCGGGAGAGGGGGCCTCCAGGTCAGCCAGGTCCTCAGGCCGGACCTCCACCAGGCCGTCCCCACAGGAGCCTGCACAAGCCTCTGCTACAGACACAATAGAATAGAATAGGAAGCTTTTAATGTCATTGTACAATAACAAGACATGCTGCAACTACAACCAAATTATAAGTGCTACATCGAAGTGCTGTTTGGTGCTAATTTAAGTCCTAATATAAACGAAAACAAAACAAAACTACTACAAAATACAAATACTAACAACAGAAACAGAAACAAGGCAAAGGGTCAGAACAGATACCACTAACTGCCCCAATGCTATTTAGGACAAAGTTGGACAATGTTCAGAATGTCAGAGTTGTTCAGGTTCAAGTACAAAACATGGCAGATGATAGAATATTTGAAATGCTAAAAAAATTGGGACAGATTGCATCAATGACTTGGAGTATTATCCTAATGTCAACAACGGAAGGGGTTGATAAAGAGCACAATGAGGAACTGCAATTACAAGACCCTGCCCTTAGGGGGCGCAAGAGTCGCTAGCAGAGAGGCGCTCTGGAAGCTTTTCTGCCCTAGGACAAACACATTCAAACAAACTCTCAGACCACTTCCTTTGCTTTTAGCTCTGCTACCAATATGACCATAACAGGAAACTCTGCAGGTATTGATGTACTTTTAGTTGCAAATGAGAACAAAGAGCCATTGGAACAGGTCTGAAAAATCAAAGGTAATTACATTTCTTTAGATCACCTACTTTTAATGGTAGAATATTAACTAGTTCACTGAAGTATTCCCACACATGTTTATTACCTTGTTTTATGCCAAGTGACTAACGGGGTGACACCCTGTCCTAATTTTAAGATCAAAGATACATATGCATTGCAAATTTCCTCCTGATGAGAATAATACTCGCCCTTCCCTGTCCCACAAACCTAAAGCCCACATCCAGTCCAGTTTGTTTGTTCAGGCCAAAGGTTTAGCGCTCAAGCTTCTATAACCTGACACTTCCCCCCCTAACATCTCCCATGCCACAGGCCTGACAGATTGTGCATCCACAGGATGTGTTTCTTGCTGACAGCAAACATTTGGGTGGCATTGACCAGTAATCCTGACTGCATTCACTGACCCCTTAAACGTCTTATGGGCCTTCAGTGGCGTGTTGCCTGAAGCTAATTAACATCTAATCCTCTCAATCAGGTGGGGCCACAACAGTGGTGAAGCTACCCAAAACACACGCACAAGCTAGCTTCTCTTCTCTCTTCAATAAAGCAACGGATGGCAAACCAAGAACCATTTTGAGACCTGCATGGCTCTTGTGTCCAGACCTCCAAAAAACGTACAGATAGTACATCATGCTGCTCTACAACACCAGTGTTGATTTGCTGTGCTATGCATAGAAGGTGCTCATCAATGTTCTATGGAGTGGCTACTAGTAGAGTAGACTGGATGTTGGAAAAGGAAAAAGATGTGCATTTGACCAGGTTCCCTAAAGCTTGGTGGATGCAATATTTCTAAACTGCCAATAAAAATTAGCTGCAAGAGCAAGAGCAGAGCATACCTTAAGAGAATATTTTTTTGTCTTGACACTGGTTATGTTGATTACCCGGTGAATGTGTATTTGAGCAGTGCTTCTATTTTGATCTTTTTCCTATTTGGAATAGGTGATGGCACAGTCCCTAAGAAGGTGCTGATGGAAACTTTGAACCTTTCACATCAGATGACACAAACAGCTAGGTCGTGGGCTATGTATTACCAGATGATGGGCCAGTAGTTGCAACCTAAAATAGCATCTCCCTTCTCTCTAAAGATAGCCTTTCCTTAAAAAGAATAATCTAAGCTTGTGATTTCAATAAATTATGCCAGGGGCCAGGCTTTGACTAGCTTTGGTGTAGTTACCAATAAGCGCTGTCTTGAAACTAATCTTAATGAGGACCAAACTTTGAGAAATTGTTCACACATTACTATTGCATGGCCAGATGGCATATGCATTGTCTTATCTAGTAACTGCTTGAATAAAATCCAGTTCACAGCTAATGGTATCAATGGTTAGTGTTGCGTTTATGTACTGTACGTGAGTGGGTCTTACAATGCAATGCCATGAATGTGATGCGTAATCCAACCAGGATGCTTTTCCTGGTGACCTCTGGAGGTCTTTTTGTTTAACAGTCTAGTCTGATCACTTACCCTTAAACTGTAAACCTTCAACCCTCCTCTCACCCTCACCCCCCAAAACCCCCACCCCCCACACCCCCTTAAGATATGGGTCGGCTAAGATAGCCTTGCACCTGAAATATTCACACGCTGTATAATATGAGACGCCCCAACACTTACTTGCCACCTAGCTGCACTCAACACACCCCCACCCACTGCCCCACACAGACACAAACACCCTACAACACTAGCCAAACCCCTTTCTGGCAACAACAGGTCAGTCAACATCCAACATCTCTTTTTAAAAAAGGACACTGGCCGTCTGCCTGGTGTACAGTAGCATCCTGGTGTCAGCCATAAAGTCTGTCTGTAAGGACACAGGTGCTATCCTGTCCAAGTGGCCAAAGGCTAACCCTGATGATGTCAAACTTAGCTGACGTCCCTCCAGACCATTTTGTATTCATGAGCCATATGAGGAGCAGAGAGTGGTGAGCAGATTTCTTGCCGGGGCTATTTTGAAGCACTCCCATCAAAGGCATAAACTGTAATAGGCACTGATTAAATGCCTTCACCAACAATTTCCAGCAGAGGTAAAATTAAGATGAATGACTGATAATAGATAGGACTGGCAACATTTAGGGTGTGTTACATCAGCTTCATTAGTTTGGGTGTGTACTGGAAATGGCAGAGGTTGACTCACCTAGGCAGTTCACCAAGATCCACTCGTCATCATCCTCTTTCTCGTCGAAGCCTGGCTGGGCCATGCCTCCACGGACGTCCTCTGCCGAGTCACCGAACAGGATGCTGCTGAACCTCTGGAACATGGTGGCGCTGGCAGGTGGGGACCTGGAGGGCTGGGGCAGCGCTGGGCTGGTCGGACCCGCAGGCGAGGGGTGAGGGCGGGGTGCTTTGGTCATCAGCTGCGGAAACCGCTGCTTGGAGAAGTTTCCCGGAAGGTGCGGAGGTGCATGGGGGGTATGGTGCTCATCTGAGGAGGGGGGCTCTCTGAAGTTCACTCATAGCTGTTTCCCAAGGTGTGCAAAACTAACACAAAATACACAAAGGCCTAGAAAAAGAGCAAAATGCAAAAAACATGAAAAATGAATTCCTATATGTAATAACATAACAATACTCAAGTAATAACACCAGCAAACAGATATGGAGGCATACGCTACACAGTTGTAAATGCTTGTGGTTTTCCAAATTTCATATTGAATTGATTTAATTCCAAAAAACTACAGATTTGCTTGACCTGAGACACCTGTATGAAATAAGCCATAGCCTACAGCAACTAAAGTGATAACTGTATCAACGTTATACCAGGAGAGGGAGTAAACAAATATTTGCTTTGAACTTCTTTTGAGTGCACACTAGAATGTACCCGAAACCGGACTAACGACATTAATACTGCTGTTTACAACCATAGATGCTCACTGTAGATAACATGGGTCGTTCAGAAAAAGCACAACAGTTGCCGTTATGCTGCCTGTAGAGTACAGTGTAGAACGAATCTGTCGGAGCTTGCGTGCTTGCGAATTACGTAACCAGACGTCCTAGTCTTTGTATGCTGCGGACTGTACGAAAATGTCTCATGATGGGCAATCTACAAGAAATTTCCACTTGGCATCAAAGCAAACTAATGCCGGGATGTCCTCTAACGCTTTATCTTAAAAGAAACTATTAAACTCAAACCAACAACCCATCAAGTGCGCTTCGGAGACGGTTTGTTGATCTCTACGAACAAGAGGAGGGGTTGAGGGGGTTCTGCGTAACCTTACACCGACTGGGCGGAACACTACCGCAAAAGTGTTCAGCGCAATTTTAATGTAAAAATGTTGAATGTCTTGTGAAAGTAGCTTCATTCGTGATCAAGCGTATTCTAAGCCATAGCCACGACAGTGCAATTTCTCAAACAACGCACATTTTGGATAAGCCTTTTTGTCAGACGATGTGATAAGACCAACTTCTCAAATTATCTATTTTAAACACGTTCAACAGCATACCTCTAACTTATCATACACTTAGTATTGTAAAATATGTCATGTAGCATATGTCTATCACTGCTAAGCAGCATTTTAGAGGTCTACTTTCAAACGAACTTTTGTCCTTCCTGCGTCAGACAACAAAGAGCTCAAACTCACCTGCGGCACGAAGAAAACTGTGAACAGCAAAAAAAATATTTTGACGAACAATAAAAGACACTGAGGTAGATATTTTCTTTAAGGTATAAAAATATATTTGTTTTTCTTCGCAGAAGAAATTTAAGTTTATGGACCCTATTTCGGAGCAACGTCGTTTTTTCGTCAGCCCCGTCTAGGTCTCAACTACACCCTTTGTTGTTATTGTTGTGGAGCATTAACAGCTGATCGGGTTCAACGTCACGAAGGACGGCCCACTAGGCGGGCATTAGAGTCGTCAAATCAACCAATGAGCTTCTGCTATTGACTCTGACTGACTGTCACCAACGCACGTGACCCAGCCTAGAAGGAGACAAGACTGGGCATAGACCTGTCCAAGTGTCCAGAGAAAGAACTTCATGTATGGAGTGGAAGGTCTATACAATTCGACCTCTTCTTTATACATGGAAAAATCAATGATATTTTGTTGTTTTACAGTTTTCAATATTCAGATAAAAGTCTTTGTAAAATTTCTCCAGTAAAAATCATACAATGCAATTCAGTCTTGAGCTATAACTTCAGATACTATCACACAACTTTTTTCTCACTAATGTCCAAATGTCTTTATTTAAATAACCATCATCCTAGAAAACACTCATTCTTTCTTCTATCATGCTTATTTTGCTTATCTTAAGCGCTCTCATGTGACAGTGTGACATGAGGACATACTCCGCTCTGCCCTGAAGTAAGCACTGCATTTATTTGTCACATACGTAAGCAATGCGTGTATAGATTCAGCTAAATCAGTTGTCACAGGCTTGTGACCACTTGGTCTTGTGCCAAAATGGCCTCTCCAGTGGTGCACATAAGGTCCATTAAGTTAATGAAATATATTGAATAAATGTCAGAACCAGTGGAGCATCTCGCAGATATAGGTTCTTCTTCCTGAGCTGAGTCTTGGGAGCAAGAGAGAAAGGGGTCCCAACAAAAGAGATTACAGATTGCTCCCTATTCAGTATTTAGGTCAGCGTAAAGGCAACAAAGCCCCATTCCCCCCCTATACCCCAAAGAGATGAGGGGGTGCACAGAGGAGCAGTGCATATGGGCCCCAACCAATGATTCTTCAACTTCCCAAAAACAATGAAAATGATAACAAAAAAAGCCCTCTTTGCAGCTGCACTTAAGTAGGGCAACGCTGGTAAAGAAATCTGTGTGCACCTGGAGCCATCAGAAATATCCTCATTGACTAGCCATTCTTGTTTTTGTTTTTTTACTCATTTAATCTAACCACAACCACAAAAATCACTACTTTACATGGTGGAAATGACATGATAGAATGTTCAATTGTAATACTGAAGGCAAAACCAACAGTAGAATGAATTACTAGTCTTCTACCAAGTGTTGTACCCATTCATCTTTGTTGCTGTCTCAATCGCAGAGAACAAATATAATATGTGGGATACATAGCCAGTATAACTAGTATAACATTGGTTATACTAATAGTAGCATAACCAAGGCACACTAACACAAAAATACCACTCACAGAGACAAGAATGCATGTCAGAGAGGGAGAAAATTATCTCTGATACACAGTCCAGCCAAAAGGATCAACACTTCCTGAGGGAGCCAGAGACTGTATTTAGATCTGGGCAGACATGCACAACATGGAGAGAGTCGGGAGAAGAGAAAGGAGGTGGTGGAGGAGCAGAGAGTCAGCCATGTTGCCAGAGCCACATCATCTGTCCCCTTTGCTGACTGTCAGCCTCTAGAGTTTTAGGCCATTTGTGTTTGTGTAGTGAGAGGGACAGGCTCTTCCTGCTAGGCAAATATTTTCCTTTTTCTCCCATGCATGATGTAAGTATGATTCACAGCTCTCACAGTGTCACACTTTCCTCACTTCTGACCAAAAGTAGGAAAGAAAAAAACAAGGTCACACCTAAGGTACAGTATGTGGTGTTATAACACTGATAAGTTATCACGTCTGGAAATAGTAATTTTCCAAAACAGATGGTCCTCTATGTGTTATCTATGGGAAATGTAATCACCTTTATATATAATCTTGTGAAGTTGTTTATGTAGAAGTAAAGTGGCAATTAAAAAGTTGTTAGTTAAATGCTTAATTAAACTACTTATGCGTGTTATCATACTCATTTCATGGGGGAACAAGTTGTTTATCAGAGACCAGGAGAGTACAGCCATTTTATAAATGATTAACTTTGCCAAAACACAATGCATTTTCCATAATTTGCCATTGTAATTCTGGTCCATGCCCTGTAACAGCTGCACTAGATACACTGTGAATCTCTTGGGGAGTCTGCAGCAAATGTTATGTAATGTTGTTAATGTTTAGGCCATGTCCAGTACTTCATGTGCGGGTATTGCAGGTTGAATGACCAATCGCGTCATGTCGCCTCCCATTTGGAAACATTTGTTGACGCTGAAAAAGGGCTGTTGTTTGTTTGCAAACCAGTCATATCTTCCGTCATATCCTGTTTAGAAAATGCTATGAATGGGTCTATGTTCACAATAAAATGAATGCAGTAATTCTAGATCACATTCTTAATCAGTGGAAAGTGCACTCACATTCTACTTGCGCTGTACTAGGCTCATATTAAAGCATACTCAAACTTAAGTGTTTGAATTTACGACACCAATACCACTGTGGCCAAAAGGCCAACCGTATGTTGTATGTGCAGGTCAAGTCTCATGTAGCAGTCTCATGTAACTTAGGAATGCCAAGTTCACCGCAAAGTGAAGGAAACATTTGCAGAGCTGTAGTGAGGACTGGTAGCAGCAACAAACCAGCAACACTATTTTTAAGGAGCTATGCATTTTACAAAGCGTTTTTTTAAAGTGTGAGAAACCAAACAGGTTGAGAAACTTGCTAACCTATCTATTGCTAACCTTACTAAGAAGTGCACATTCCTTAAGGACTGGGGCAAGGAGTGTAACATCTAAGTGACATCTGGGTGGAGGATTGCATCAGCTGAGCAAGAGAGTCAAGGGGTTGGGTCACAACAAGGTGAATCACCAAGGTTTTGGGTGGAACAGCCTGTCCATCAAGTCTGAGGTAAAGGTATCCACTTTCCTGGCTTGTTCCTGAGGAAAAAAAATCAGGTTGGCATTGCTGGCAGCAAACACCACACAAGGAATCATCTGACACTGAATATACTGTACTACAGAACAACATCTAAAATGAAGATTTAAGTGCTTTGTGTCTGTGCATTAATCTTGCTCTGTACACATCATGTCACTAAGGCATATCCAGTGGCTTCCACTCACTCATTCACCTTACATGAATTCAACTTCAGTAAGGTTGCCTGATGAATTCAGAGAAGGTATGGCACATATTATGTGTGGGATGTCCTTGATAACTTCTGCCTTATACAGTAGATTCCTGACAATAAAGGGGGACAAAACTGGATCTGCAAATCATTTCAAAATACTGTAAAGTACTGTCCCCCCCAGTACAGACAAGAGACAAAATCAAAACATAAACACAAGTTGCACGCTAAAAGATATAAAGGTTTAAAATGCATATATTCTGGCTGTGGTATTGTTGTCAGTGAAATCTGTATCTGAATTGAGCATCTTTTCTTGGAGACACCAGGAGCATTTTACGATTACTTCCCACAAATTCTTACATATGACATCTTTAATCACACCTAAATATCTGAAACAGACTTGGAAGCAAATAGGTCTCTGACAAAATGGCAAGAAGGTTTCAGTTGACCTCACTTTTATTGGAAGATTTATACAAACGACATGGCAACAGGTGTTTTCTTTAAACAACATAGCATGGCACGTACCTTTTTTATCAAAAACTATGTCCTACAAAAGTGATCTGTTATCACATTTTTTCATACGTATGACCTATTGCACAAAGTGCACTTGGTGACATGATCTACTGTCTCACACTTGCATCAGCCAGTCTATGTCTGATGCAATATTTCTGACACAAACAGTATGAAATTAATAGCATTATTTATTTTTTTGGTAACACTTTATTTGAAGGTGTTTACATAAGAGTGACATGAGCATGTTATAAACTTGACATGACACATATCATGAACATAAATGTCAATGGTCATTTGTTTTTTGAAATGTTAAATAGTTTTTGGGATGCAGATATTGCAAAAACCGAATTACACTTAATGACAACAGTCATAAACAAGAATAAAGTGTCATCAATGTTCATGATATGCGTCATGCCACCCTGATGTAGACACCTCCAAATAAAGTGTTACCTGTTTTAATCTATTTCATATTACAAACACTGCTGTGTATGAAATAAATTAAAAGGCACAACAAAAAGAAACTTTTCAACACACTTAACAGAGCCTGAGAATGTTTTAGACATGAACTGGCTGTCATGAAGGAAACACACTTTAAAAACCCATTTCATGCTTAGAAATTCACATTAGTCTTTAAAGAAAAACACTAGCAAAAAACTTCCTGGGACACACATCCATGGAGTCAGGTGAATACCAACATGGATGGATATTTCACTGTTGTTAACTGCATCTATTATTGCCTATGCAAGTCAGCTTCATAAACAGCTTTTGTCCCCTTCAGAAATGGGGGGCCCAGGAGCACATGCGGTCATTTGATTAGCCTAAGGACCTTCACTCAAAGGCAGCCTCAGCTCACTGAAAGCCAGACTTTTAACTTTAAGCCAGATGTAACCAAAGCTACAACTTTGACCACTGCCTAGAACAACCTTTATAAAAGAATTTATGCAAAAAAGCTATGACAACATCTTGTCTCTGTCTGCGAACCTCCTATGATCCCTTCAGAAAAATATAACCCATTTGGAGGCTAAGCTAGACTTTGGCCCTTTGCGGGCCTTTGTTGTCAACTCTCACCCCTATTTGTACATCAGTCATCTGTGTTACAGTTGACTCCACATTAGAGAAACCTCATGCAAATAAGGGTCCCATGGCAGTTGGACGGGATGTTCTTTTTTTTTGAGAGAGAGAGGTCTGAGCAGACGAGGAGCGACTGAGTTGCTATGGTAATGGGGGCCGGCTTTGACGGATGAATCTGAGGCCACCTCATTCTTCTTGTAATGTTCCATGTGAAGAGTCCATGCAATGGCTATCATAATAATCCCGTCCCTTTGGACAATATGTGCCTCAGCCGGCCCACAGAAAGCCTGCCACTGTTTAAGTGCAGGAGAAGTACATGGAATAAACAGATAAACATTCTGGGTTTTCAGGTTACGCATATATAACATATAATACTGAGACCTAATTGGTTTCTCCTCTGCATCACACCTCTGCCATGTTGAGAGATAATATGACATATGGTTTAGGAGATATCTGGAATGAGTTTAGGGTGGACTGTCCGTTCACTGTCTGATTACCTACGCTACATGAAAAATTAGTGTTCAGAAACAGGAAAGCTAACACACGCCGTAAATAAGAACCCTCCGAAGTGCATGCCACAGCTTGATATGTGCAGCATGGAAAAAAACTGTGACAAAAGAGTGACAAAAAGTGACCAAAAAAAAAAAGAGACCTACAACCCCAGGAATTTTCACATTGAACATATAGCAATTTCGGCAAAGCAGAGTCTGTAAACAACAGTTTGTTGAGTTCAAACAGGGTTTAGAGTTTTCAGCATGTGTTTTCACAGAACCAGTGCAAAATATGGATTCTAGTGTGTCCTTCATCTCCAGAGGGATAAGGGCATCACAAAGACCAACTGTAAAATAATGCAAGTTCAGTTCTTTTTGCCTATTTTGTATTTCTGTCTTCAAAACTCTAGTAGCCTTTGTTCCCAAGATGCTTGTGTTGATGAAAAAACATTATTTGTCTGTTTAAAAAGACACAATGGAAGAAGCTGAACTTGCATTGATATGACTTGGGGGGAAAGAAAGAAATGTTATTGGTTACCTCATGTATATGCCTACTATTTTTAAAT
>CM059277.1:25830992-25885992 GCA_030347295.1 Setipinna tenuifilis
TTATGAGATGTTTAATGTACACTGTGGGCCTAGGGAATGCCGCAATTTCAAATTGTACATATGGCTTTTGACAATAAAAGCTGACTTTGACTTAACTCTAAAGTCAAATATCACCACTCAGCGCTTTGCTGCAATAAGGATCAGATGTTCGCATCCATGTAGGTATAGTTTTGCATTGTGCTTTTTCTGACATACAGATTTTTTTTATTACAAAGGGAACATTAGAAATACCTTAATCAGATGTAAATAATTGGCCTTTAATAACTTATATGCTGTAACAACACCGTATTTATCCAAAACGGTTAAATTATTGGTTCTGAAGAAAACTTTTCAGTTATGTATTTGTTTAAATGTAAATTTTGAAAAAAAAAAAAAAACAGCGCAGAATTTTTAAAACTCAGAGAATGGGTTCAAAGCTCTGGCCTGTAGCATGTCTATCTGCAGTGGGGAAATGAGTGTGTAGTACAGATGCTGACACAGAGTGTGTTGTGTACATGCTGAGGAAAAGATTGAAGGGAGTGTGTTGTATGTTTTATGCTTGAGGACTGGGGCATACAAGGTTGTGCAGTTGTGAGGTGTACCACGATTGTGCACCTGCCTGTGTGTGTGTGTGTGAGACAATGTTTCCTGTATCCCTGAAGCTGCAAACACAAAGCAATGTGCTTACTGCCTAGAATCTTGGAACATTCAGAAAATTTGATTCCTAATGAATATTACCTTGTAATATGGGATCAAATAAAGTATAAAAATGTGTGTGTGTGTGTGTGTGTGTGTGTGTGTGTGTGTGTGTGTTCGAAGCTTAAACTGAGTAACTTACTCTGTAAAATAAGTGTGTGCATTCTCCTCTTCCTTCCAATCTCTCCACAGCTGCTGGGCAAGGCAGTGGCCAGCTGCAAGACAACAAGGCACAAAAACAACATTATCACACAGTCACACACAACCATACACACACACACACACACACATCTACACACATGAACATATGCAGCTGTGCATGTGCAAATACAATGCTCAGACACATACATACTGAAACAAACAGGTGTGCAACTGTGTGCACACACATGCACACATAAACACACGGGCACCTGTTGTGCAAAGGTCCCTGCAGTCACACACTGACACACATCTCTCCACCTGCATGCAAAACAGAGGCAAAGTACAGCTCTGATAAGCCCAGTCTGACTCCACTGTGCCCCACACTGCAGAGCTTTAAGCCTGACAAGACAGACCACAACACCCAGCAGTGATGTGAATGTGTGTATGTGTGAGTGTGTGTGTGTCTATGTGTGTGTGTGTGTGTGTAAGCGGGCATGAATGTGCAAGTAAATTCTTTTGTGTTTTCATAATCACCAAATTGGCCCCTTAAAAGGCCAAGGCACGTCCATGATCGAGCAGGCCATGGGAGAGCTGGTGGGTGAGGGGGGGTGGGTGGGTGGGCAAACAGGGACAGCACTGGCAGGGCGAGTTGGGTGGAGTGTTTATTGCCGAGGGGGGTGGGGGGGGGCTGGGGCTCTAATTTTACACCCTCCATCTGTGGTGCGAGGGCCCAGACAGGAGAGGAGGGGGGGGAATGGGAATGGGCCTTGTCTCGCTGTCCGGTACGGTCTCCCCCCCCCCCCACACGACAGATAAGGCGGAGGCGGCGATGGTCATCGGCAGACAGTGGCCAGAGTCCACAACCCCCCCCACCCCCACCAACCCCCCAGAGAGCCACCAGCCTGGGACTCTCCACACAGGCCATCAGGTTCATTATTAGCTCAGTGTGAGACTGCCAAAGGTGACAGCACCAATGGGGAGAGAGAGAGAGAGAGAAATAGACACAGAAAGAGACAGAGAGAGATACAGATAAGGAAAGAGAGAGAGAGAGAGGGAGAGACAGAGACAGAAAGAGAGAAGAAGGCTAATAGAGAGAGGGTGGGGGAGTGGGTGGGAAGTTAAGACAAACTTTCCTTTCCTTTCCATCAGGGTCCAGGAAAGGTCAGGAAGATATGACAATGATATGTGTGTGTGGATGTGAATGTATGTGTGTGTGTGTGTGTGTGTAGGGAATGCATGCGAGTGTGAGTTTGTGGGTTTGTGTGTGTGTGTGTGTGTGTGTGTATGGGTGTGTGTGTGTGTGTGTGTGTGAGTATGCATGTGTGGATAGGGAATGCATGTGTGTGTGAGTTTGTGGGTTTGTGGGTTTGTGTGTGTGTGTGTGTGTGTATGCCTGTGAGTGTGTACATGCTGGAAGGGCCTTAGTGTGCATGTACAAGGCCAGCTGAGAGCAAGTGATGGCTGTTTGAGATTCTGCAAGGTCCTTTTTCTCCTCTTTCCCTGCTGCCATAAACAAACACACAAACACAAAGACACACACAAACACACACATACACACACACACACACATATACACACACACACACACACACACACACACACACTAATCAGGGCCACCAGAGCCCTCAGCAGCTTTGTTTACCACACCAGCAGACTAGTGATGGGGGGGGGGGGAGGGGGGCTATCGAGTGTCAGCACAGCAGCCAAACTCAGGGCAGGTCAGGGGGTGAGGGGAGGGGGGGTGGAGGGATACAGACAGCCAGAGGGAGAAAAAGAAAAACACACAGAGACACAGACAGACACACAGACTGAAAGTAATATGACAAACTGAAAAAAGTGCGCAGAAAGCCAAGCAGACTAAGGGAGGGGAGAGAATAACACAAAAGAGAGAGCGAGCGAGAGAGACAGAGACAGAGAAAAGCAGATGTTTGCAGTGGGACAGGAGAAAAAAAGGGAAGGAGGGGGAGAGAGAAAGTGATGGGGGCCGGAGAGAGTGACTAAAAAAGCAAGATAGAGTCACTAAGACACGTGAAAACCTTGCAGATTGTCTTCTCGCTCAAATCGATGACCAAATCCTTCAACTCCTAAACACACACAGAGCAAACACTAGCTGATAACACAGTCCCAGCTTTGCACTTGGACCAAACTTAACACCACCCCAGGGTGTCCGTTTCAAGCAGCAACATATAGCTTTTATTTTGCAAGAGAAAAATACAACCTTAAAATGCCCAACATGCTGTTTTAAAAAAAAACATTATATATATACAGTATATTCATTTGGTCAGTGGTCCTTGTGTTTTGTTGGCCCTGTTGTGTATTACTTTCAAGAACAAGTAGGCCATAGCTTTAAAAACACGGTGCCTCTAATTAAAATGACGACCAAGTGCAAAATTAGGCAAAGAGCAAAAGTGTCCTGGGCATGAACTATCATGCTGTGGGACGCATTGATATACTGTGCTGACCAAGCCATGTCTACACTTGCCATATTGCTCACGATACTGAATTAGTGCAAACACTTTGCCAGGTCATAAAATTATCTTTAGTCCACAGCCTAACCAGGAGACCTGTCTGTTTTTTTTAAAGTTTAGAACAAAGATCACCAGTGTCCTAGAAAATATAATTACACTGTTCATTCAAAAAATGATGCATGGAATGAAGTTCCATGTAGGGCTGTTCATATTCATTTGGTCTCCACACAAGGCAGTTGTTCCTCTAACTCTTATCACAGTAAATGTTGACATTGGGATATGTCACATGTTGGCATTTGGCTTGGTTTGCTGTTCTGACAAACTCATCTTTTATGGATGACTGCTGTCAGCCACTGACTGTGCAGATAATGATGTATATGTTTTTGGTGAATTATTCCACTGAACCACGCCACAAGATGAGAAGCCAGATAATCCAGAGGAACAAGGCAGAGCAGGAAGTAGATGTTCTGCATAGTCATGAGTCATGCAAGGCAACAGTGTGATCCGTTTCTGGACTCAAAAGAATAAAAAAAGAGAGCAAAATGTGTTATTCTTAGTGAGAGTTTAAGGAACTACAGTTGGAGGGTGTGTGGTGACCACACACTACAAGGGTGTGAAGATGAAGATGGGTGAGATGCATGCTGGGGCTTTGAAACCAGTCTTAGTGGGCCAGCCAAAGGAACTTCAGAACAGAAGATGTAAACAAGTTATTTTATACCTATTTTGTGAAGAAATGTTTTTTTTTTTGGTGGACAAACGGTTTTTGTTTTTTTGTTTTAGATAACTATTTTAGGTGGAGCTTACTGGAAGCCATGACACGAAATGAGAAGCTGGGTAATCCAGGGAGACAGAGCAGGTCCGAAGGTCAACATCCTGCATGGCCACGACTAATGAGAGTAGACAGAGTTATGATGAAATAATTGATTTATGTCAGTAAAAGACTACACAGAGAGTCAAAATGTGTTATTCTGAGAGAAAATCTCAGGAAATACCGTTAAGGAACGAAGTGAAGTTTAAGGGTGTAGTGGATATATACTGGTACAGTATGAAGTAGGGCTGGGCAATTCATCGAAAAATTAATCGAACCAACAATCGTAACCGTTAATTCACAATGGTCAAGCACCTGACTACTAATTCTTAATTATTACTAACACATGTGTTGTCATGTGATTCTTCCCAGTCCAGTTAATTCAAGATGACTTTGATTTAAAGTTTTATTGACCAGCCTTAATAGTGATAAAAATCGGGCAATATGGAAAAATATATAGTCATCAAATTTTTGGCCATATCGCCCAGCTCTAGTGTTAAGAAACACGTGAGGAATGCATACTGCAGTTTTGAAACCTGTCTAATAAATATGAGGATGAGAGTGACTTCAGGACAAATACATTCCTAAGCTGCAGGGCATACCTGTTTTGAAAGATATGCATCTACAGTATGCAACATAAGTGAGTACACCCCTCACATTTTTGTACATTTTTTATTATATCTTTCCAAGGGAGAAGTCTGAAGATATAACACTTTTCTACAACGTAAAGTGGGCAGTGTACAACTTGTATAATAGTGCAAATTTGCTGTTCCTTCAAAATAACTCAACACACAACCATTTATGTCTAAACCACTGGCAACAAAAGTGAGTACACTCCTAAATGAAAATGTCCAATTTGTGTCCAATTTGTGCCCAATTGGCAATTTTCCCTCCCTGGTGTCATGTGATCCGTTAGTGTTACAAGGTCTCAGGTGTAAATGGGGAGCAGGTGTATTAAATTTGGTGTTATCACTTTCACACTCTTTCATACTGGTCATTACAAGTTCAACATGGCACCTCATGGAAAAGAACTCTCTGGGGATATAGAAACGAGAATTATTGCTTTATATGAGGACGGTCTAGGCTATAAGAAAATTGCTAAAATCCTAAAACTGAGCTGCAGCACAGTGGCCAAGACCATACAGCGCTTTAAGAAGACAAGCTCCACTAAGAACAAGCCTCGCCATGGTCGACCGAAGAAGTTGAGTGTGCGTGCTCAGCGTCATATCCGGAGGCTGTGTCTTCAGAATAGACGTAAGAGTGCTGCCAACATTGCTGCAGAGGTTGCAGGGGTAGGGGGACCGCCTGTCAGTACGCAAAACATACGGCGCATGCTGCATCATACTGGTCTGCATGGCTATCGTCCCAGAAGGAAGCCTCTTCTGAAGATGGCTCACAAGATAGCCCGCAAAGAGTTTGCTAAAGGCAAGCAGACTAAGGGCATGGATTACTGGAACCATGTCCTGTGGTCTGATAAGACCAAAATAAACTTTTTTGGCTCAGATGGTGTCCAGTGTGTGTGGCGGCAAAAAGGGGAGGACTACAAAGACAACTGCATCCTGCCTATGGTCAAGCATGGTGGAGGAAGCATCCTGGTTTGGGGTTGTATGAGTGCTGCAGGCACCGGGGAGTTACACTTCATTGAGGGAACCATGAATTCCACTATGTATTGTGACATATTGAAGCAGAGCATGATCCCCTCCTTTCGGAAACTGGGCCACAGGGCGGTCTTTCAGCATGATCCCAGACCCCAAGCACACCTCCAGGATGACCACTGCCTGCTAAATAAACTGAGGGTGAAGGTGATGGACTGGCCTAGCATGTCCCCAGACCTGAACCCTATCGAGCATCTGTGGGGTATCCTGAAACGGAGGGTGAAGGAACGCAAGGTTTCTAATATCCACCAGCTCCGTGATGTCGTCATGGAGGAGTGGAAAAGGATTCCAGTGACCACCTGTCAAGCTCTAGTAAACTCCATGCCCAAGAGAGTTAAGGCAGTGCAGGACAATAATGGTGGCCACACAAAATATTGAGACTTTGGGCACAATTTGGACATTTCCACTACGGGGTGTACTCACTTTTGTTGCAGGGGTTTAGACTCTAATGGTTGTGTGTTGAGTTATTTTGAGGGAACAGCAAATTTGCACTATTGTACAAGTTGTACACTGCCTACTTTACGTTGTAAAAAAAGGTTTTATGTTTACACTTCTCCCATTGAAAGATATAATAAAAAATGTACAAAAATGTGAGGGGTGAGGGGTGTCACTTATGTTGCATACTGTATATGCATCATAACATGTAGGAAAGATATTATAATACAAAAGAAAATGTGGAGTAAAACAGTAAATGTAGGCCTGCATGTGAACACCAACAGTGTAACAGTGTAACAGGTATACTCCATGCACCATCATAAATTTGTTATTATTCCGCAAGTTAGCTGAGTATGTTTTGTTTATAATTTAGTGCTTATACGTCGCTTTGGAGAAAACATCTGCCAAATACTCTAACTCTAACTGTACATCGTGGTTATATTAGGTCCAAATACATTTGCAAGCAGTGATCATAGATGTACTGTCAGTGGCAATTTGGTGGGGTGACCGACAGGGCATTTCAGATGACGGAAACAAAAGCAAGTTAGTTTCTACATTTTTTATGAATATAAGCATTTTATAACTAGAATGTATTTGCCGTCTACCCCTGAGCTAGATAATAACAGCATACTTTCCCTTCTTTCCCCTGTGTGTGCTATTGTACTGACCGTCTGTGCAGTGTGACCCCCTCCACTACAACCACTGTTAACATAATTCAATGGAAGTGGGTTACATTAACTGGTATTCAAACAGAAAAGGGGACAGAATGGCCACTGGATAAAAAGAATGCATAACCTATTTATGGTGCCACTAGCACAAAAAGACATCCACACAAAGAGTCAACCAATATGAACAGTGACCTGTGGAGTCAATCTTTCCAAATGTCATGTGGATTGGTAAATATGAGTTTTTGGGTACAAAATTTGAGTTTTAACTACAATCATGAGCTTTAAATATGTTAACCACCAGCACAAGTGGGAAAATTGAAAGAGAGAGAGAGATGGAGACAGAGAGACAGATAGAGAGAGAGAAACAGACACAGAGACAGACACGAAGAGAGGTGGAATAAAAACAGAGATGAGAGAAACACCAGCGACAGAAAGCCAAACATTTACAGTATTAAAAGCTGTTTCTTGTCACCTTCAGCCCAACAGCATTTTGATACTTTACAGACTGTACCTGAATCACTACATCTCCCAAGTGTTTTGTCAACATAGTCCACGTGACTACAGGCCGCAGTGGAATAAAGCAGCTATAATACACATGCATGTTTTCCACAGGCAGCAATTTAAACTGTACAAAACACCAGACTCTGCTTGCATGTAGCACTTTTGTTTGTCTCCTCCTTGACAAACCATTTTGTTTATTTACTGCACACTGTATACAGTGTACATCCACATAAATAAATGCATGCAGATATACACAGACTTCATTTTAACCCCTGTGAAACTTCCTCATTTCAGACTAGGGGAGTCAATGGTCGACACCACAGTAATTACAAATAAGCAAAACCTGCACACAGCCTTACCTTTGTGCATGGTGCTGTTCTGCTCGTCGTGGAAGGTGGCGTTGCAGCTTCCAGTGCCAGGGTCACAGGAGCATTTCTCCGCACACTGGCAGCGCTGCAGACAGCCCAGCCCAAAGAAGCCCAGGGGGCATTCTGGGTAAGGAAGCAGATATGTAACCAAACAAATATTATGTGGTTTTTGAGGGATACGTGCTCGTGCAAACATATCAATATCTGTGCCGAGAGTTTAGAGAGACAGCCTTTTGAAAACAGGGCAATGGAGGAATGTTTACACATAACCTGCACCTTTTCGCTTATTGTTTTTAATGTTAGGTTTCGCTTGTCTCCCAGCTGTCCTCTGCTGTAATCTGCGAGGCTGTAAAAGCTGTAAAAGTTTGCCGTAAACAGCTTGTGAACTGAAACCTGATGCACCCTGAAGAAGTACTTAGGGTGAGGTGATTTTCCTTGGCTCTACTGGGCAAAGTACAAGTCTGAAGACAATAATCTTCTCAAGATCTACATAGAAAGAGGAAGTGATACGACATGCACCATCAGTGAGAATAATAAGGCCTCTGTGCACAATGCAGAGTGCTGAGTGTGGTTTACCACTTTTACACCGATATGAGGAAACAAGGCTGTTTGTGAACATCATCATGATGCCTGAAGACAGCTTCTGAAGAGGTCAAGCACTTACATAGACACCCACAGACAGACACAGACAGACACAGACACACAAAGACACACAAAGACACACAGAGACACACACAAAGACACACACAAAGACACACACAAAGACACACACAGACACACACAGACACACACAGACACACACAGACACACACAGACACACACAGACACACAAAGACACACAAAGACTGACACAGACACGTAAAGACACGCACACACAGACACAGAGACACACACACAGACACACACAGACACACACGCTTACCTTGGTCGCACAAATCACCATGGAAACCTGCTGGACAGGAGCAGCTGCCGTGGACGGGGTCGCATGTGCCTCCGTTTGCACATCTGCATGTTTGATTGCAGCCGTCGCCATAGAGACCCAGGGGGCATGCTGCACAGACAAGGGTGGAAGAGGAAGAACAGGACAAGGAGAACAACACAGTCTTCATTTCATGGCCAAGGCAGGTATGAAAACCCAAAAATTAGGAACCCAACATACAAAACAAAGCCACATGGCCACAACACTGGGGTAAAATTATGGCTTGTGGACTTTAGTAACAAATGCATTCACAGCTCATGATGACATTAAATACACATTAAATATACATACAGAACATACATACAGATATATACAGAAATTCCAAAAAACAAAATCTATACCAGGTGGGATCTTACTAAAAACGTCAACTGCAGTAGTCTGCCTATGGAGACAATCTGTAATCTCACCTATGCCTTCCTCACATTCTAGGCATAGATGGGATTACACAGCACGGCTGACACTCCTACTTGCTGCATGCTCACCTTGCCTGCAGTCTGAACCCGTCCAGCCAGCATCGCACACACAGCCATCTGCAGAGCAAAGACAAAACAAAAGTGATAAAGGGACAGAACGAGGAGCGAAGACATGACTTGTCCTGACATAAGCTGTGTAATAAGGCAAATAATGAACTGGTGACATCGAGCAATCAAGTCTTGATGGCGGTGGCTTACAAAAATAAAGAGGTCAAATTTTTGTACTGACATGGAAAAGAAGTGCACATTAAACAAACAAGGGCGCACCAAGCTCTTCCATCATTAGCAAGAGCACGCAAGTGCATGTTTTTGTTGACTCGTAAAATGCTTGCCCTATTTCTCAGGCACTCCGTATTAGCACCTTTGGTAGATAAGCTAGACAAACATGCTTGGGGCCGGGGGGGGGGCTCAAACCATTATCACGGGTATCCCGGTTCAAATCTGACCTAAAGTAATTTCCCGACCCCTTCCCCGTCTCTCTCTCTCCAGCTTATTTCCTGTCAAATTTCTTCTGCCATATCTAGTTAAAGGCTAAAGCCCCCAAAAACTCATAATACAAACAACATAAACAACATAAACATAATAATAAAAAAACAATCCCAAGGTCAAGGTCGTGACCTCACACTGGGCGCACTCACTTTCTGTGCAGATGCCATGGTCGCCACACTCTGGGGGCTGGCACACTAGACTGGCACAGTCGGGCTCCTGCCAACCCGGGTGGCACCGGCAGTCGCCCTGGACGCACACGCCGTGCCCGCTGCAGTTCTCTGGATGGCACAGGGGCTCGTGGACACACAGCACGGTGGACACGGCACGTGGGCAGTGCCAGACGGAGCGGGTCTCACTGCAGTGGGAGATGGCCAGGGTACGCACAGGTTAACAAATTAACATAATTCCTCCACATTCAAAAGTACATTATCAAAATGATTTGTGGATTACTGCCTAAAAAGGTGCAACAGTATACGTACAAAAATTATATTCCCAGTACTTACATTTTGAGTATTTATATTTGACATATTTTTAATATTTGACATACTTGCCTCTGGAGAGGGAGGGATGCTTTTCAGTATTTTGAACTTGAAGTTTTGGCCACAATTCTACCCGGTTACCACAATGGAGCAAAATTATGCCTTGTGGACTTAAACAAATGCATTCACAACACATGAGGCAAATATACATTAAAAGGCACTAGAGGTTAAATTGTGGTCAAAACTGGTACTGCAATCCAATTAGAAATACTAGAAAGAGTTATTCACCCTCTAGAGGCAAGAGGCAAAACACAAAATCAAAACATAATTATTATATTTAAAATATTTTGCTGCCACTTCATGGCTTGTGTTGTCACTTCCGCTGCTAAAGTAGGGCGACCACCACTTTTAATGCTATATTAGCATTTCATGGCCAAGGCAGGTATGAAAACCCAAAAATTAGGAACCCAACATACAAAACAAAGCCACATGGCCACAACACTGGAGTAAAATTATGGCTTGTGGACTTTAGTAACAAATGCTTGTGTTGTCACTTCCGCTGCTAAAAGTAGTCCATTGAGCAAATAGAATGTTTAAGTGTTGTGTAGCAATGTGTCTAGCTGCTAAATAATTTGCTGCAGCTTATTGCTGATATTCCGTTTACAATAAGTGAACAGACTACTTGTGCAGTGAAGAAGCACAAATATTTGACCTCCAAACATTGGACTGGCCCATTTAAAGTCAGTGGGACTGTTTGTATAATAAGTCCAAAATAATTTTCTTTCTGCAAACATATTTTCTAAATAATTCAAAATTTTGTTGTCAAAGTTGGTATAACATCTTGACACATGGATTGCATGTTAAAGACTGATCTATAGCAATGTTTATGAAAAAAATACAAACTAAAAGTTGACTTAAATGATAAGCATGAGTTATTATGTATGTAATCGCGCACCACTCATCAGAGGGATAGCTGGCCAGGGTACCGTTGACCACATATGTGGCTGATCCTCCTCCGTCCAGGTTGATGGCATTAATGACCCCTTGGTCTTTCAGGAACTCAGCTACCTCGTAGAGGCTCATGCTGCACACACAAACACACAGTCACAAAAACACAGTCAACTCAACAGTCATAGCCTGTCAGCATGGCTGTAGCCTCAAGGCTTCTCAACAGCATTTTTGTCTGTGACATTCTACGACACACCAACAAAGAGACAATCTCAATCGAAAAAGTCAATCGAAACCATACAATAACAAGTCACTGTCTTGCAACGTGACCAGTCTCTCAACCAAAAGAATTTGTGGTTCCAAGACCTTATAGTGTGACAGTCAATCGTAAATGTCTATCGCAAAAGACAATGAAATCCTATAATCTGACCATGCCGTTACACAGACACAATTAAACAGTGCTACAATGCAACATTGAAGCATTTTTATTTGTTAATGCGGCAGATGACTTGTTAAAAACGCAGGAATTTGTTCCATATATTAAAACATACCATGCTTCTATGTAGCCACCATTACATACTGTTTATTCAGCAGCCAGTTAGACTGGTTAGTGTTAACTGTCAGCAAATTGACATCTTAGAGCAACAACAACCTGTTTTCAACATTTCACACACAGTGGCACACATAGACACAGACAGAAACAGACAGACACAGACGAACCCTTGGTCGAACACACCTGCAGTGAGGTCAGGGCATCTCGCCCTAGTCCTACACTGACCACACAATGCCCCATTAAATCCACGGACAATTAAGTGACCCCCACCACCACCTCACCCCCCATAGGCCCCGTCGAGTGAGGGATCAATAGTGATAAAGAAGAGAGGGAGCACTGCTAATGCTCATCTACTTTTCCTCCCCTGCTGGCTCCTTCCTCCTATTGCCTGCCTGTACGACAACACTTTGAGATTTTTCCACTTTGGACCTGATTTTTTAGAAAAAGTGTATTTTCAGGACATCAAAACACCAGTGTTGTCTGAACGAAAGGCCAAGATGATACAAATCTTTTCTAGATTGACCTGAAGCACCATTTTTTTTAAGTGTAGATGCCTTCTTACTTCTTCAGTTACTCCCCAACTCTTGTTCTATCTAATCTGCTTATCGCTCACCCTCTGGTGTCGGTCTTGCCATCGATGTGGAAGAGGACGAGCCTGCCCTCTGCGTCGTGACCCACAGCTGTCCTGGCAGACACCACGTTCACAAACCTGTCAAACGATCCTTATGGAGAAGAACAAAACATGTACAAGAGTGTGTACAGAGGTAAACACATGTTTACAAGTATAATGGAAAAAAGGAGCAAGACCGGAGCACTCCGTTTACAAAGTTTTAATGGTGAAAACACGACTGCACGGCCCTGTACCAGATCATAAACACTCTTGCACAACAGACCCAATATCAGTGCTACGAATTTTTGGGGTGTATAAGCTAACAAATAAGCCTGTCATTCTCATATTTGTAAAAATAAATAAATAAAAATAAAAATGTGAAGTTAGTGTTCGCACACTGAGATCTCAAATCCCAAATGATTTTATTAGATTAACAACATAGTGCAACGTTTTGACCCACTAGGGTCTTCTTCAGGCACAAAGAATGGTATGTTACCCACAAGAAATATAAATATAGGCTACACCCTCCCTCACATCCACTGTTAAAAAGGTCTTCCTGGTAGCCAATTTCAGTTCTTAGAAACTATAGTGATGGACCACACTACTCGATGCAGGCCGTGGATTTGAAAAACCAGTTCCTCAGTAGAGGACACAAAGAGAAATGGGTAGAGACGACCAAAGGATTGGACCTTGGTAGGTCGAAACCTTGTGCTATGTTTCTAATCCGATATAATCAGTCTTTTGGGAAGATCTCAGTGTGTGGACACTTGCTTCACTTTTTTCTATCCTGCACCTGGCCTCAGTTAGCTGGGATGTGCATACATCTATTTTGACTAAATTTGTACATTTGTGCCACCAATGCGATATTATGAAAACAGTACAGAAAACCTACAGGATCTGGCCCCAGTTCTGAAGGCTGGTTAGAAATGAATTTGCTTTGAAAACAAAAGTGGGGCGTACAGCTCGGGTTGAAACTTTAAGTTCCGGGCATTAAATCAAAGGTAGCGGAAAAACAGATCATTACACCCTGAGACAAGTACTTTCAGTGGTGTCCATCATGCGATCAGTTTACCACTATCTTTTATGACCAAAGTAACACAATGAAAGATGTCTTGAGGGACAAAACACAGCTTTGTGTTCCCATGGGAGCCTCTCTGTTACTGAAACAAAAACACAGGATATGCCGCCCATTTGACTCCATGAGGCCCACTGCAGTCTATCCACTGTTATGTAGTTAGAGTAAGTTGAAGCTAAATATGTCAACTACATAACTGTCATTTAAACTGAGCATTTAAAGTTAGTGTTTTATAACATAGGAGCATCACAGATATTTTACACACTTCCATTACCACACAAAATATTACGTGAAAATCTCTACTCTTTATGTTTCAGACAGGCCTTGATATTTCAGGTATTTTTTAAAAGAGTCTCAGTGCTGAAGCCATACCTATCCCATTGTAACTTCCATGCCAACCAGACTAACATATCATGTTAGGTTTATTGTACAATTAGTTAATTATTTTTATTGTTATTATTGTTGATCATGATGGCATTAATAATGGTAGCACTATTTTTATGGATATTTTATTGTAGTTCAAATGTCAATGTCTTGGTTATTTTCATGTTGCAAGTCATTCAACCCCAACTACCTGTTTTCTGTGTCTTGTCGCACTCTGCCGCAATGCTCTCCTTGATGTACACCTGTCTGTTCCTCAGTAGCCACACCACGCCGGAGATCAGCTGCACAAACGGGTTCTCCTGCTCCCGCATGTCGTCTTCAGACAGGTACCTACGACCAAACAGGAGATCACAAGATGTGGAAGTGGACGTGGAGGAACTGTGATTGCGCACCAATTCAATTTTCCTAGAGAGCTCAAATTAGTGAGTGAGGAAACCAATCACTGCACAAGAATTATGGTCATGTGGTCATGTTTGTGTCACAAACTTAGATTTGTTAACTACATGCTAGGTCACAAAGAAACCTTTTTACAAAGAGAAAATATTAATTAAATGGTATTTTTTTTCTCTGGACATGGAGTAGCTTTTATATAACATTTACATTTAAAAACTTCAGAACAAAATCACAATGAAAGTGTAAGTTACATTGTAAGTGATTTTTAGGGGCACGGTGCAATTGTACATTTACAAATGTTGAAGAGACATTCATGTTTTCAAAAGAGAAAGGGTGCTAAAAACACAGTCAACACAATTCTGACCAGAGATATCATGACAACAACAAAAACATACCCCCTGAGCCCCACACATAAATGTATAGGCTTTTTGTGATATTTATTTTCACAATGTGGAAAAACATCTTACATAACTTACAAGATCACTCTCAAAGCAGTAGATAACAATGAACTAAAACACTCTCAATGGACCTAGGTTGTTACCACATTGACCTAACCTGTTACCACACTAACAACAGGTAAGCTCTGTAGCAGTGTCCCACCAGCCAAGCCCATCTCGCTGCTCCACATAGGTGTCTTTATGACTTCATTGAGTTTGTTATCAATTCTGAGACTTCCTGTGTGTGTGTTTTTTTCCCTCTCGTGCAGGGAACATTCCAGGGTAGCCCATAACTTGTACTAGTTAAAGCTTGTCTGGCTGGAGCGGATACAAAAGTGCTGATGTTCCACTTATTTTGTTTCCAAGAAAAGACCAGACACGTTACGCAACAGTGTTTAGGTATCACTGTTGTTGTTGGAAGTGGGAGGGGGGGGGCAGTGTGTAAAAGATAGTGCTTTATATCCGCTACACAACGACTCAAGCTTTTATAAATAAGATCAGGTCTGTCTTACATTCTCTTCTGATATCCAGACCTAAGGCTATGCTACACAACTGTGACTGGTTTTAATTTAATTGTTTGACATTCTGCTTGGTGTGTGTTTATTACAACTATGGTTTTGGGTCACCCAGAAGTGTGGCTAGATGCCAGCAGCATAGCGCAAGCTTTGGCCTTGTTCCAGTGAGAGAAAACTGCTTTAAAAAAAAGCTAATTTTTCCATCCAAGAAAGGCTGCAGCTTTTTTTTTCCACAGACCATGAAAATAACACAAGGGTCGTTTGAGGTCATGGTTCTGCAGAGTGTCTTAGTTCCCACAGTTTCTGAACAGTTCCTGAACAGATAGTGCTCACTTTTCTGTGTAAGCATCTGACTGCACAATTCCACTCTACTGACTGACTGACTTACTGACTGACTGGTGACAACAACAATCAATGGCACAGTCAGAAAAAAGAAAGGTGCAGGTGAAAACAATTATGAGTAATTAGTAGTAATTAGCAGTAGTAATTAGTAATATTATACAGGTATGATATGGTCAAAGCACAGTCAGAGATTGCTATGACACATTTTATTCTGGAACATAAAGACACTGCAAGCATCAGGAAGCCAGATGGCCCAGAGTCTCATTTCACTGTGGCTTCTTCTGGCTGCATGTGGAAATGGCCTTGGGCAGCCCCAGGAATCTCCCAACTACTTCCCACAATAGTGGAAAAAAAACAGCCATAGGCCATATACAGAGACCACTGCCAACTTTAAGTGAGGCATAAAGAGAGTATATTTTTTTCAGTTTGTGAAAGGTACTACATGTAGGACTCGGACCAAACTGAGGTACTACATGTAGGACTCTGGTACTACAAGGTACTACATGTAGGACTCTGACCAAACTGGCACTGCAGTCAAATTTGACATATGACTGTATGTATAAGGGAAACAAAGTATTTCACAAAGCACAAAACTTATTAGCAGAATTTATTAGCTATAAATTAAGTTTTAAAATGTGTATATTCTGACAGTGCTAGCACCTTCAACAGGTCACTCAAATGTCTTTCTACAGCTTATTATGCACTCTAAAAAACTCTAGTAGGTTTCCTTGAAGTGTGGCTCACCCGAACACAAGAGTGCCATCCTTCCTGATCCCGAACTGTGCGTTCTGAACTCCTCCACTGTCCTGGACCACTTCCCCGTCACTCACCACGTTTCCCAAACAGTTAAAATGGTCCACGTCAAAGAAGCCTCCATTCTGTGCATACAGGCACTCCCTCAGCCTGGCCGTCTCGGCCACCTGAGCTTTGCTGCGCTGTCCGCAGCCCCCCCGGCCTCCGGGCTCCAGCACTGACACGGTCCTCAGGGGGTTGCTGACCACCGTGATGTGGCCGCTCACCCACCTGGGCGGCCAAGACTGTTGCATGTCCTTCACGAACAATCTGGACTCGGCCACGGGGGACGCGCTGAGGTTGTGGGCCTGCCAGGTCTCGTGGGTGACGTTGCCATGCAAGACAGGCTGGCAGTCTCTCACGTGCCGGTGGGAATGGGGAGAACCGTGGCGGGATCCAGGAGGGTAGGGGAGCAGAAGATCATCGCCCAGAGAATACCTGTGGAGGGCACAGTTGATTACTGTGATTTAAAGCAACACTAAGTAGTTTTTGTCTTCGGTCGCCCTACAGGTTGGAAATGGAATTGTTTCTCATAGAGAACTACAGAAAGAGGGCCCCCTTCTTCAAACTTACTTAGTGTGGTTATAGCCCATGGAGGGCGGCAAAGCGAATTCAAAAATGTCTTTCACCCTCTTACAAGTCGATGAACAACTGAAATGATTTTGGAAACATTACTTTAAGGTTGAAAAAACTACTAAGGGATGCTTTAACACCTTACCATAAGGCAACCACACATGATACGTCAAAGAAAAAGGAATGCTGTCTGCAATTACATGTTTTTTATTAGATATGCACAATTTGCAGAAGTAAGCTGGAAAAAGCTCTGCATTTATACATTTTGATGCAAAGAACTCAAACAATACAGCATACACAGTATTGACAACACCACCGACAGCAAACTTAACTAACCAGTCAGCCCAAAGTGAAACACAATCCACTAAGTGAGGTAACTCACATGGGGCCCTGAGTTGTGTAACTCTTATGCAAGGCCTTGTCCGTTTAACTAGCATCATATGACCATACAACAAACATCTCTTAACATAGGCATCCAGTGTCACGGTATCTCTCATAGACTGTCTCTACTGACTCTATCTTGAGTGGTCTTAAGTGGTCTGTTATTGGACCTGCACTCTCCAGGCCACCACCACAACCCCGAAACCATTCTGTGGGCGCGCGGGCCAACACTACCCTCTAGTGACCATCAATTAAGGTTGTGCATCATGCCGAGACAATTAACAATTGATCGTATTATACTTGGTTTACCTAAGAAAGTTGGCTCATTTGTAAACTGTCACAATTGAACGTCTGCCGTATTTAATGTCTATAGATAATGAAAACTGTCCGCTTGCCTTCATTTAAATCCTAAACTGATGTAGGCACATGTTTAGTCATTTGCGTCTGCATATCATATGCGGAAATAAAAATTAGGCATCCAGCAAAGCAGGTCGTTTCCCTGTATTTGAAAAAGCGAAATAGTTCGTTTCTAATTAGATATCCTAGCGGTGTAACACTTTAAGTGGTTATTTCTTTCCCAGACCAGACAAGATTTTATTAAGAGGCTTTTGACTTGGCCTATGCGCGTTGTCTACATTTAGAATAAGTTCCTCTACAACAGCTGTGAACGTTTGATACAAAGTTTCACAAATTCTTCATCTTACCGTGAATTCACACCTTCTGTTAATCCTAAAGCGACGCATGACAGTATGACAATCCATACAGCAATACAGTGTAATATTATTGCCATAAGATAGAGAACACAAAATATACTTTGTCTTGCTGAACCTATCACACATATAACCTAATGTTTGCCATGTTGAAATTTGTGTTTGCTTATCCGGGTCTATCACATGACAGACTTGTCAGGGGACTGACCAAAAAAGATAGGGAGGAGGCAACGTTATTCGCAACATATGTTTTACTGGGCAAATGACCACTGGACTAATTAAGTTTACGCGAAAATCATGGAACAATGTATGCGTTCTATTTTATATGTTATACCTTAGCAAAAGATGACAGAAATACCAGAAACTTACCAAGCGGAACATATCTGCGACGTCGGAGTATGAAATGTGTGACACAAGGCAAAAGGTGAAAGTTGAAGGGTATGCGGCAGCTTGTCAACATGGCATCTATTAGCGCCAAGCATGGAATACTCTCTACTAAATCATGTCTTCAAAAAAAGATATTACCATATTCTATTTGTATACAAAGAACGACAGAAGTGAAGTGTTTAAGGGCATCAACAAACTCAAGTAATCAACATAACGAAAAATACTGCATCGATCTTGTAAGGTAGGCTACTTACATCAAGATTCTTTCAGACTTCTGGCTTCATATTCAATCATGACACTTTCTGGTTTGTGAAATGTGTCTCTCACAACGCCAGAAATAAAGTAAGGTTTTTAGCTTTTAGCTTTTAAGTTACTGCTGTTTTCCCACGCTTGCATTTACAAACGCACTGTAGTAAGCGCCCTTCCATTGAAGTTGTTTGAAAGACTCTTGATCTATTCAAATTTAGGTTGGCTTACCTATGTGGTTCACTGATGGATTGTTAGCCTAAATAGATTTATATCTATTCTACACATAGCTTACATAAGACGTGGGTACGTTCTTTGCTTGTGTTTTTTAATGCAGTTGTTCATAGCTATTTCACTATTTGTTAGGTCGCGGGACTATGACGGATTTCTGTGTTCACTTCTTTTACCTGAAGCAGCCCGCCGAGCCTCCTTGGCACTGAGGGCTTTTAATGTGGAACTGGCACAGGCAGGTATTCCAGCTTTGCTATATTATCAGCCTCCCGCAACATTGTTCATTAAAAGAGTATGCCATTTGGTTCACGTTGTTCTAAGTCGTAGGCCTGCATTCGTGTCTGTCTGTAAAACCTGTAAAGTTATATATGCTGTGCTGGAGGTGGATTTGTGTTCTTTCCTGATTTAGGTGAAGGACTCCGTTTCTCAAAAAACGATCGGTTTGATGCGTATGCAATTCTGGAAAACAGCAGTCGAAGACATTTACAGGGACGACCCCCCAGTCCAGCCAATTGGTATTGAATTATGGAAGGTTGGTGCAGTCTCTTTTGTAATATTGTACGTCTGTCTTGACATATATTGATGTGTCTAGTTTTGCTGAATGAGGATGCAAGGATGCATTTATGCTGATAATATTCGCAGGCTGTTCGGAAGCATACACTAACCAGAAGGTGGATGTTGAGAATCATATCTGAGAGAGTAAGTAAAGAACACGTACTCATGACACTTTTTTTTTTTTTTTTTTTTTTTTTTTTAAATCAGCTCACATTAAAGCTGCACTAAGTCATAGATAAATGAACACTCCACAAAGATTCTCTGTGATTACAGAATCCAGAGGAGTAGATATGTTATTTGTGATCTCTCTAATGGTATTATACAATGTCTGTTTGATAAGTTATCCCATCTGGATGTAAATAAGTGGCCATATTTTGTGCTTATTTGATGTGGATAGGAGAAAGATCTGGAGGACCGGGCATACAGAACCCTTAAGGAGCTGGAATCCTACTCTGAGAACACCCAGTCTTCTCTTCTCTACCTTCTCCTAGAGACATTAGGTGAGCTGACAAAACCACAGAATTCACTTGTTTTGTTCTGTATAGGTTAATGAGCCACCTCCAAGAAAAAAAAATAATCTTGAAGCGACCTTGTTTTTTTTTTCATCACTGGAACTACTGCATGGCAAAGCTTTATTGTCTCCCTCCCGGGCTTGAATTTATCAGATATGTAGAGATTATTTTCAAAAAATGAAAGGGCTATTAGAGACAAATGCTCTGGAAAATTGGGGAAAACATTTTGGCCACGTTGTCTTGTCTGTCACTAAAAAGCAGACTATGGTTTAAAGTAGTAGAGAAACATGCTCAAGAGTAATTCATCTTTACAGGGTGTATAAATGTAGACTGAAACATATACTAAATGCCTAGACTAATTTCTGAATATATGAAAATCTGATTAAAATTTCACCGGTGTGGAGGGTTCAGTGTTTTTTTTTTTTTTACATGAGGGTTAGGATTGTCTACCGAAGTGGAGAGATCAAATGAATTTAGGGCACTTTTGCTTTCCTTCCTTCCTTCCTTTCTTCCTTTCTTTCTTTTTTTTGGTAATCAGGTTTCCTGACTTGGTTTTGCTTTATTTAATCAGATGCAGATGCAGATATGCCAAATGCATCCTTTGTTAATGCCTTGCACTCATCTAATATTGTGCACCCAATACAGGCGTGAAAGACGTACACGCGGACCATGCAGCCAGCCATATTGGCAAGGCACAGGGCATTGTCACATGCCTACGAGCGACGCCATACCACAGCCAACGCAGGAGGGTCTACCTGCCCATGGACATCTGCATGCTGGTTGGTGGAAAAGCTACATTCAGTTACAAACAGTAGCAGAGTCACTGCATGAGGAGTATTTAGGTCATATGAGACATGCGTGCTAAGCAAAGGCTTTGATAACAGTGTGTGACTTAAAAGGGTTTCCATTGGCCATGGAATGTCTTAAACATCATGACATTTCTATACAGTCTGTTCCAGACATGAAAGTAGGAAAATTTGATACATTTGTAGACAAAGTCAGGAAATATCAGGAAATTTGAGTAACTGTATGTAGTTGTCTCCAAAATGTGATATTTATTTCTTGGTCTTTATTGGCTGTTCTCGTGTCTTGCTTGGGTTGTTGTATTTTAAAGCCTCTTTCCTGCTCTAAAAACACTTTGATTTAAAATACCTTGTTTATTTGGCTTAGAACCCAGGTGGTACATTGTATCATTTTTTTTATATAGAAGGCTCATGAAAATTCTGCTTTTTAGTTAGGAAAACTCTGGGAAACGTATTTGACTTATCCCCAGTAAATCAGAATGAATAAGCCAAAGAATAGGGGTCCATGGGCATCAGCTAGCTAGTGAAATGGAGAAATGTTTTATTCATGACGTGGGGGAGCAAGTAACAAGTAACACCATGTACAAGCAACAAAACCCAAAATCTCTAGGGTGAGACCCCAAAGTTTATCCAGGTTTGCTAATCTGGTTACAATGTCACAAGGAACTCACATGGGTTAGTGTCATCACAGTCTTTACATTCTTCAAGAACAGGATATGTGTTTGACGCCTGAAGGTCTCATGTTTCGTATTTGGAGTGGCAGAATATTGAAGGCACATGCCAAAGCGGCAGACTAAGTCTGCTTTTCTTACAAATATGATGTGAGTATAGGGAAATCAAATATAAATTATATAAAGGTGTTAAGAGTATAAAGAGTGGTAATGTGTTAATTTACTCAGTTCTAATTCATAAAAGCAGATATCCATTATAAACATACAAATAACTGTTAAGGGTGGACCGACTTCCCGATTTTATTTATTTTATTTTATTTTTTTTTATAATTGGAACACGATTGAGCACACCAAACCTAACCGACAGTGTCTGATAGGACTGAATCAGTTGTGAACACAAACATAAAGACAAAGTAAAAATACAACAGACTTTCATGTCACAATCACAACCGTGAGGACATGAAACAGACTGGTACCGATCAAATCAAACAGGTTTAAATTAATCGGAATTGCGCCAACAACGGAACAGTCATTTCAGAGTTAAACCGGCTTCCCCAACAAACATCATGACTAATGACTGCCCAACTGCCTCCAGCTAACACCGACTACTTGCTACTGGCCTCGATGTTCCATCGTATCAGTATTGGGGTTACAAATCGGAAGGGCTGTGCCTAGCTTTAGTAGATAAACACTCTTAGAATCATATGAATATCCAGAAATTTCCCGACATTCTACATGTAGCAACTAGCAAGTGATTACTGCAGTGTTGTAGTCACCTCTGGCCAGGATGAGGTAGTTGTGTGGTGGGATGGTGGGATGGTGGTGCTGGAACAGGGGCAGCATGAAGCAGGCTGGATGACCTTCTGCCAGCTTTGGACATGAACATGTGTGAATAAGCATTATACAGATACTCCAGCACACTGACAAATGAACACATACACACTCGTCCTCACTCTCAAACAGGCTCTCACACAACACATAGCCACACATGCATGTTCACACACACACACACACACACACACACACACACACACACACAGATGCATGGGCACACACAAGCATTCATTCATTTCATTTATTTAGTTTTTTATTATGGACCATGTACAATTTTAAACATAAATGTTGCCATTTGATGTATTGTACCAGAGTTAGCCAAAGGCTAATTTACATCTGCAGTCCCCTGGCAGGACATAATAAAAATAATTTACAGTAGCCTACATGTAAAAACATACACACATACAAATATCACACCGCCTGCTTCACTTACACACATATCGCTCACGCACGCACGCACGCACAAACACACACAAATAGAGAGAGAGATAGGCACACACACACAAAGCACATTTAGTCAGCACCATGGAGAGAAAAAAAAAAGAAATCAGTGATTGCAGATTTGAGCACAAGAACATGTGTGAATAAGCATCATACAGATACTCCAGCACACAGCATCTCAGCAGTGTACTCTCTGACACACAGACACATACACATACAGATTGCCCTTCACACAAGCATACTGCTGCACTCACACAAAAACATGTGTGTATAATACAGCAGCACACTGACAATGGCATTAAAATATCAGCAATGTACACATTCTCTCTCTCTCTCTCTCTCTCTGTCGCTCGCTCTCTCTCTCTGTCTCTCTCTCTCTGTCTCTCTCTCTCTGTCTCTCTCGCTCTCTCACACACACACACACACACACACAGTTTATGCCTTATCTTATCAGGACACCCTGGTTTAAATAAAGGAAAGACCAGGAAAGATCCATATGGCAACAGTAGCCAAACAGAGATTGAGTCATAGTGGGACGCCCATGTGCAGGAATTAAGCCAAACCTCTGCTTTTGTTTTACACCATCTGTCAGCCTAAAGACGATCAACGTGCCATAGGATGAGCCAGAGAGCCGGAGTTGTCTGAAGGGTCATGATTTCCGATGCAGTGGAAAAAAATCCATTGTACCCAATGTAATAATACCGCACAGTAAACCCATCAACAGCCCCCACCTCCTTCCCCCTGTGTGAGAGACGATAAATGCAGCGCACATGTTTTGACAACAGGGGGCACTGTTGTAATGCTGTGGTTACATGAGCAGGACCAAACACAGCTGGTCACTATCGCTGGTCTCCTGTCATTAGTGGACAGCGAGTGCTATAAATTGCCCACTCATTTCCTTTTTAATTTTCATGCGGACGTCAGTTCTAAGTGTTCACCCAGAACACCTCCGGGACATTGCAAAAAAAAATGTTTTATAATGACACAGCCAGAGATCAGCACAGCTAACAACTTCATATGGTGCATCAGAGTGGCAGTGTGACCAATTTCAGCTTCTTTGCATTAGCCATAATTGCCTCTGCATGCCACAGTTTTTGTCCCAGACATTTTAATTGTTTTAAAGCGGACCATGGGTCCTTATTTTCACTGTTTATCATATTGATTTTTTTTTTGAAGCGTCCTGAAATGGATTAATATGCTTTAAAGATGCAAAACGTATAGCCTTCTTGTACTTCATGACTGTATTCAGCCTTAGTCTGTAACATTGTTTTCTGGTCACTGCGTTCAGATTGGACATGAAAGCAGTTCCGTTTGGACATTAAAACAGTAAAGAGTGATTTGACTGGAAACTGGAATTCCTTAAAGCTGCTGTTGACAAGTCTGCAAATTGCCTGAAAATTCAAAAACATACAAAATCTTAATCCTTCCCCAACAATCCCCTGAGCTCAAAAAAGACTCTCCCCTTCCTCCCTTCTCCTTTTACAGATGTGCTAGTGCATGTGACAGTGAGTGCACAGGTGAACGAGTACCATGTCCACAGCCACAGCAAGAAGGTTTGATTGACATGTGCTACCACTTCCCATTTGCTCTGACAGGTTCCCAATCATCATGTGATAGTTAGGATAGTGTGATAGTTTTACAAATCTGACTACAGCCTGTAGGTGCTGCCAAAGGGGTTGTATTTGTCCATAAACTGCCCATTTCCTGTCCTACTGGCAGAACTTTGTGACAGTTCCATCAAATATGTTTAAAACATGCTTATAAAGACCTGCTGACAGCACCCTTCACCTGAGGCAACATCTCTGTGCTGTTGCTTTGACAACATTTTTTTTTCCACACTGTTCCAAGGACTGTGGTACAGGGTGGCCTCAACTTTTACCAGGTGACTTAACCTTGCACCAGAGAAAAAGTGAGGGGGAAAAATGGCCAGTCCAATCGTAGCTAGGCATTTTCTGTGCAAGTGGGACAAATGGCTCCTGAAGAATACAGTTACTTTGTCTACTGTGTGTACGTTGGGTTTTTGTAGGTGCTTACACTGTTTAACACACTAAAGAGAAAGGAGAAATTGGGAAAGCATCGCAGGATGTCCCTTTCAGTACATCCGTTTTTGTGGAGATGTAGAACTGGCTGTAAATCTTTAAAATATACTGAAAGATTTTTGCTAGTCATAACGGTTGGCCATTGTGAAGTTCAATTTTTTTCTGCTGTGGTTACCAAGTTTGTTTGACCTCAAGAGGCAGTGGTGTTTTCTTATTCTCTCAGTGTGACACTTTGCACCATTCTTTCACCACAGTTCATTTCAGGAGAGTTCCACATGGCAGAGAGATGTAGGGAAAACACAAAGACAATTTTTTTGTGCAGTTTGCTGGGATGGCTCTTTTAAGAAGAACCAGAAGGTGCCTGTCAAAGGGAATTGGTGCAGGGGTGTGAAAGGTCTCAGAGGAACCGTAGATAGTCAGACAGGAAGGCCAGGCAAACAGAATAGCCCTTTGAAAGGTAATGAACATGGCACCATTAGATTTTGTCCAGGTCACTGACAAATCAGTATAAAAAAAAACATTTATAAAGTGGTGTACTGACGGCATCGCTATTCTTCAGTGCACTTTAGATTTTTTTGTTATTCTGCAAAAACATTGTTTGTTTGTCACAGTTCATAACATCCTTGAGGCGCTGTTGACGGAGATGTTCTGTCTATATATGGATAAATCGCTTGGGGGGGGTTGTCTGGTCTGTCACTCTGGCTGTTTGCTTAATGTCTTCTTTTCATTTGTAAACATAACCTTGCGTGTCCAGAGGCCAAAAGGTCTAATTTTACCCAAAGAGTTGTCAACCTCTATGCGGCAACACCATTCAAATGGTGTAAAAGAAACCCAGTCCTCCAGATCAATGAAGACAGACCTGACTTTCCTGCAATTATTCAGCATGGTTATTTTTTTCAACAAATTCATTTGTTCACTATGCACTTTCTAAAAATAAATCTGTAGTTATATGGAATTTAAAGGCGATTGAGATTTTTAAATCAAGAGCAAGAGATTGGGTGGCATTGCAATCACAGAATGCCTATTGTGGTTTCTAACAGAACGCTTATTGTGCTGAAAGTCAATTAGTAGAGCTTTAGATGTGTTAAATGCAATGCCTATACGGTATTGTAAAACCCTTCTGTTTTCTTTCTAATATAACAAAGCAGCACTGGTCGAACTCTGCAGACCAATAGCTTTGAAGAGTGGGTGGTTAGTAATTTCGGTTCATTCGACATGGCTCTCAGTTTGCACAGGCATGCAAAGAAAAGTCTAGAAAACCAAGACGGAGAATTAAAACGGCGAATCAAATGACAAAATGTGTGTAGTGTCTGCTGGAATTGGTGACTTTGGCCTCAGTTTCGAGTTGTGAAGAGGAGGTTGAGTGAAATGATTACCCATGATGGGTAATCATGGGGTATAGGTGCCTTTCTGCCTTAGTTCATACTACCCCCTGGTGCTATTGCTGATAATTATCCAGTGGCCTAAATGTCTGTTGAAAATGGACTAATTTTGATTAAAATGTATACTACCATGCAGTGTTAGCATTGTGTGCAAGTAAGTAGGAAGCTGCCTTCAGCACGCTGCTAAATTGTATACAATAATTTAGGCAACTTAACTCTAACTTGACTGCTAAGAGATGGTGGTTAATGCTCCTGTTCTCCTGTGCCCAGCACGGAGTGTCTCAGGAAGATTTTATCCGTGGGAGCCGGGAACAGAACGTCAGGGACGTTGTTTACGACATCGCCAGTCAAGCTCACGTACATCTTCAACATGTAAGTACCCCCACTCGTATACATACACACACACACACACACACACACACACACACACACACACACACACACACACACACACACACACACACACACACACACACAACAGGGATGGAAATTCGCACCAGCCACCAGCCAAATGCTGGTAAAATATGGAAATGGCTGGTAGATTCCAGACACATAACAATAATTTTGCCATGTATTTGTCAGTGGCTGGTAAAGGTCCAGATTTTGCAAAGTTTATTCCCACCCCTGACACACACACACACACACACACACACACACACACACACACACACACACATATATAGATGTTCAATGAGTTTAAGATCAGACTTTTAGTTGGACTTTGATATTGGCTTGTCATAATTAAGTGTTATCATTATGGCCTTATCCGCCAGACACTCCTGTAGTTGGCCAAGCTACACCACTACGATAGGCCCCTCATGCCTCTTTACGTAAAGGCTAATGAATACCAAATAACGAATTGTTGGCGAAGCAGAGCCAATAGCACAGTCTATCACTAACGCAGATGGGTAGATTGATGAGCCTGTGTTGTTGGAGAACTGTCAAGAGAGGCTAGCGCCAAGTTGTGAGCCAGTCGGACAAAGCCCATCTGCTCCCTATGGTTTAGATGGACGAAGCCGATGTTTTTTTTTTTTCTTAGAATTGGATTGGCTCGATAGCTGTACTGAGAGGGATCAAATGATCAGTCGTTGGGCAGATCAGAGGGTCAGTGCCTTTCATGTTACTATTAAGACAGGGTGAAAAAGCTTTAGCCTCAAGGCCTAGAGGATTGAGAAGTGTGGGGGTTTATTTTTGTTTGAGTCACGGACACCGTATGTACCTTTCTTTTTCTTTGCTCTTTGATCATTGTTGCATTGCACACCACTACCTACAGACTTCCGCCTGCATCTTTGAGCTCATCCATTCAACTCTTAACATGAAGCAACTTACGTACTGATTTCCTGTTCCCCAGGCCAGGTCATTCAGCAAGAGTGTTCCAGCTGCAGCATCAGCTGCTTTTCTGCAAACAGTGAGTACACACATGCATACACACACACACACACACACACACATGCGCACACACACACACACACAAACAACTTCCTGTGTCTCACTTACAAATTTTCCACTAATCTAAATTCAAGCATGTTTTTCTTCCTCCTCCTGCTCTTTCTCGGTTTGTGTCGGGAAAGCTAATAAGCTGCGTGTTTGAAGCTTGTACCCAGATGTTCTTTTTGTCCCACATCAATGTGAGCACTAACAGTTAGGCTCCAGATTCATCCTTTAAATGTTTTTATTACAAAGTCCCGCATTAAGTGGGTAACAGAGGTCTTAACAGTATTAAATCATTGGTTCCTATTTCGCATTGGTAATGTAGAATATTTAAAATATTCATGTGGGTTTTGCAGATATTTGCTATTATTTCAGGGCTGCTTATACAGTGCAAGGAGTTCTTCACTCCTTAGTCAACCCTTTACATATACCTAAAAAAGGAAACACACTCCCACGTGTGGCAAAATGCACAAACTCTGTAGCACTAGCATGGTGTAAAGCCGTGTAACATCCGGTGATTTCACCTCTTCATTGATCGCTGTACTGAGAAAAGGTCCCAGGGGTGTAATGTGTTGAAAGAGCTCTGTCCTTCAAAAGAGTGAGAGAGGAAGAGAGAGGAAGAGAGAGGAAGAGAGAGGAAGAGAGAGGAAGAGAGAGGAAGAGAGAGGGAGAGAGAGGGAGAGAGAGGGAGAGAGAGGGAGAGAGATCGGGTAGCGGTCCCCTGTGAGAGTGCTCTCCACACACAGCCTACCCAATACCTCATTACTTCTTCGAGCACCAACCTCACTCTTAGCTTCTTCATATAGCATGTTGCCATTACATTGATCCTTTTATGTGTCAGAAGATTATTATCTTCATCTGTGTTATTACCCAAAGATTATTATTTGTCTCATGAAATGGACATTGCAGGCATGTGCGTTAGTATAGACTTTACAATGAATCAGTCTGGCTTGGAAAGAGGTCTGAGGTGGTTTGGTGCTGGATGACACAAAATAACCTCTAGCTGCAGTTTTCTTTGGTGAAGTTTGACAAGTACCAATGCAAAATCACTTAAAGCGAAAATCACTTTAATGTCAAAGTGAAATAAAAAAAATAAAAATAATAAAAACCACCCCGTACAGTTGACAGGACATGTGCTAAAAATGTACCTGTGCTGGCAAGCGATTGCTTTTCTTTAGCGCATCACAGTGGAAGGATCTCTTTTTTGGTTTTTTAGCCACTGTGATGTCCATGAATGTGTAGTTCTGCACATCTATAAATATCCCAACAAAACCTACGCCTATGCCTGAGTCATTGAAAGCACTCTGGTGTCTGCCCTGGCTTCCACTAAGCTGCATGCTCTTTGTCCACTTTACCTCAACTCACAACAAGTTTCTGGTCTTGGATTAAAGACCTTCACCATTGACAGGGGCTCTTTGATACATTGTTGAGACAGACAGGTAGTCAGCAAAAATATCTCCGAAGTAAGGTTTGGCTGCTCTGTAAAAGTGGGCTCATTGTTCTTCCGAGTGGCTCCCTTTTAAGAAGAATAAACATGTTTTAGGAAGATTTAAGAGTTTTTATAGGGTTACCAATGCAATTTGGAGTCCTTTGCCTGTTCATATCATAGTAAGTTTTTTCTTCACTTAGTCATAACATAGAGATGTTTCGTTAAAAATAGAGTTCTTGAAAAGCATTAGTTAATAAGGCTGTTTTTCAGTCTGCATCTCACAGGTCTAGCCTTGTGTTGGAGTGAGAACCGAATGCTGGCATTAATCCCCTTGTTGTTTATCTTAAGAGTTGTGCTTGAGATTAAAGTGTGCATCTTTTGCCTCTCTTAAAAACCACAGGTGGTTCTGGAGGACTACCTGCAGAGGGTAAGAAAGGTGGACTTTGACGTGTTCCACCCCAGCCTACAGAAAAGGAACCCTCTGCTCCCTTTACAGCTGTACATGAGGTCGTGGAAAGAGACATACTGACAAGGACAAGGACAAGGACAATGGTTTTTTTTTTTGATGGTATTTAAGACTCATGAAGTTCCAATGAAACAGTACCAACAGCACTGACTCAATAAGCATAATACAACACTTCAATAAAAAATACTATACATGGATATATTTTGTTGTTTTTAATCATGTCTTTATGCATTATAATCTGTCTTAGATTATGAACAGGTAATTTTATCATGGCCGTGGAAGTTTTATTATTTGATTTTTCATTAGGTTGGGTGTACAGGAAGCTCTTGTATTTAAGTAAACATTTTTCCATGAATTAGGCACAGCATTAACAATGGTGTAGGCAAAGTACTTAAGACAACTGGCTTTACATATACATAATTATTGATCCGATTGTCTAACAAATCTACATCATCAAGTAGCTTACCTGTGGCAGTCACAGTGCAGTATAAATGCCGCAGTAAAACCTCTAGATGGCTTACCAAACCTCGATTCATGATTACACTTGTCTTTTCTCAGCTCAGACAGAAGAAAGAAGTAGATTTTCTTTCCGCTGTGCATTTTTAAAATATCTTTTACATCATCACCTATTCATCCTTTGAGATGTAGGAAAACATGTTAACCTCATGGTAGACATGGATTTTGACTTCAGCTTTATGTTGTCAATCATGATCTTTTACCTTGTTGCCATTAGTTTAGTCTAATGTCAGTCAAGCTTACACAGGCTTTTGGCCTCCTTCTGGTGAAATGATTTAATTTGAATTATCTGCAGAGACTGGGGAGGGTTTTGATGTCCAATCCCAATCCTGAAGCCCCTGAGCCTTTAATTAGCCACATACACATGACAAAATAACCTTAAGCTGCTCATAAACCATTACACTCAAATCATCGTGCCAGTTTCAGAGTATGCTCAAGGCAGATGGATTCAGGGTGGTTGAATGTTATTGAGCTGTGCAGCTTAAACACGAACAACCTTTTGCCAGATTCGCAGCCTCTATTTTGCGATCCATTATAATTATGCCTGCAATCAGACAGGCATGAAACACCGATAGAATACAGACAGGTCATGGTGGGCTTCACCAGCTGGACATGAGAGTCACTGCTCCAAAGCACTGAATTACCAAGGAGAGTTGAGCGGAGTACAGCTAACAAGGGGCTGATTTAGAAGAAAGGTTTTGAGGACTAGAATAAAGCGGGAGGCACTCAAGGCTCTTCTCCTAGACCTTGTCAGTAATTTTATCGCACACCGGTCTATTCATAACAGAGAACGGCAGAGGTTTGTTGATGTATGTTGTTGTCCCTTCATCTCTGCATTGGCGTAAAAGTGTGAAAGAAAGTGGTTTATGCGCTGCATTCATGTCATGTCATGGAATAGGACATGGAAAGGAAACTGCTATAGGGGACCAGTGTGTTTGCCAAGGTTGTGTGGATGTGCTGAGCACACACAGCCATTGCGGTCTTCTTTTTGTTGTTTTAGTTCAGTGCTGTGCCGTTTTTTTTTTTTTACCTAGTGTTTTCCTCCACCGCCTCTTCAAGTACTTATAGTCGCTCAAAGCATGCACTCCATCCATTAATGCAGTTTTGATATAATTTTTTATATGCTTGGTTTTGTTTAGCTGATGCTTTTATCCAAACTGGTCCTAAAAGCCATGCCTTACGCATTTATACTGTCCACACTGAATGTCAGTCAACATCTCCGTCAGGAAGAAGTGCTAAATGCCTCTGAATTTACAAAGCATGAAAACATCTTCCCCCGTGTCAGAGAGGGCATTTATAAATGTGGGTTTTCATGGAGTGGTGATGAGTGTTTTTACAGTGGTTGTGTTTCTGTCAGCTTTTGTAAATGTTAATCAAAGGCATAAAGGCATATGGATAGGCCAGATGTGTAGATGTTTGGAAAATAAAACATGAAGGTCTTTAGTGTGCATTCTTTACACATGCACTTTACAGGGCAGGAAAACAAGATGGCCAGCACAAATAAAACAATTCTCAATTACCACTTAAAATCAACTGGTCATCATGAGGCTTTCTGTTAATTTAATTAAAAGGAACTGCACTACAATGAGGGACAAATACTGTAACTTATTTCTACATGACTTCCTGTCAGGTTTTGCCATCAGTTTACCTAAACTGAAATGTCACATACACAGATAACCAGATAACCAATCACTTTACCAGCTAGTTGAATGTTTATCTTGATTTTGTGCATTTATTGCTATAAATATACCAAATATAAGTGTTTGTCAGAAAGCCCCCTACAGATTTCCTTCAAAGACAGGTAGAGGGTGTGCCAGTTCAGGTTCAGGTCTGCTCTTAATTATAAAATGTAATTCGCATCCCCCCAAGTGTGTCTAAAGAAAACTGTTGTGGCAGACTAAAACTAATTTGTAGGTTTAACATTTGTTTGTTGGATGTAAACTACTCAATTATCACTCTGTACCCAGGCTTTGATGGGCATGATCAGGATCAAAATTGTTACTTTTTCCCTGCAAAAAAAGAGGGAAAGTGAGAGACTGAATAGTGGTAATTGTGTTTTGAAATCAAAGGCGCATCTGCAAAAAGGTGAAATTAAACAGAATAGATAAAAACAGCACCAGGTTCTTTCAGAATAGAAGTGTGTGTGTGTGTGTGTGTGTGTGTGTGTGTGTGTGTGTGTGTGTGTGTGTGTGTGTGTGTGTGTGTGTGTGTGTGTGTGTGTGTGTGTGTGTGTGTGTGTGTGTGTGTGTGTGTGTGTGTGTGTGTGTGTGTGTGTGGAGCAAGGTTGCCAGTCTCTGTCGAAACATTTTAGACAAATCTGGGGTTTGAAAGCCCACATAAACAGACCACTGACAACAAGCTTTTATTAAAGGCTAGCCTTTGATAGAAAACGATGTTTGAGGCAGTAAAAAGATGCCCAGATATGTGGTTATAAAAGGTCAGGCGTAGTCTTCATCAAAGAGGTAAAAAGTCCTCCAACCTTAAAAGAGAGAAAATTAAATGAGTATGGTTGAAGGCCTGTCAGATAAAGTTCGTAATGCCAAACAGAGGATTAGTACAGCTTCACTGAGATTTATGTGGCTCTGTTTAATGATGGTGTAAAAACAGATAACAAAAATCAGAATACATTTTTTTTTATCTTGCTTATGCCTTTTCAAAAATTGCTTGTCTGGGCGATGTGAACTGTATAAAGATGCTATGTGCTGGCTTCAGAGGATCAAACTCTAGGAAAATCTGACTGACTTGTAGTATATTCTTTTTTGCTTTGCTTTTACCTCAACATAGTAGCAATCTTGTCAGTTATGATGTACACTTTAAAAAATAATGCTTCTTCAGAGTCATGCCATCGAAGAACCTTTTTCAGTGCTTCAAAGAAGTGTTGTGGCAACCCATAAAACCTATGCTTAGCCTATTATGACCTGAGGCTCTGAAGAACCATTTTCTATGTGAAGTACCTTTTACATACACAGTAAAAAATAATGGTGCTTAAATGGTAACCATCTCTGGATGGTTCCATGGAGAGTAAAGGTTATTTTGTTGTGGCATCGATGAACCGGTACAGGCCTATTTTTTTTTTTTTAGAGTGTACTGTATAGAAAAGGCTCATCACACCATACTATGGTAAATCCAGGTAGAACTCTGTCCAAAACACAGTTGGTCATCTTACAAGCACACGCACTTATCGCTATATTGCTTTTAGAACTAGTTTGGCTGAGTGTTTTCAGGTCCAAAAAAAAAAACATACAGGGTGATAGGCAACAGGGCAGCATGCTTACTCAAACAGCAATGAAAAAATGAGCATTGTTGAACCTTTCTAGAAACCCGGTGCATTATAATCCCATGCAGCATGCAGTGCCACTAATCACTCGATAAATCCTCACCGTGTCTATCTACAGGCCCTCACGTTTTCGCCTATGGATCTCACTGGCATCAAACTCTAGCCAGGAATCAGGGTCTTTTTTGTTATGTGGCACAAAGCCAAGTCTGACCGAGCATGAGCGAAACATTGCTTTGAAAATAGGGTTTCAGTGAGATGGACATCCAGCGCTTGAACTCTGCCTGCCTACATGTGCTGGCATCGAAACTGCTGTTTTTCCCATCTCCATTCCTGAGTGTGACTTACATAAATTAAATACTGAACCCTAAAATGGAGTCTATCAGTCACTACATGCCCTGTGTGCCACCGTGCACAATTCAGTCAGTGTTAGTTACACTCACTCACTGGCTGTCTATTCTTGGCAGAACAACTGACTGACATTCAGTAATGATATCATATCAATGCATCATTATCTCCCAAGAAAAGAAAGGAGAGCAACTGAGAGTTTCCTTTTTTGGGGTCATTGTTTTCCCTTGATGATGAGTGCAACTGTGAATATCATTTTCTGCTTTGCAAATCACCCATCATTATGCTGCGACAGTTTGAAACCCCCCAAAGGCTAGGTGGATTCATACTGTGTGGGTGTTTTAAAGTACAATGGAAAGAATGCCACCTTTGTGACTTTTCATTAAAACGTTACAATTATTAACTTTTCTTGTTTTTTTTTCTGTCATCTCATCTAGAGCCAAAAGGTTGCTTAGCCCATTTGGAGACTCTTTGCGTCTCAGCACTGAGGTGTGACAGGGAGTTAAAACCTAGAGTCATTTGTGCTACCAGGAAAAGGAAAGTGCACGAACCACAAAGAGATACTCGGTCTTGCTCTACTGCAGCAGTATAGTAGATGCCTGTAGATTGAAAGGAAAGGCTATTTTCAGTCAACCACTAACTCAATGAAAAGGCCAAACAGTGTTAACTCAAAGCTGGTTCAGCTTGGCTTGCTTTAAGAAAGAAGGGCTTTAAAAAATGTCAGTTTTTTACTTCGGAAAATAATCCTCAAAACACCACACTTTAAACTTCAGGTTTAGGCCATATAGCACTTTTCCATCCTACTGCCTCCTAACTATCCTATCATAACGAGACAGCTGCCTCCAGCCCGTGTCATCCTCCACCAATCATGCCATCAGCAAAAATAAAGTTTACCAGTTTGCAGACTGGTCAGATAAATGTGTATGTCTTTTTTTTTCAAATTGCCTAGACCAAAGAGAAAAAAATGTAGTTCTTGTAACAAAACCAAGTTTACTGCTTGAAAATATACATCCCAACATATACTGTATGTGCTCTTCCTACTTTCACCTGGGAGGGTGAGAACCAAGTCTGATGTGACTTTAAACGATCATTTTTTTACAGCACTAACTAGACAGGGTAATTTTATCCACCACTCTCATTGCTCTGCCAGGCCAGAGATTAGATGGGAAAGAGTTAATGCTGTGATGGTCAGACTGGCGATAAAAAGTCTTTTTAGCATACAAGCATAATGCCAACTGAAAGGAAATAATGGTGTCTCTCTCTCTCTCTCTCTCTCTCTCTCTCTCTCTCTCTCTCTCTCTCTCTCTCTCTCTCTCTCTCTCTCTCTCTCACACACACACACACACACACACACTCACACACAGCTACACAGCAGCTACACACAATACAATGCTAGCTCCATAAATGATTTTCAGATTTCATTATGCAAGTTCTGAGCCTGACATAGCTTTTTTCTTTTCCTTTTTCATGTCATGCCATCAAGAGGTTGAGAGGTCAGCAGTGTTTTTTAGGGCCTCTGTTTGACAGGGCTTAAGCCAATCCTCGTCTGTCTTTATTTTAAAAAATATTTCAGCTGTGATGTTGTTGACTGATGAAGAACAGTTATTCCCAAGTGATTTATTAACAAAGATATTGATGACAAGACATTGACAATCCAAGTTCTTCTATTTAACAGCTGTGTGACTTTGAGAACGAGACGTTACGTTGCTCATTTTACTACCTAATAATTTTCCAATCTCTCATGTTCAGAGCTGTTTCCTGTTATTGTCCTCTTCTGAAAAGGGTAAAGGGATTTAGTCATCAAAGATGCAGCGCAAGAAACAATCAGTCCATATAGAGAGAGAAATTTCACAGTGACTCAACGTGACGGAGACATGCCCTTTTGTGCCGTTATTTCTCCATGCTAGCAAATTGCCCAAGGCCCCCGGGAGCAGTGGAAATAGATTAATGTAACCTTCCTTCTGGTTGGACTGTGCTCCACAGCTTTGCCATAGTTCCATCAGAAACCCCAAGGTCACGTGTTCGGTCTCCAGGGAACGACCGCCTTTCACTGTTGGGTGACAAGGCCGTCAACATGTTTAGTGGGTTTGGAAAGAGAATCACGCCATAAATTAGCTCACATGCTTGATAATTCAAATACACCAGTACATGAAGTACATACTTCTGGAGTGTGAGAGGGAAAAGGATAATGTGAATTGAGTGCTGTTGGCCAAACATCATACATATTTTATGCATTAGGCTTTTGGATTTGAAAGTAACATTAGTATTTTTCCAGTTGCAAAAGCAGTCTATTCACATGGTGGTTTCTTGCAAATCCAGACTAAATACTCGTGAGTTACAAAAATAAAAGCATACGTTTTTATATTTTACAATAAATTCATCCACCTCTTATGAAGCTTACAGAATATCTGCTTAACTTTCAAACACACCCTTATTAAATCTTTAGCAGCATGTCTTCAGAAAACAGTAGTTGTTTAATTACCATTTTTAAATCTAATTTATGCAAAGGAAAAAGTAATGGCATGAATAATAAGAAATGAAATCTTATTTAACAAGGGAAGTGGAAACAAGTGGAAGTCAAGATGTTACAGGTCAACATTTACCAGTATGTGGTAGAGTGTCCTTAGGGTAATCTTCCGCTATAAACCACTATTAACATTCCAACTCAGTTTCGTCTAGTGATGAAGGGGCCACTTTATTGCAGATTCAGATCAAAGATTTAACAGAATCATTTATCATTGTGCAGCAATATATCTTTATTAGATTAGTCAAAATAAAACAAACTCTTGCAAAATTAATTGGATATGTGCAGAACCACTGTACATCAATCGTTTAAGTTTCTGTGAGGTGTCACTTTCATTCCTACAGAATAACAGTGACATGAAAGGAGGGTGCTTATGGAATCATTTTCACATGTGGGGTGTTGTAACCTCCATTAAATTTGGACGCTGTCATGAAATGGCCATTGAGGTGTCCTTTTGTCCAAAATTTTTACATTTATTCTAAGCAAGTGATGTTTCTACCTTACTAGCTAAGACCTGTTTACTATCCATTTATAAGGATAAGTTGGATGTAGTGATTGTCATGCACTGATGAACTGTCATGCACTGAGTGCCTTGCACTACCCTCTCTCTCATTGTCAAGTGACTGTTAAATAAAAGATCATCACACATTTTTAGAAAAGCTTTGGGTCCAACAAAACACATGAAGTTACAAAACCACCACAATGTTCTCACACTGTCCTCACATTTGGGTTGTGGAGCGATATAAAAACATGGAGTAGCCCAAATCCTCCCTGACTCATATCCCTCATCTGGCCATCTGCGCTAAAACGTGACTGTACACGTTCTCAGGAGGGTGTCCCTTTTACTCCAAACGTAGTAAAAAAAAAGGGGAGGGGAAGGGCAGCAGAAAAAATGGATTTGTCATCTGCTGTGCTTAAGTAGAAGATCTTTGCCTGCATAGCCAAGACAGTGGAATTGCAGGGGGGGGGGGGGGTGTGTAAAAATAAACACAAAACAAAACACAAAACACAAAAGCTGTGCCATCTGCAGAGAGGCAGCCTGAGGTCTTGTGCTGTGCTGTACTACTCCAGGCCCTGAATAGCAGTAGAGGGACAAATGACTGGAGACTCATCTGACTATAATCCTCATATGGGATTTACATAGGTTTAGAAAAAAATCTGACTCAAGATTACTACCACTGGCAGCATTTACATACTTTGCCCCTGGACTTACCTCGTGCCAGAAGGCTGCCAGCTTTGCAGTAGCCGTCTGTCTGCCAGAGACGTTACTAGGAATTAAGCCCCCCCCCCCTCCCCCCGGATTGCGAGCTTGTGTGTGTGTGTGTGTGCACGCGTGTGCACACGCATCTCCTAATGGGTGTTGTAGTTTATTGCATATAGGAATTGTATATTTTGTTGTAAATAAGCAATGATATGTTTTAATATGCTAGAGGGAACATAACTGGACAAGTGAGCACAATAGCATACTTCATGATGGAGAAAACTGTTTATTCTTCATTGGATTCCTCTCATGTAAACATTTCACAAAGTGACAATTGACAAAAGAAAGCATGCCAATTACAACAGCACTGCTGCAGTTATCACTTGTCTGCAGCTTCTTTTGTCACTGAACCATGCCCACTGAGTTGCACTTTTCCCTTTGATATTAAATGCAGTAAATGTTTACATTCCATATTTTGTAAAACTGTTACATCTATTTGAGTTACTGAACTCAGTCGCCACCTAGTGTCATGCACAAAGAACAATAATCAAAACAGCCAGCCTTGAAATTAAAATACACAGAAAAAAATAACATAGGCAACACGGCAGTGCACATCAAACAAGTTAAGCGATAAAGCTACTTCATTGTTGTAAACGTTTTGTATTAGGCCTAATAATATAACTCCTGGAACATTAACGGTATGCCCTACTGACTTTAAAATTAATTAATAACCTAGTTTCAAAGTCAACACCTGAAAGTAACTGTCCCATGCAAATGAACAAACAGTAAATGTAAAAACTAAAATAAATAAATAAATAAATCAATAAATAAACAAACATGAACTGTCACTCCAGTAGAAGCCCTGTTTTTCAGGTAATCGGTGATATGCAAATGCAAGGCATTCATTAAGATATTACTCCAGAATTTTAAAATAAATTCATAGAATTATGGCAGACTACTTTCGAAACTACGAACTACAGTACATGCATTTAGGTGTTGGCATCAGTCTTTCCCCGCGGCGACGACAGAAGCTGATGCGCACGATGTCTAAACTTCTGGTCTCTGACGCTGTATATTATAACGTTCCAGCAACTGTTTGTGGCTAATATCCAAAACGCAAAAAACGAGAAATTGCACCACTCATTTCCGATGACATTACCCACAACAAAGACAGCGATGGGAGTGAAGGATACCGTGAAGGCTAAGGTCAAAGTTCCTATGGTCTTCGCAGCCTTGATGTCGGAGAAAGTGGGTTTGGAGATGCTTTGGCAATCAGTCTCCGCTAGATGTTTCCTTCTCTTTGAATGCTGCCGGATGGTAGAGAGGGATATGATATTTATCACCACCGTCCCCCCAAGCAGAGTAAAATCAAATGCTGGAAAAAGTAAAAGAATGTTCCACGCTTGAGAGGGAAAGCCATTCCCCCCCACTGCGTAATTGCACATCCTGCTGCAAGAGTTATATTCCAGTGCAATGTCTTTGCTAAATAAAATGGGAGTAACAGCAAGGAAAAAACTCCCTATCCAAGAAAAAACAATTAAGACGCTTGTTCTCTTCTTTGTTATCACAGACTCCTTATGTAGTGGCCTCACAACGGCGATACTACGCTCAATTGTGAGAAGGAAGATAGTTGTTATTGAAACCAATGTACATCCAGCAAACATCGGTCCGATAAAAATACACGGGTGAAAAGTAAGGTCCTGTGAATTGCGCATTGTCCATTCTGGTGTGGAGCCATTGATTAACAGAGAAACCTCTGCGTAAACAGAGAGCGGCACCACGAAAATGCCCACCGCTAGGTCAGCTGTGGCCAGGGATGCTTTCAGGTAGCCCTGAGGAGTGTGGAAATGTTTGGTTCCTAAAACCACAGCTAACGTTACCGCATTGCCAAAGAGTATCGCAAAGATCAATAAGATCATAAACACCACCATCAATATTTTGTTGGCAAGCGTACAGCAACAAACAGTACAGTTCGTTGGCTCCAGTCCTGGCAACATCTTTGGTCAGTGGCGCGTAAAAGTCCGTAGTGCCAATGGTGACCACTCCTCTCACATATAGGTACGGAACTCTCTGTCCCCAAGCATCACTGCTGTTCCAAGCTTTGTCATCAACAGTTGACAATAACTGGAATGGTTTGGACAGGCAAACCCTGAAAAGAAAGATTTATGCTCATGTCATGCTTCACAGCAATAGAAAATATGATGTGTTGTTTAGGACAAAGATAGTCAATACCTTTTAAAAGGTACAAAGAAATACTTACTGTTATGTTAAGATGTAACTAGAGAAAATCAAATCTCCAACTTAGGAAGGTGCAAGCGATGAGGTGCGAAAGCACGAGGTGTTGGCAACATACCAGTGGAAACAAAGTAGATGATTAATACTAGTCTATTACGCACACGTTGAAGTCCATCAAATAAGCATCGATTTGTCCGGTCTTGCTTGTAAATTAAAGCTCTTACTCCTGAAAGCCTTAGTACATACAAACTACTGTGAAACTAAATGAAGGAGCGTCTGTACTGACGTGGAAACTCTGGCAGGTCCACGGAAACGCTATATAGAGCGGTATGACGTAGGATGGCGCTTTACTATTGGCCCCTCAGTTGAGATCAAACAATGAGAGAGTCTATGGTTAATATGCTGATACATTTTTTTCTTATTTAACATGTCTACTGTGTTCTTTTCCCTACCCCATTTACTAACATATAGTTTGACAGCAATATGGAGAAGTCTTTTAGCTGGGATTAGATAGGCTTGCATGTTAGGTTTCATCAGATGGTAAAGAAAGCAGGCACCCGCTAGTGAAAGTGAAAAACCAAGATATGTTGATAGCCTCATGAGTCAACCTCTTGAAATAAATAAATCACTCCACATTTTCTAATAAAGACTAACGCCTGGGGGCAGCAAGGAGTCGCAATGATACTCGTCATCAATTTTCTAAGCAGTTTTCCCAAATTTGCTAGATTACTGGCAGTTTTGTGAAAGACGAGCTGTACTATGTTTTCATTACTTTATTTTTTTCCCTGAGATTACACTTGGCAGTGCTGTTCTATTTCTCAATCAACAAACCTGCTTCAGCAACCTCATTAGACGAGGTAGGAATTGATGCGGATAGAAGGATGTGAAAGAGCAAGTAGGTCAAGAGACTAACTTCCACAGACGGTGTGAAACTCTTTTCGAACAAAGCTTGCAGTCAAGTTATATACTTTGCTGGAGAACATTGTAACAATAAAGTGTAGGCCTAATGTTTTTAATGTTTGGAACTTGGAATACATTCTGACATAGGCCTATACACCCAGAATTGTGTAAACACAAGTAAATTTATATTTTACAATAACAAAGATAAGCTGAAATATAAGAACCTCATATCTATATGATATTACACACTGAGGCTTTCTGTGTGGTTAAAAGGAGAGTCTTCTCAAATCACAGTGCGAATATTACAGTGTGTATCCTGCAATGTACACATTGCTTTGCCCTTACTCAGTCCCATGATTTAAAACTGATTATTTCTGTTAATGCTTAGGCAGCTTTCTGGACTTGGGACATCACCAGTCACTTCGCTAAACACCCTTTAGAGACAAATCATTGACTTCGGTGAGTATTGGCATTGTACAGGCTACATAGGTTGACCTTTAAAATAGATGATTAGGTGTAGAATATATAACTGATCTTATGTACCACGTGAATATTCTTTGTTATGAGCAGTCTGTAAGTCTACTTGTCAATAATGCTCTGATCATGGGTCTTGTAGCATAGTCTTGTTCGTTGAACTGGCAACTTCACACAATAGTGTGAGCCCTGAGGACACAACAAGCTGAGCAGCCTACTTCACTGGGTTTTATAAAAGAGGTAGACTACATCAGTATTAGACTCTCAAAAGTGGTGTCTCAATCAACCCCCCCTTTATGACCATGGTGGGCAAAGGTGTTTGATCTTTAATCTACAAATAAGCAGCTGGGCAAATAAGTGAGTGCCACAAAATTTCTTTTGATATAAAACAGGTAGTCTGCCTGTTTATCTGTCTGTTTGTTTATCCAGGCTACAGCCTCCATAAGCAGCAGAAATTGGGTGATCACAAATAGGCCTATGAGTAGGCCTAATCATTTCCCCCATCAATTTCCAACACATTTTACATTAAAAGCACAATACCTTTCCAACCTTGTTTAGAGATGAGCACCATTTAATTTCTTAGCCTACTCATTGAAACTCCTGCTGCGTTTAATGTCTATGGTTTTGCACTGTGCTCATAAATACCCACGGGGCTTTCGGGAGAAGAAAAAGGTTGTTATACTGGTTGATCAACTTAGACAAAGACGCCAAAGGTCTCTGGGAAAAAAAAGAGTTAAGTCGAAAGCAGGTTACTGACTGCCTGACAATGCTCAGATGAACCTGCCTGCCCTGGGAATTGGCTGTGTGTTTTGTTTATTGCATCAAATTAGAACGTATCTATCCCTCTCATCCTATCTGTCTTCAGAGAAGTGACGTTTCCACTCCTGCTAACAACTTTACGGAGCCATATTGTTATTGCCCGCAAAGTGCCCGAGTAAGCTGCCGCCTTGCTACTGACAGAAGCAAAGTGTTGAGGGTGACAAATCTGGAATTTCTTTGGAGAGTTACAAGTCACTTCAGCTTTACTGGCATACGTTTTCTTTCGAAGGTATGTGTTTCTGTTTATAATGCCACTATTCCGTATGTTTTCTCTGGGTTCATTTTCCAAGCGTACTCAGCCATTTGTGGGTTAGCATTAGCCTGCTAATATGGACTTGGAACTTGGAAATGGGCTTATTCGTTCTCGTGCTAATGTTAGCTTGAATAGGGATACAGTCGGGGGTGAAGTTACTTGCTAATATTAGCCAAGAAAGTAGTTTTGGAAAAGAAGCGCGTCAATCTTCAATGAACCGAGTTTTCAAATAAAGTTTTTCGTTTGTTGTCGAAATGTTAAATAAGTAGCGAAAGTATTCTGTTTACTTTACTATGGGTGTAATCCCGTGTAGCTTTTAGAAACTCTGGACCGTTTGTGAACTACCAGTTAGCTATTGCAAGCTAACTTATACATTATGGAAACGGTTAGCCTGTCAGTCAGTAGGTAAAGTAATGTTCGTATTTATTATGCAACTAGTCATGTATTTTAGCCTGTTTTGTTACCCTTTTACAAGGAGGTAAATGTGCAAAACGTTGAAGCGTCTTTGTAACATGAATTATATGTGAATGCAAAGTACGATAGCATTAACTTTAGTTGTTAGTCACGTTACTAGCTAGGAATGTTATTGCCTCTGAACTATACATTGTCAGTTACCCAGGATATTGTAAACAAGCTAGAAAATGGTATTTGGATATTGGAAGGGGTCCGTTTAAAAAGACTTTTAAAGTTATGGGCAGTGGTAGCGATATATAGACTAATTGAAAGCAGACCGTGCATAAGTATACTTTCAGGACAGCTGATGTAGGTGCTAGGGTTTTTCTTTCGTCGTTATTTTCAATTACAGTGCTTGATTCTAGTGACAGCTTTTTTCTGAGTTGATAAACACTGTCGTCTGAAGTTATAAGCCACAATGAGAAAGCTGCCAGACTGTTGTAAACAAAGTTCGCTTATACATCTGCCCGGCCAATTCTAACGGTACAAGTGCGTCAGTAGCTGATTAGTGCTTAGAGCGTTGTTGATACACTGCATTTACAAGTGTTTGTTTCCACCGTTACCATTCGTCAAAGTGTTGTCAAAACCGTGTTGTCAAAGCGGACACGTCGCGTAATTATGGTTCAAAGTTAACATTTCTATTATATATTTTATTATTTTGACCTAAGGGCCCTAATGAAAACTTGCACTTCCTTTAATGTGCTTCTTTCATAAGAAGAGGGGTTAAATCGGTAGTGTTGTGTAGGAGCTCGCATGTGACGGTATGATTCATAAGGTGAACCTGCCTCCCATGTCGGACCTAACGTTTAATGTGGATTTGTTGGACGCTTTTCTGTGTGGGCCATGTATTGGCAAATATATTTCATTAAATAGAGCCTACGTGTTGATGTAGTTGGAACCTAAAGCTGGTGGATTCATTTTTGGTTATATAAAGGAAGCAGTCATTTTCTTAGTTTCCAGATGTGACAGCACACTAATACTATCAGCTGCTAATATTGAAGGACAATCCTAAGCATTTTCCACTCTGTTTTCTATCTGTCTTGAGCTTAGTTGCCAGCATGAAACCATTTCATCATGTCTGATGTTTGGCTTAGGCTATATGATGGCATTGACTGTCTTTCAGCATTTTCTTTGTCTTTAAAATTAAACGATAGGGACATCAATAATGGTTTCTGTTATTTCTGACTTACACATCTTTGTTTTTTAATGACTTGTCTTTAAAAACCAGTTTCGCTAGAGGAGTAGATAATCTATGCTGAAACCAGGTGGGAAAAGCTGTGAAGGTCTCGTCTTCATCAATGATGATACCAGTTCTTATTACACCTAAATTTCAACATCTGCATGTGTAAAGAAGACCTTAATCGGTTCTCACTTTCTGGGATTGTTTGCCCACCTTTCTTAAGAGAAGAGCAGACATGCATGCAGAATACTGTGCTGCAATTGCCATGAATGGGGCATAAGGCTCAGGCTTAGCTTCCTTTTTTTGTGCAGAGCCAGTACGGTGCAATCATGTGTTTAGCTTTTTGCACAGTGTCTGGTGGGCTGGGGCTGTGGAGAATATGTTGAACACATGAGCAGGTCTGAATGAGAGAAACAGATGCTGTCACTCTAATCTACCTTCTGTATTTCTCTCTCTCTCTCTCTCTCTCTCTCTCTCCCTCTCTCTCTCTTTCTTTCTCTCTCTCTCTTCCCTCTTTTTCTCCCTTTCTTTCCCTCTCCCGCTGGCATAACTCAAGCAGCTTTGAGGCCTTCTAAGTCCGACCCTAGAACCTGGAAAATGTTTTGAGGGTCTTTTGTCTGTGTGCCTCAGGCATCTGGTCGTGTTAAAATTTTAATGTCGGCTGGATCGTATTTATGGGTTTCCAGCTGTCAGAGACCCGTTGCTACTTATGTTTATTTTAGGATAGTCTCTATAGTTCTTAGGCTGCTTTGCCGTGCTGGTTTCAAACCTGCGTATTAGGTCTGAGAAGTGACAGACTTCTCTCCTTTGCAATGTAAGCATTCAGGGTAATTCTAGTATCCACTTTGTAGGTGTTGGGCAACATATATTTTTGTTCTGTAATGTATATTCACCTTGCTCAGTAGCCGTAAGCACTCCCTATCAGATGCGTTCTGTATTAGTCCAATTGTGTATTTGCCCAGCACAGGGCAGAGCAGCATACCAGAAATGCCTGTCGCTGAACTTCGCTATAACACTGTGATGGGATGTTGCAGTGGCCAGGCAGTCCCGCCACCATGGCCAGCCGTAATTGGCCAGGCTGCTGCCCGCAAGACCTTTACACCCACCAAGGATTCAGCACTTCCCTCGCTGTAAGAATGGAAATAGCTGAGTCGGAAGATGTGTTGACACATGGAACACAAGCTCTGACCATTAGCATCAGCAAAAAAAAAGTGGGGGGAGGCGCTGTTGGCTAGTTAGGGTGGGTTGCAATTGCTGTGTGCCCTGTCATTCATTGTAGGCGTAAACAAGGGTATTTCTAAACTGTCCTTATGACTCAAGCATGACACCATTTCACTTGGGCTATAATGAGTGAATGCCTGGCACCAAGCACTGAAATTGAACTTTTAGCACCAAGGTGACTCATATGAGGGTATTTACGGTGGTACAAACCTACTATTTGGCTCTAGGCTTGACAGATATGCACTTAGTGACCAGTAAATTACAGTTTTAATCAAGAAAAAAAATGTGCTATCGAGAAAGAAAACCATTTGTTTCGATTAATATGAGTGGCTCCTTCTGCAATTTCAGATGTCAATTTGGAGATGAACCCCATTGTCAAGATAGAAACTCTGAATGGGCGTATGGTTAAAACCGCAGAATGTCTCTTACTCCGTCTATACGTCGTACTGCTCAGTCCACATTGAGTAGTCGGGTTGTTCCATGTCTGAAAGTAGGCAGGCTGGTGACACATGCAAAGGAGGCACACTGTAATTCTGGCCTGGGGAATTTCCCAACATCTGTGAATCAGTGGCCACCCAGTGTTGGTGCACATCAAGACATCAAATGTTCCATGGACCAGCAAGCTACCCCGTGTCTGTCCCTTTCTGAACTGGGGTTAATTTCCCATCTTTTGAAGTAAAAAAACCCTTCATGGGATGAAGTAATTGGTTAGTTGTGGGTTACCCAAAAGCCTCCAACCATCAGAGCATTGGTGGCCTGCCACAACGGAACTGCTGTTAATGGGATGTGTGCCATGTGCCCTGATTGGCTGGTTGACGTGTGGTGGAAAGGGTCCAGTTCCTGGCAGGTCCCTGTGTAAAGTTGGTGCATGACCTGCTTTTGTAGGGCATAAGCCCAGTTACAGTTTATCTTCGACAATGAGCACTGGACTTTGCCCAACTGCCCTGAAGTTTTTTTTTTTTCCTTCACATGGCTGGTTTGAGTGTTAAAAAAAAAAAGAAACGGTCAATCCAAAGGCCTGTCTGTGTAGTCTAACTGGTATTGACATGTAACAGGTTGAATGTAAATGTAAAATTTAGCCTGGGGGTGATGTGTGCTGTATGGTGTCTGAGAGCGAAAGGCAGAGTCAGATGCAAACTGTGCTGCTGGAGGCCAGGGGAATCGATCTGGTCTGTGGAGACCTTTATCTCCTCGCCACCCAGTATTGTTATTGCATCACTGCTTGACCGCCAAGGCAAGAGAAAAGGAGAAACGAGATCCGCTCTTGATACCATTCAGGCAGACAGGAAGACACTCTCTCAGGGGATGGTGGGGAAATAGGAACCTGTCAACGTTAATGATTATCCCTTTGCTAATAGCGTATAGCTGGCAACTCTTCAAGATCCGAAACACCCGAGTGTATTATTTTAACCTCTGGCCAGAGCACCTAGTGTAAAGTCCTATTTGCAACACCACAGTGGCATTCCCTAAGACCAAGGCTAGATACCTATGGTATCTGCGGTATCTAGGTTCAGGGTTAACCTCTGCAGTAGGCCATTTGTTTTGAATGTAACCCTCTCATATCAGGTGTGTGCAGTGTGACCTCTGCAGTCTGCGACAGTCTGAGAGATCTTATCCCCTGAGCTGTCTGTGAGCCGAGCTGTTTTTGTGTCAGAGGTAATCTGCGTCTCTCTCTCTCTCTCCCTCCCTCCATTCTCTCTCTCTCTCTCTCTCTCTCTCTCTCTCTCTCTCTCTCTCTCTCTCTCTCCTCCCTCTCTCTCTCTCTCTCTCTCTTTCTCTCTCACCACTCACGCTCTTCCAGTGAGGTGTATTTAGAACCCATGACCCAGCCCAGCATGATCGCCTTTGTGTGGTGGATTTGTGTTCACTGAGAGTCCATGCAGTGTATCAGTAGAGAGACAGAGCATTTTTGATATACTCCGGATCCAGTCTGGGAAGTTCTTGCAGAAAATCTAGAGGTAAGACGTCCAGTTGAGCAGCACAATGGCAGTTATGTAATTGTTAAACCAGTGAAAACTTAAGAACAAGATATTACAATATGAATCCTCAGGGTGCATTAGCAGGTGAGGAAACGACTAGAAATGTCTGGAATGTTTCTGTGGATTTGAAGTGAGTTCTCTAGAAATCAGGAACTGGCCGAGGCAGTTCTAACTGGATGAAAAAAGGTCACCCTGGGTAACAGGAAAAAGTGTAGGGTGACAGGAAAAGGAGTAGGATATCACGTGATTGAAAGTTCTGCCTGCACCGACCGACTGTACCCACCTGCTGCTTCTGGTGGCTGTGACAGAAAGGGAAGGTAGATGTTATCAGCCTCTCGCGTACATGATATTTGTCTTGGAGACTTTGTGTTCTCTTGCTGAGCTCCTTGCTGTGAACACGCTTACGGTCTGCAGTTGCTTTAGCAGCAAGAGCGGCACCCCCGTGTCTATGTGTGGAAAGGGATAGAATGCAGACAGAGTTTGGGCGGCATGACAAGTCGACCTCAAGCGCGCAGGATATAAATAATCACCGTAGAACCCGAAAATCTGCTTCCTCTCTCTGAGTGCGCATCCAGCCGTTTGAAGTGTCTGTGGTGTACTCTGCACGTTCTGTGCAGAGCCACTTGTGTGTTGTCCCACAGCACTATTTCCACACTTACTACTAATGCTTTTCTTGCAGTAATTTACCGTGTCAATTGCAAATGGCCACATTACAGTTGTGCTAGCAAGAGGGGTATAAAATGTGTTTGCTTTTGTAGCTTTTTAGATGGCATGGAAAAACAGCTTGTTGCCATGACATAGTGAGCGTTCCTGAAGGCTTTAATTGGATTAGCGCTGTTTGAAGTAAGCTAGTTGTTTATTAAAAGGCATTTGAGGATCACGTCACGTGACACAGTGGGCAAATCCACTGCTAATTTGCTCTGTTGTGGTGTACCAGCTCAGATGTTTTTTTTTTTCCCCTAAACTACAGCCGTTTGTGTCTCAGGGGAGAATTATATGGGCATTTTTTGGGAGGGGGATAAAGCTTCTCTGATCATCACAGGACAGCTTTAAAAAAGAAATGCAGCCAACTGTTGATTTAAATGCGTTACATAAGGGTAAATTTAACGGATTTGCGACTGTTTCTTGTATATGATTGAGCCTCTGAGGAATGATTCCATTGTAAAATGTCTATAAGCCGTAGCAGTAATGGTGTGTATTAGCCTGGTCTCAAATGCCTTTGTGTCCAAGCGATAACGAAGGTCCCATCTCGGTGAACAGGGGGAGAGGAAAGACGTGCACATGAAAACATGGATGTCCCTGTTTGGCGTGTCAAAGCACTCTAAAGCACACCCGACTGTCTTCATTCTGTCTCTCACTGTCTAGCCTACCGCTTTCATTTTCTCACTCTCTTGCTCTGTCTGTATTGTCTTCTTCCCTTTGTCTCCTGTGTTCCAGACAGTGCTGCGGAACAGGGGCCTACAGTCGGTGTGCATGTCAGTGTCGTCAGCAGCACAATCTATTCTGAGTTAAAACTCTGTGAAATCTTAGGCATTATCCTTTAATTAAAGGGCAGTCAGTTTTTGTTGGGGGGTGGGGGGGGGGGCATAGGAATCACTTTGATTTATAATGGATACCCACTGGAATGCAATACAGAAGAACATGTGATCAGTGTAAGATTTATTTAATTAATTTTAGATCACTGAACCTTCTGAACATTTGCATTTTCAAAGTTGCATTAAAAGATGAAGCCATTCTTTTCAAGTGCCCGTTGGACACTGGACAGTGATTGCCAGGGCACAGTTCAGATGTTTTTTATTATACGTTTTGCATACCTGACCATTTATTTCTGATTGTAAGGTTAGGTGATAGCAATGATTGTGGGTCAAATAATAGCAACGATGCTCGTCACTGAGCCTGTGATTGAATCTTTTATCACATCTTTTAGACACGTCTGATGATTCAGTGCACGGTCAGTGGGGTTATGTCTGAACTAATTTGCAGTGAAATACTTGGGAATAAATGAAGAAATCCAAACTAAAAAGTGGCTTTGTTAAGCCCCAATTCATAATACAATCTGACTCTGCTTTTGGTGTCACCGACTTTTTAGTTTTGAATCAAACTTCTTTTGATGCCGTTTTATTGTTCCAGCAGCATCTTAAAGTTTCATCTCTCTCTCTCTCTCTCTCTCTCTCTCTCTCTCTCTCTATATATATATATATATATATATATATATATATATATATATATATATCGCGATCAAGCATATATTTCTATGTGCTTTATTTAATTCCTCATGACCTTATGCTTTTGGGCTTGTGAGGGATCACGCTTCTTTGGCCGCAGTGCTGAGGACACAGAGGCTGGCTGGCTGGCTGACCGAGCGAGCGAGAGCATGAATAACCCATGAGGGTGTAGCTGACGAGGGATAGTCGAGCTCCCTGGCCTGGCTGAGGCTCGCCAAGCCTCAAAAGCAGCAGCAGCACTGATTGGATGTCCGGTGGACCGGTAGCGCTACACTGGCCCGCACACATGTCTCACACATGATGGCCATGGATGTAGTGTTTCACATATCGCAGTCACAAACACTGTGTTTGTTGCTCTTTGCCATAAAAAAACATGCAAAAAATGTATTGTGTTATTGCTATTTAACTCTCTTTCTCACACACGCACGCACACACACACACACACACACACACACATACACACACACACACACGCACGCACACACACGCACACGCACGCACACACACGCACAAGGTTCCCTGTTACTGTGAGAGCCCAGCCGTCGATGTGTGATTTCGCGCTCTTGCCTGCACTCAAGCACACTCTTCTCACCCTTTTCATACACTTGACACACACACACACACACACATACACATACACTTGACACACACACACCTACATACACATCAATGCACTTCCTGATCTCACTTCTGTTCCCATGTGTGTGTGTCTACCGCTTTCAGTAGTAAAACCACAATCTCACAGGCGCTCCCCACTCTGCTCTCTGTCTGTGTGTCTCAGAAACTTGTCTCAGAAATGAAGACATGAAGATGAGGCTCCACATAAGGCTGCTGTGCTCCTGTGCATCAATGGAGAGGAAATGATTGGCTAAGATCAAAAGGTTTGCTGGTGCTTGCATACAGCATCTTTAGGATGTGCTGTTGCAACGTACATGACTAAAAATGTCATGGTGGAACATGTGTGCGTGTGTGTGCGCACATCAGTGTGTGTGTGCGCACATCAGTGTGTGTGTGTGTGTGTGAGTGAGTGTGTGTGTGTGTGTGGCATGAATAAGTGCAGCAATAGTGAGGTCAGCAGGCTGAGCCTTGTTAGGAATGCTGTGCAAGGCATCCTCCTCTGGCCCTCCCAAAGACTGTGCTGTGCTGTCCCTGGGCCATTGTGTGGAGTGTGCACCAGGGCCCACGTGTTGCTGCGCCCAACCCAGATTCTGTGTCAGCAGCCCAGAGAAGGATCTAGTTTCCTGCGTTCCTCACAACACAGCTGCTGCTCCTCCATAGCATACTTGTGTGTGTGGGTGTGTGTGTGTGTGTCTATAAGAAAGGGAGTACACTTGTGTCCTACACCTGCTGCTTGGACACCACCTGTTTTGTAGGATAACCCAGTCACCTAAATCCATCCCATATATAACACTGAGAGCATGTAAACAATGTTGGGCACAACAGGTGTGTGTGTATGCATGTGTGTGTGTCTGTGTGTGTGTGAATGAGTGAAAGGCAGAGAAAGATGTAGTGGTGGCATGTGTCAGGGAATGCAGAGCCTGGGGTGTGTGAGCTGAGAATGTATATGGCTAAGCATCAGTGTGACTGACAAATAAGAAAACTGAGAAGCGGATTGTCTGGACGGATTCTGGTAAAATCAGGCCTAATCCGCGGAACCCAAATCCACACTAAATGACTTTAATTACAAGTTTGGACCATGCTGTAGTGTAATACAGCATTGTATCAATGCACAGTACCTTCCTCTGTTACCAACCCGGTAGTCGACTTGCTGGCAGTGTCCACATACAAGCTCGTCATCTGAACTTTGCAATCTTATGCGGTTAACCCACAATTATGAGTAAAGCACCGGCCCCCCAATCGTTACCAATGCAGCTACTGTGCCAACCCCTCATTGCTTATTCTGGAGAATCTGTAAGGCTTGAGTAATGCAGAGGCCATGTTTCCTGCTGACTGACGTGGTTTGGCCAGCTATGGGTCATTGTTTTGGGCTTCACTCTTAAGGGCCCTTTGAAGCAGTTTTTTTTTTTTTTTTTTTTTTGGAGAGTGGCACCCATTAGCATGTCCTCATCCCAGTGCATCAGCTGCTTCATGAGATCATTACCAGAAAGAGCCATTGTGTGTGTGTGTGTGTTTGTGTGTGTGTGTGTGTGTGTGTGTGTGTGTGTGGGAATGTGAATGTGTGTGTGAGAGAATGATGATCGTGTTTCGTGTTTGTATGTGGGAAAGAAAGGGTTATCGCGTGTGTGTGTGTGTGTGTGTGTGTGTGTGTTTGTGTGTGAGTGAGTGAGAGAGAGAGAGAAAAAAAGCTAAACATAGCACTGTGCATATTTGCATATGTGCAGCCCTTGTACCTGTTGTTGTGTGATCCCAGGCCCTGTATCTGTGTGAGAGGATCACTAGCCCTGACTGCATTGTGGCTGCGTCAAGCAGCAGTCACCCTGACAGATCATCTGACTGTGAGATCAGCTCACAGGGCGTGTGTGTGGATGTATGTTACTGTTGAGGTAAATTGATCATGATTGGCTCATCTTCAGCCGCACCCTCCCACTCTCTCTGGACTGTGAGAGACTGACTCAGGGCTAGCCTTGGTGTGTGTGTGTGTGTGTGTGTGTGCTATCCGCCCTTAGTAACTAGCTGTTTCACTGTGCAAGTTGCACCATAACAGGAAATCAGCTTGTGCGTGTGTGTTCTAGCTTAACTGGATATTTCAGGCTTTTTGTTTTGTTTGTGTGTTTGTGTATTTTTAAGACTTTGCTTATTTATTTATTTTTTTCAGGGGACACTATCAGAATGCAATGTGTACAACATGTAACGTGTGTGTGTGCAGGGGCGGTTTTAGGGATTCTGAGGCCCTGGGCAAAGAACAGTTTTGAGGCCCTACCCCCCCCCCAAAAAAAAAAAATCTAAATCTGCCCATGTAGCCTATGTTCAGGTCAGATTTTCTTGCGTGTGCTACATGCTATGCTATTTTCGGTAGTTTTCTATGAAGGGCCAATCTATATTTACAACACAACGATGAACTTAAACTTGAAGATGAATAATATGAACATACGTGATACGTACTACACATGAACAATAAACACTAGTGAACAAATCTAGTGAACTTGAAGAACACTGCCACACGCCCGCACACACACGGGTACACCACACTTAAAATGTCAGCTACACACATGGCAAACAACAAAGTAAATTCATGGACGCCTACAGAATTAAGTTGTAGGTTAACAGCAATCAAAAAGACTACAACCCCCCTGCCATATTCAACAGATTATTACAAGCTAAATAGGTTTACACGTGCGGTCAAAAGTTTGTTAAGGTGGTGCTAGCTGTCAGAGAGTGACTAGCCTGTCATGCTATGAATTTGACGCTAGTAGAAGTCACAATACGCTAAATCCTACGTCAAATGATTTCAGATGCAATGAAAATAATATTACTTGTGACTGTCTTGGTAACTAGTGCCACGGCAGGCATGTGATAAGGAAACCCTCTGTCCTACCTTAAGTTGGTGCAGCTATGATCCACTTGTGTTCTTGCTAACCCATCCTGACATCTTACTTAGTTTAATTTCAGGATTGCAAGTGCACTTGTTTTTACATCAACAGTTGTTTTATTGTAGGCCAAGCAACTTGGTATATTCTGTATGCGAGCAACCCTCACTATTTGAGGAACCAGAACTCGGGATTCACCCAGTTGTGCATGTCTAGTTAGTAGTAAAAACTGACGAGGTAGCCTGCGATGTAATTCTTGACTGATGTATCATTTTTTCGTGAGAGTGGGGGAGGGGTAGCCAAGTGTATACTTATACTTTATTTTGTTTCGTGTAAAACAACGTTTATGTATACTGAAATGAAATTCAAGCGTTTTATTTTACAGACATTAATGTCTTAGCCTACAAATGACCGCATGAAATTATTAGATAAACAAAACTCATTGGTCAAGCGCGAGGCCCGTCACAGCGCGAGGCCCGGGGCGACGGCCCCCTTCGCCCCCCCCTTGCGACGGCCTTGTGTGTGTGTGTACGCACGTGCGTGCATGTGTGTTTGATTGTGTGCTTGTGTGTGTTTGCTTGTGTGTGTGTGTGTGTGTTAATTAGCCTAGTGTGTGTTTGAGATATTGATGACAACCAGGGGTCTATTTCCCAAACGTGTCCATCCATCGCACTATGATGGATGGAGATTTTAGGCGAACAGTCGGACTGGACTCGGGCTGCTGGGTAGAATTTTGGTTGCATTATGGTGGCTTAGTGCTAACATCTGTTTTTTCGGGCAATGGACCCCAGGTCTGTTTTCTCCTCTCTGTTTAGTCAACGACTCCCACGGACACTCTGGTAGCTGCGGCAATCCAGGTCACAGTGGTAGCTAGCTGGTAGTTTTATAAGTGCATCCCACCAGCACACCCACCCACCACACTGTGTAGGCTCATCAAGTGTACAGTGATGAAGAGTGGCACATGTCCTCTCCTCCCCCGCGCTCTCCATCGTATCATCCCGCCTGACAGAATCAGAACAGCGCTTGGCCCCTGGGCAGAGGGGGGGGGGGGTGGGGGCCCGGCGACAAGGGGCCCGGCGACAAGGGGCAAAACACTCGGCCTCTCGGCTCCCCTCCCCTCCCCTGCGGCACCAACTCAGTTCGTTCACCCGATCGCCATTATTTTGTTCGCTGACAGTGGGGGAAAAAAAAAACAGAATGGCGTGAAAAAAAAAAAATGAAAGAAAGGAGAATTGCCTCTGGTTTCCCCGTCAGTCTTGTATATGATGCAAAGTGCCCGCTGTGTGTACAACTGTGTCAGCTCAGGCAGGGCCACTGACCAGCTGTGCCCCAGCACAGGGCCCCCCCTGCTCAGGGTCAGCCTCTCCAGGCTCCCGGCTGACATTCCGCTGGAGCCAGAAGCAGTAGCCCGCCTACTCCTCCCCTCCTCCACCACCCCCCTCCTCCACCCACCCCCTCTGCAGAGCGGACCCGTCGCCTGCCGCTACCAAGAGAACAGTGTGTGGATGAGTCATCTGGAACGTGTCCCTTCTTGTAATGTGACAGCGCCTCACCAGCCCTGGATGGATAGATAGGAGAGAGAGGGGGCGAAAGAGAGAGAGGGAGAGAGATTGAAAGAAAGACAGATCCTTTTAAGGCAAGTCATTTACAGTCTGGCTTTTTAGCCACTGTAAGACTCTAGAGAGTTTTAGCTCCAATCCAATACTTCCAGGCTATGTGAGTCATCATCCCCCTCCATCCATTTATCTCTTTTTATTCCTTCGCTGTATTAAAAGTGCCCAACACAGTACATTTTTTGTATTTATAGAAACTTTAGTGTTAAGAAGCTTCAAGAGGAGTCAGTCTCTGCTTTTGGTGCTGCTGTCTGTATTTTGCCATACATGTTTGTGTACCTGTAACAGGCCCTTGTGTTCTTTTCACATCCACTTATTGCTGTGCTGAAAGCCAGGCAGTACAGGTCAACACTGGCTGCGTTCAAAACTGAAACTGAATTTACATGGGAGTCATTAATGCTTGCGGGTTGGCCCCAGAAACAACAGATGCAGCATCTCCATGAAGCACCCACACTCGTTTCAGCACTCTGTTCTTGGAACACAGATGCACAAACACAGTTGTTTCAAGCACACTTGTTCCCGCTGCCCACAGACCCATCAAGAGGGAAAAAAAACAAAAAAAAATCCCTCACCGTGGCCAGTCGTAATGCGGCCCCCAGCTTTGACTGTAGATGTATCTACCCACGCTCTTAACATTCAAGGTGCCCATTCCCTACCACCGGAAGCCCAGCACAAAAAAAAAGGCAGGGAGCATTAGAGAGGGGCTCCTTTCTGCCGTGCTGGAAGGATTCACAGGAAATCACCAGACTTGTGTTCCGTCAAGGCCATCTGTTGCTTGGGTAGGCCTGTGTTTTTTTGCCTCCCCATCTGAGCTGGTATTGTTGCGCTGAAGGCTTTAATCACTCTCTTCTTCTTTCCCTCCTTCTTCATCTGCCGTCTTCCTCTCGTCCTTCTGCGCACACAGCACCCCTTCTGCTGGTAAAGAACGGATGAGTCACAAGTCATGTTGGATGAGCTTTAGAAAGAGGGTGTGTGTGTGTGTTCATGTGCTCGTTCCCACCCTTGCAAGCCTGGTCTT
>CM059277.1:25890992-26015992 GCA_030347295.1 Setipinna tenuifilis
CGGTCTGCATGCGCTGCCAGAAGGTCAAGTTCACGCCCGTCAGCCGCCGGCACCACTGCCGCAAGTGCGGCTTCGTGGTGTGCGGCCCCTGCTCGGAGAAGAAGTTCCTGCTGCCCAGCCAGTCGTCCAAGCCCGTGCGCGTCTGCGAGTTCTGCTTCGAGCAGCTGTCCATCGGCACGGGCCTGCACACGGGCCGGCCCGACCCTTACGCGCGCTCGCCCGGCAACAACTTGTCCGACGACGACGACGATGACGACAGCAGCGACTGAGAGACTCGAAACACACACACAACGTGACCGAGATCCAGTCCGAGCCCCTCACCTCACCTCACCTCACACTCTCCGCTATCCTTTCCCACCCTCCAGCCCAGCCCCAAAGCCTGGCATATGGGAACTTCTAACGTCCACCTGGAGCTCTTCCGCCTAACTCTAACCCCAGCTCCCTCCCACTTCTTGACATTCACCAACACAATGCCCTTGCAACACCCCCCCCGTTTTTACAGGACTGCTCCAAACTTTCATTTCCACCATCCCCTCCCTCCCAAAACACTTTTTTTTTCTACAATAAATGTCCAGTGATTTGTTAAAGCTGAGCAGCCGTCAGGATGGCCTCCTTGTGCTGATGGATTGTTAAGCGGGTGCATTCCTCCATAAAGATGAAACACTAGGTGAAGCCTCCACTTACTCACGCCACCACTGTTTCTGCTGCTGCTGCTTCTTTTTCCTCCACCCTGTAAACCGTTTCAGCAGGCCACACCGTTTCCTTACAGCCTCACTACGTAACCCCCTCCCCCCCTCCTGTCTCTGTTGCTATCTCTTTTTCTCTCTCTCACTCTCCATTTCTCTTGCGCTCTCTCTCTGTCTTGTGCTCTCTCTCTCTCTCTCGGCTTGCTCCAGCCTGTGGCGTTGGTTTCGGCCCAGTAGGCTGGACCTTGTAGGCTTGTAGGTGTTTTGTATCTTCCCTCCCCGTCCCTGGCGGTGAGCCTATCTGCCTATGGACCCTTCAGGTCGTGTGCAGCTGCTGCCGCCATGCCGTCATTACTGCAGGGAAGAGTGTGTGTGTGTGTCGGCAGTGCTCCGTCACAGGCTGTAAATAATCTCTTCACGCTCGCCATTCTTGGTTGTGTCGTCATAGAAAAAGGTGCACTAGATTCACTAAGGAATCGGTATTTTTGTACCTTCTACTTTTAATAGTAATTACAGGAGATCCCCCCCCAAGATGCCTACTCAGTCAACAGACCTACCTGGTAGAGTGCATCCTAGACTGGATAGTAAAAATGCCAGTTGAATGAATACTTCTTGCTTAAGACAAATCAGTGTGTTGCTTTGGAGATTGTCCTAGCTCTTTAAAGTGTGTGTGTGCGTGCGTGCGTGTGTACATGCGTGCGTGTGGTTGCTTTATGCAAATTCCCAAAACTAAGCCTATCAAAGGCCTTACCACCACTGTGCCTTTTCACTAGCAAACCCTCCAGGGGAGCAGGTTTTTTTTTTGTTTTTCCTCTCATGTGTCAGGGAAAGTCCAATGAAAAATGGCAAAAGTAAAACAAAGCAATGTTTCAGAACTAGCAGAGCTAAAGTCTGTGGACCGCAGTACAGCAGTAAGTGAGCGGCACTTGTTTTGTGTTTTACAGCCTCCTCTCTAGTGTGGGTGTAGATTTAAAAAGGATTTATAGATTTAAAGAGAAAGAGATAAAAAGTCTATATTTGAAAGCACCATTTTGTAGAAAAACTCCTTCGCAGTTGTATGTAAATCATTTGGAAGCCGTCAGGTCTAAACGTAACGCCTAGAATTAAAATCAGGGAGGACGTCAGTCTGTAGACCTGAGACACTGTGTCAAGCGGCGGCGATGAGACGGCGGTCACGTAAAGACAGGGACCCACAGTGCTCTGTTGCATCGGCCACAAACCCTTGTTGTGGTCCTGTCCTCTGGCTCCACCGCAGGGCGTCTCCGGGCCCTCCCCCGGGGCCCTCCGATTGCATCAGAGGGGCCTCCGACTCGAGAGGAAATCAGCGCAGATCGGAAGAACAGCTCAGTGTCACTCAGACGTGAAAGCCGTCCCCCTGCCCCACCTTCCCCTGCCACCTTTTTAGCCAACCCACGTTGAGTTGGTGTGGCTCTGTGTGTGCGTGCGTAGGTGGGTGGTTTTGTGTGCGTGCGTGTGTGTGTGTGTGTGTGTGTATATGTGTGTATACATTTCTGAGCGAAGCCATGGTCTTTCCTGTGAGTCTTCAAACAGGAATCGAGACATGCAAGCAGATGTTGTTTTTGAGGAAGCAGCATCGACTCGCAAAAGCCTCAACGCCCCCTTTTATTTTGAGCCCAACGTGACTTCACTTACAGACCACAGGTGAATGTGAACAACCATTGTAGTTGTCCTTAGAGCAGAACAGTACATGACGTTTGTAAATGTCATCATCTTCAAATGAAAACTGACATTGAAAAGGGATTTTTTTTGTCTTCTTTAATGTAAAGAGCTATGACTGTTAGATTTTCATGCAAAAAAGATGTTTGCATTAACACAGAAACTGAACTTGTTTGCTGTTTACCCTGAGAAAGATTCAGGCTATGCTTGTGCACACAAAACCTCACATGGCTTTGTAAAACTAATCTACATGAGTTTACGGAAAATCGATCTCAGACTTGGTGATCCTCCTGTCCGATGTTTGAACTGCTTTTCATTTCAGTAACTCACTTCAGGTAATAAGTGCGGACTTCATTGGTCTCTAATCCAAGGAAGTCTTCAGGAACTGAATGCCAGGCCTGGAATAAATTTAGCAGTGACTGATAAGTTTTGCACCGGAAACCATCCATACAGTTCCAAGACCAGCAGTTTTTTTTTTCCCCCCTTTTTTTTTTTTCCCTCTATATTTTTCACCAAATTTCTACGTTAACTTACTCCTTTGTTGGAAATGACCCGTCTCTGTCTTGCCAGTGTTGTAAATTTTGTACAGAGTTTTTTTTTTCCCCCTCCTTCTAATGTAGTTTTTAAGTTCTGCCCGTTTGAACCGGCCCCCAGATTCTTGGAACAGCTACATTAACCCAGCCCCTTTGGTTCCCAGACTCGGACAGAGAGGTGCTAGGGCCGAGGGACCGCTGCTGTCAACAAGAACACAGGAGGACGTAGGAGTGGCCTTAAGAGCGACCACCAAAGGGCAACTAGAATAGGGACTAAGATCCAGTGGACTATATGGGCCCAAAGTGTAATAGGATGCTAGTCAGAGCAAAGGCGGAATCTGCAATAACCTGAGATGTCGCATTTTTGCACCCAGACAAGCAAGCAATAATGTTGTGGACAGATGACGTGAGGGAAATAATATGTTTAAAAAGAGGAAAGAAGAAAAAAAAGTTGTAAAATATACTGAACAATATAATGTGTCTTTGTTTTTTTGTTTGTTTTTGATTGTTTGGATTAGTTGGAGTGAACTATTCAATTTTATTGTAATTTAATACAAAGAAATGCCTCTCTTTTGGGTGTTTTTTGGACTATGTCCATCTCTTGTCTGATTTAAAACAACAAAAAAAACCTAATGAAAGGGCTTAAACCAGAATGTAATCAAGCATATCATTATTAGATACTAATTTTCTGAAGAAAATACAGTGCATTATTACAGTAACCATTGACTCTTGTGTTTTATTTACAAGCTCAGTGAACCTGAAAAAGGGCCCGGGGATGGCCCATGGTAAGAATAGAGATTCTGTGTGTATAAAAAGTATAAATTATTAGAACGTATTCTTTCAACCCAAATCCAGACTGAAGTTCCCCAAAAACTCAGACCTGTAGCTCCGAAGTCATATATTTTTTGACATAATTTATTTCGGGGGATGTGGAGGAAAGGGCATCGGTGTTGCAGGAGTTCCTGTTTTGTGAAGAAGGTCATGCCCAACCCCTCAGCAGGCAGAGAGGAAACGATGTGAGCAGTGCATCCGGGATTAGTGTCACTACACGGGCTAATCTCCCACGCCTCCATGGCTCTCTCCGTCTGTTAGCAGGAACCTCTCTGCACGAGTTGGGTTTCAAATCCAATGATCACCCCCCCCCCCCTAAATTTAGCCAATCTGTGTCCACTGACATACCCAGCACACAGCAGAAATAAACTCAATCTTTCCAGGCAGTTGTTTATAGGGAATGTTGCCTAAGGCTAGCTGGTACTATTGTTTCTGTCCAAGAGGTTTGGTAATGTGCTGGTAACCTTCAACTGTAGTAGCTTTGTCCATGGATTCATCAGAGTCCTTGTTAAAGTTCCTCTACAATGGAGGCCTGTCTCTCTATGGGAAGAAATACAAAATATGCAGAAACACCATTGTAGAATTATCACATTTTGCCTGCAGTGGAGCATTGTTTGGAATCTGCAGTGAGATAAGCTGAGTATTATGCTTTTTTTATTTCTGGGGTCATTCCAAGCCCAGGTACCTAGAGCCATTCACATAACATCCTCAGTTTTCCCCAAATGTGTATCACATTTGTGCTATGTAAGACACTTTTGGTTTAATAAACCAGAACTATGTTAACCTTTGCAACAAAACAAGAGCTTGGTAGAGCACTACTAGTATCCCTTGAACCAACTGGTGCTCTTGGAAAGGTACAAAGTATAGCAAACGGAAGGAAACAAATCCCAGGTCCAGGCACTCAGTCGATACAACAATAAAGACTCTTTTGGACATTTTGATTTGAGTGCCCATATGGAGAGTTTGGTTATACAAACATTATACAAAAGCAGAAGAGAAATGTCAGTGGAATCTTGTTTTTTCCCCTTCGGATTATGATGAGGCATGGAACGACAAATGTGCCAACTTGATAAAACTCATACTTACATCATCTGCAAACCAAATTCCTTAAAGCTTTGCTTGCATGTCTGAAACAGTGAACAGTTTGAAGCCATTGTTTAGCTTCTAAGCAGTGGCTTAACGAAGGCTTAGCTAAAATGAATGAATAATGGGCCTGCTATTTTCCCCAAAGTCCAGCCTGGAACCTGACCTCTGGTTGTATTGCCAGTCTGATTACTGTCACCATGACTTGGGTTGTGTGCAGAGATCGAGATCCGAGCTTCAGAAAATACCCTGCCATATACATGTTTCTGTCTGTGCACAGTTGATTTTACTAATTAGCTGATATACCTGTTCGATGGTGTGTGTTCTCATTAAGATCAGTTGATTCAGAAGGATGGCAGGATTTTTACTCTCTGAAGCCGTTATCTTCCCTGCATAGACAAATTATGTAGGCTATGTTGCCTGTGGTTGGTTACTTTTCTGGTGGGGGAACGGAATATGAGAAACCCGCTCAGTGTCACATCACAAAATGTTGTACTATGTTGTTTGTTTGTTTCCTCAAGAAACAATCCTCTTTGCCCAAATGTGTATTTCTTACTTTGTGAGTTGTCCGAAATCTGCTCCAAAACAGACGTTTCTTTAAAAATGGATGGGAGCGCTGCACTGAGTGCATGTGGGAGGCGGTTAAAAGCTGCTGCTTTAAGTCAGCGATTCGGATAACCGTGAAGAGTGGAGCCAAAGTACGTTTTAGGCTGAGCACTTCAGGCCCTCTCTGGAGTCCTCAAAATGCCGTGCCAGTCTTCAAATGTCAGGGCACAGTTTTAGTTGTCTCCTCAAAGATTGCTCTTGATGGTGAAGCCCACGGTATTTACAGAATAAAGAATATTCACTACCAAGCAGTGCACTTTCCCCGATCTGATCTATTGTGTGCCGATAGCTTGGAAAATACCAGCTGCTTGTCCCACATGTTCAAAGTGTGAATTTATATGTTAAGAAGAGTGTACTTGCATGTTTCTCTTGCTTAGACTCCTCAGGCAGTCTGTATCTTGCTTTAAAGGAAAGCAAAAGAGCATCCCCTACTGGTGATGAGAGCACATTTTTGATGACTGTCATGTGCAACATCAGTACTGTTGATATGCAAGGGACATCCACCTTTAATTGTATGACCTCATTATCTGACTAACTGGCAGGGTCATGTGTTTTTAATCTGCATGCCAGTGGTGATAATTTGGTGACAGAGTGGATTTATTTGGATCTTTTATGATGTTGTGGATGCCAAAAAAAAAAAACATTCCATTCTCTGGTCATTTTACAAAGTATCTATAACTTGCCCTTAACCGTATGCATTGGAAAAGTGTATTATGTCTAATTAAGAAGTTTTATGAATAAATGTATGGTTAATGGTCGAACATTCCTGTGTAGCGGCCCGAGTGGCCAGAAAACGTGGACGTAAACAAGGAAAGGTTGATGTAAGAGCCTCTGTGAGGAGATGTAAGGCTGCAAGCACTTTTATTACACAGACATATATAACGTAAACAGGGAGCACATATTGCTGCTGCTGGTATCTATAAATAGGCTGTAGGATTGAGACATGAAAACTGAAAAGGAACCGGCCTTGACATGATCGTTGTCCTTGTCTCTATGCATTACTTAAGCCATATTGAGTTATAATCATCATGTGCAGCACATGGAATATTCTGAGTCACTAAGGGTACAAATCAAGTGTGTTTGTGTCATGTAGTCAGTGACACGGTAAGTACAGCATGCATCTAAGCATCCCTTAATAACTATTATTATGGCCGCACAGTGGGCTGTTAAAGCATACACTTGCTGCGACATTGCCTTTGGAAGTTAGTTTAAAAATGACATCTAACCTTAGTGTTTTCATACCAGTGCTGATGTTTTGGAAGGTCTCTTTTTTTGAGAGGTGATTTAAATCCCAGAAATGGTTTAAAAATTCAAATCAATTCCCACTGCATAAAATGGTGACCGTGACTTATCATGTCAATAAGGAAGGTTTGAGAAGTATGAACTCTTTCAGCAGAGCTTATTGGGCTGCATAAAACCGCAAGATGGAATGTGTAAAAAAAAAAAAAAAAAAAAAAAACGACATAATTCCCACACGAAATGCATTCATCCCCAAGTGAGTGGGCATCTAAATATGAAATAAACATGATGCTGCTGCCGGCTTTTATGGATTGGCTCAGGGATATGAGAAAGTGCTCTTCGATCTGCCCTGTGGCTGTGCTGTGTGCCTTGACTATCAATCAGGTTTGCTCGTGTCAACGAAGACAAATAATTCACCACAGGACAATACGTAATGGCCCCGCCATCAATTGGAAACTGTGCTAGCAAATTAGTCAGACAAATTCGGTTTTAAGAAAGCTTGATCAAAGCTTAGAGAGGCCTTAAACTGTGTTTGTTTTTGTTATGTAATCATGAAATACATAAATATTTGACTTTTTGATTTTAATTGTACCCAGAGCAGTCAAAAGAGGACATGACCGAGGAAGCTCCATGCAAGTTGTATCTGCAGTCAGGGCTAGGATTTGCATACATTTTTGATTGCTTGTATCAATATTTACACCTTAGTTACACTATGACACATCCTGTCACATCATTCTGTCATTCTATTTTTATCACTCTCTCTCTCCTGTGCCTCCCTGTTTTTTTTATTTCATCTATCAGATGTAGAACCACCTCAGATGCTGTCTCTCGCACTCAAGCAATCAGGCTGATGAATAGAGTATAATTCACATGGAGAACATGTGGTATTAGTATTGAAAACCATCTCTGTCTCCATCTATTATGTTCTTTTCATTCCTTCCCCACCCCCGCTCCATGCATAAAATAAAAAAGATAGACCTGTCATCTTGCCTGATCTAGGCAATGTACTCCAATCAGACAATCAATGGCAATTAGTTGCACCTCGAAACGTACGTGTCATGGAATGTATTGTATCCGACAGTTTCATCTGGCTGCATCGACAACCACACACAGTCTCCTTAGCGACTGGTGCTCCCATCAGAGACTAGCGTTTAACCGAGGGAATGCTCCTCTGTCTGTGTGATGGCCATTAGCATGATGTTCCTGACAGTCTCCTTTAAATGCTCTCATTACATCTTGGTAGAGTTGCGTAAAACCACCCCCTCCGTCCCCTTCTGAAAGGATTTGGATCATCTTACAACTGTGTTAATTACTACATGTCCTTTGTTTTCATCAGTTTTTCACTTTTTTTTCCTGACTATGCATGAGGTCAAGGCCTGGAGAGAATCAGCAAGACTGGTGCAATAATTGTTCAGTTACAATTTACGAATAATTGGGAGAACAATAGAAAAAAGACAAGTACGTTTATTCAAAGCCTCCCTTTTGCAATTTGCAGCAATTTGCACAGCAATTCTTTGATCCCATGTAGACAGGAAGAACATTTTGTAATTAAATAATGTAAAATAAATAAATAAAGTTACACAAGTGAGCAATTCAGTAGAGAATTAAGACCTTGGTCCGTGTTGTTTTCTTTCTTTCTTTCTTTTTTAAACAAAGATATTTTACAATTTTTACAAACAGCAGAAAGCCACGTATAATGCTGTCGGATTGTGTAGGCTATCTGAGTCCTGCTGTGTGTAACACCAGGCGGCCTTTCAGGCCTCCGCCGAGACATCTCGTTTAGCTGAAGAGAAAACAGCTCTGCAGTGTGTACTCACAAGTTGCAGAGAGAAGCACAACCAAAAGCTAAACGATGAGTGTTATGAGATGCCTTTTCATCTGTCTGTGTACAAATCAACTGTGATGCTTTTCTGTGAGATATGGGGTGACAAAAATGTTGATGGTCAGATACAGTATGTAGTGATTTTTTTTTTCATTGTGTATGAAATTGTGGAGAACCTGACGAATTAAATTAGCTCCTTTCAGAGTACACTGACAACATATTTTCCCCGACTTTTGAATTGCTAACGTTTGTTCCCTTTTATTTGTATTAAAAAAGAGAGCATTCAAAATGTCCCCATTATAAATGCTGATGATTCACAACAGCTGTTGAGAAGTCGCAGAATGTATGAACGCTAAAAAAAAAACCTTTGTATGACGGTTGAGGTTGTCACGCAATCACTGAAAAGTTAATATTTTCCGATAGTCACCTTCTAATTAATATCTGACAACGACAACATCGCAAACACCGTGGAGTGACAATAACGCCGAAAGGGTTTGACAGCTTTTGTGTGAAGCCAGCTTTTCTTCTGTCTATGTTTTTTCCCGACAAAAAAAGACAGCATGATTATGACGTCACCTGCAGGGCGCATGCCTTTATATCACGTCACCTAAACTTATATGGACCAGTAGGGGCTTGAACCACTCGGTGTTTGTTCATTATCCCAAGGGAATATGTCTTCAGGTAAATATATTATGATCAATTTGACTAATTTTGAACATTACAAATGCTGCAGTTCATAACTGCAGTTGATAATTACTGTCTTTTTTCTGGTTATTCTGAAATCAGAAAATGAAGAACCTAGCAAAGATCAGAATAAGGGTCAGGGTAAGAGGAAAAGGTCTCAGAACTCCAACAGGTCAGTGAGGAGGTTGGCACTGAGATGCAGCTCCAGCTCCAGCTGCAGTCTCTCCACTAATTCCAAGGCCAAAAAAACCCCTGGAGGCTCCCGACCTACCCTCTGCGGAGGAACCTTGAGGAGAGTGCAGCGATGCCCAGCCTTGCCTTCCAAGATGATTGGGAAGATGCACTGCCTCAGGAGCCAGCCTGCCGATCTAGCCAAGACACTGGCCGAAGCCCTCGGACATAGGCCCTACCTGGGAGTTGAGACACCTGGCCCATCGAAGAGGTTCGGCCCCCAGACAGAGGAGGAGCAACCGAAGAAGAGGAGGGCTGGGACGTCCCAGCAGTCCTGTGATCAGACCGAGAGCGTGGAGACCTCTGAGGCAGTCAGGCCTGTCAGAGCTGTGCGGAAAGGTTCTTATGCCAAAACTGTCTCTGCTTGTAATGCAAAAGGCACTACATAGTTTACTGTGGGCTTAATGGACACTTCCATAATTGAATGCAGTGTTTCTCATTGTGTTGTTTAGAATAACAAACTAATTACTGAGTTCAGTGGGCTGATTCAAAATGTCTGTGTGCTTAGTTAATGGCTATTAAAACAAGAGCATAGGATAATATACGACATCAACAAATAAAAAGCACACCATTGTATTATGTCAGCTCATCCGGACCAATGTGATATATGATTTTCACAGCACGATTGGAGAGGCTTTACCAAAAGGGACCAATACTGGGGAAAGGTGGGTATGGGTCTGTTTTCGCTGGATTGCGGAAGTCCGATGGATTACCGGTAAGAGTAGCTCACCATAAATCCTCACACAACCCCTTCCACACCGTTAACAGACATGGTCATTCCCTTGACACAAGCCACAATACATGTAGTAGACCGAAAAGGTGCATAATTGGAACCACAAGTTCATTTCTGGCAGTAAAGGATTAGTCACACACATCCTGAGCTGTAGTGATAAAAAAAAGCCTCTTCATGGCTCTGTGGCTGTGAAAGAATGTTCTTTGCAAAAAAATGTCTTGTTTCCCTGGATATTCTGTCAGAAAAGTAGAGAATGTTCACCATCGCAAACTTATAAGTCATTTTCACATCCATAGTCTTTATTGTCTTCTTTATAGTCACAGTTTGCTAAAAAAAACATTTTTAAATGTGCTACATTTTACATCATAATTTCTTCTGTCAGGTGGCCATTAAGTTTGTGTCCAAACTCCATGCTGAGGAAGAGATAACACTTGTGAGTAATTCTTCCATGACTCTCTAACTCTTACTCTCTTCAAATTCATAGCAGTGTATCTGGACTTTTGTTGTTTGGAGTTACAGTTAAATATGTTGGAAGTTTTTTTTATTACCCTCCCCCTCTCATTGTATGTTAAGTATGGACCCATTCTTTTCTTCTTCTTCTTCTTCTTCTTCTTCTTCTTCACTCATTTTTGTTGTCACCTGTTATGTGTGCAGCCTGAGTTTGAGGGTCCTCTTCCCCTGGAGGTGGCTCTGATGAAGCGGGTCTGCTCTGCTCCAGGGAGCCCTCACATCATCCACATGCTGGACTGGTTCAGCCTGCAGACCCAGTACGCCCTGGTGCTGGAGCGACCCGAGCCCTGCCAGGACCTGCTGGGATTCTGCCTGGACAACGGGGGCTGTGTCAGCGAGGGCCTGGCGCGGAGGGTGATGGTGCAGCTGGTCCAGGCTCTGCTCCACTGCTCCAGGCGTGGCGTTCTCCACCGGGATGTAAAGCCAGAGAACATCCTGATTTGCATGGACACCTACAACATCAAGCTGTTTGACTTTGGCTGTGGAGACCCGTGGAGGAGCAGTGCCTACAAGGATTATGCAGGTTGGTGTTATGATGTGATGTGATTTTTTTTTTAAGTGATGTTTTTGATCTCTCACTCTATCTCTCTCTCTCTTAAATGTCATATTTTGAAAAACCCACATGGATCTCTAGTGTAAAATTTCATCCTTTGCTGCTTTGATGTGGGCATAAGGGGGTATTGGCAGAAATTGGATCAGACCAGCCAAACTGCTTAATGCTGAAAATCTGTCCTCTCTCTACTGAGGCCTGGATATCTACTGTGGCATTTAACTCTGCTTTTGCACATTTGCCTTTTAAAACCCAAGAAATGCAAAGTTAATATTCTTGTCATGTGTTTCATTTTCCCTGTTTACAGGAACTTTGGAGTATACTCCTCCAGAATGGTTTCTCAGGGGCAAATATCATGCTGGCCCTGCCACTGTGTGGTCTGTAGGAGTAACCCTGTACAGCATAATTTCTGGCTTTCTGCCCTTTGCTAGCCCCAGGCAGATTATTAAGGGCAGACTGAGGTTTGACACGTTCCTATCACAAGGTGAGGCCTATAAGAGACACACACACACACACACACACACACACACACACACGCTCATAAGATTGACATAGGAATAAGAAGCAGGATGGATAATATAAATGAATGATGAATGATAAAAAAAAGCTGTTACAGGACAAACGATGCCTTGAATTGACCCAGCAGACAGTAAATACACACATACTTACATACTTCTGTTGACACTAAAAGTTAAGGACGTAGTTTGGAACTTAGGAACATAGCACAGCATCCATGTTATTGCATAGGCTTGCATGAAAGGGCTTCCTTCTGCTTTATATTCTCATATACTATATTATTAAGATACTTTACAGAAAAATGTATTCCTTTATTATTATATGGTCCCATACACCCTTAGTTTGGTTCATGTTCCTACGGCTGCCATACCACATGGAGCATGTAGTAACTCTTGTGATCGACTGGACTTTTATATGTTCTTACTACAGTTTCTCTTTCCAATCTGCTTCATGTTTGTGCCTGTGTGTGACGGAGGGTGCAGAGTGCCGTGACCTCATCCGCTGGTGCCTGAGTCCGAAGCCGTCCGACCGCCCCACCCTGGAGCAGATAGAGCTCCACCCTTGGCTTCACTAGAGAAGCTATCCATCCATCCAGCCACCCCAACCCCATTCCCAGGTCAGCATGGCATTCACCACTCACCTTACAACTCAGCACCTTACAAATCACAATTCACCATTCATCTTAAACCTCACCACTTACCCATCTGGCATGCTGGATACAGTATGTCACAAAGGAAAAACACCACTCCCAGGTACTTGACGGAATGCGGTGTCATTCGCTTTGTATGCAAAGCAATGTCTTTTTCCTTTTCTTTGCCTAACAAATTTTTGCATGCATAACTCAAGAACTGTTTTATGTAGAAAATTCTGATCTGATCTGATAAATGACACTCTACTATTTATTGACTTGTAATTTTTTTCTATGTGTTGTAATATCTAATTCCTTGATTTCTTTTTTCTTTCTCCATTTTTCAATTCACATTTTTTATCTTTCAGTCTAGCCATATCAGTTTTTACAGATTAAGATCTAAGATATAAATAATTAATGGCAATGCTTGCCAACGGTATAAGGCACACCTTATGTTTTCTTGTGACCTCATTGTGATTACCTTATCCAGACAGGATTCTTGGAGTGTGCTCTTGGATACCAAATATAGCCATTCACAGCCCTTGCATGTCTCTTTTTTGCTTTTAGATTGGAATCATTGGGGTCCTATCCAGTCTTGGTCAAGCTTTGAATGGGGCCTTTTGTTAAAAAGAAAAGATTTAAGGAAGTTAAGGAAGCAAGTATGCTACTGATACTGGCTACTGTTAGGGTATGAAAAAAATAAAGAAATAAAATGAAAGAAGAGTAGTAAAGAGATGTAATTTCAAAGGGAACATTGAGCCCATTGACTGCACAGAACATTTCCTTTCCAATAAGGTAAGTAGAACCACTGTATCCTTTGATCTAGACAGTCCTCCTTGAAGTCACTTTGAATTAAATGGTGTCTCTGTTCTCCTTACAGCCTTCAATGAGCTCATGTTTTGAAGTCCACGTCAGTGTCTTTTTTTGTAAGAGATTACATACTGAATCAAAAACAGAAAAAAACCTTTTTGTTTTAAATCTGTGTACATTGTTACATAATTTCTGATGCATTCTCGTCTTGACAATAACCAACAATACCAGTGCACTTTAAACCACTTTGTCCAGGAATTGCTCAGAATAAAGAGAAAACAGTCAGAGAGCATTGTGTTTCCCTTGGCTTCACCTTCAAATGGCTCTTTTGTGTCAGCAGAATGTCTCCCTGCCACGCCTTGCCACCTCCATTATAAGCCTGGCACAGGCATCATGGTTTTGCGATTGCAGTGGCTTCCCGGAAACAGACACATTCTATTGTGAACATCACGCTTATCTTCCCTAGTCTGTTCGCTTAGGCTGCTCACACACTGGCACATCCATGCCCATGTGACATCTGCTCCTCTGACATTATTTCTTGGCCTTCGCTGCTAGCATTTTGTCATGTTATATAATATATAATATAACTAGAAGCTCAGTTATAAGTTTTTTAGGCTACTAATTTAGAAAATTGACTCAAGGAAAGCTTTCTCTAGGATGAGTTTTAAGGAATGATGACTTGCCAGAATGATTGCCAGAAATGCATTCAGCTATTTGTTCACTTCATTCAGAAGCCCTGAAGCAAATATGCTAGAAATGTTATAAAGAAAACTAATGATACTGGCAAATACATGGTTGTTTTGAATAAAAACAAACAAAACAAAAAAAAAACACCTGATCATAATGAAGTTAAATGTCATTACCTAGGGTTACCTATGTCATTACCTTATCATGCGGTCACAACAGTGATCCAAGAATGGTTGAAGTTCATGAACATTAAATAAATGTGTCATCACGGGCACAGTAATTCTTACCTGTCAAGGCTTTCAGGAGAAATGCAACAAATATCACCATCCTAACTCACCGGGTGTTAAAGTAGGAGAAAGCCAGGTTGATGGAACTCAGCAGGAGGTAGGGGTGTGCAAGTGGCGATTAGAAGAGGGGTGGGGGGACGGATAGTCGCACAAAACAACAGGTGTCAGATGACGCCAAAGAGCGTTGCCAACACCCATCACTCTGCCATCTCCAACTGGCAGTCTATCTCTCGACATGACAAACATGTTCCGACAGTCTTCCCTCTCCATCAGCTTATTTTGAGGTTTCATTTGATCATTACTGCAGCTACAAAAGCAAATGTCTGAGCATACTTTGTTGTTACATGTTAGCCATAGACTGAAGGCAGCCATACCAGAGGCCTTACAAGAGGCAACATCTTTTTATAATAACATTACATTTAGCTGGTGTTCTTATCCAGAGCAACCTACATAGTACAGCAGATTAGTAAAGTTCACTTTGGTATAAAAGCATGAAATTTGGCAGAAATACTCTCTGAGGGACACTATTTTGGAAAAAAGTGTTGGTCACTTAAAAATTCAATATGTCGGCCATTTTTTAAGATGTCATATTAAATGGTTATTATATGGATTATTCAAAAAGAGATTCAAGCATAACAAATACTCTCTAAAGGACATAACAATGGAAAAAGATGCATGTCACAAATTCAAGATGGCCGCCATGATCACAAATTCAAGATGGCTGCCATTCCTGTAGAATATTAATTATTTGAATTGTTAAAATGGTAATGGAAATATAACATCAGGCAGAAATTCTCTTGAAGGAACACTTGAAAAAATGTCTGTGCCACTCAAAAATGTATGATGGTGACCATTTTCAAGATGGCTGCCATTTCTGTCAAATAATAATGACTAACCCTAACCCTAATGGTGATGGCCATCTTAAAAATTGTTTGTCATCTTGACTTTGTGAGGGAGAAGGACCATTCTCCATAAAAACATTCTTAACAGACTATTTTTTATATGTTATGCCTACATCACAGTTTTAACAATCGATATAATGATCATTTGACAGAAATAGCGGCCATCTTGAAAAAATGGCCGCCATTTTGAATTTTTTGGTGCCCAACATTTTTTTTCCAAAAAGTGACCCTTAGAGAGTATCTGTGCCAAATTTCATGCTTTTATACCAATTTGAACGATTCTCTGAAATATGCAATTAATCTACTGCACTAACAGTGAATTAGGTACAGGGACAATCCCACTGGAGCAATGTGAAGTTAGAGGCAAAGATGAGGGTGCAGGAGAGCATTGTAAAGCTCACTCCCCTACCCACATTTATTTTCCTGCTGGTACGGGAATCGAACCTGCAACTTTCCGATCACAAAACAAATTTCAACCAACCCCCTAGCCAATAGGCAATTCTGCATCAATGCAGCATCTTGTTGGTCCTCACTGCTATTTGAAATGTCTGCTCCAGAGGTCTTAAGGTAATAATACACTGGGTACATTTTTGAGCAATGTTGCCAGACAACGAACAGTACTAACAGTTGTTGCCTCGACACTTTATCACTCATATTAGGCAACATTATCAGGAAAACTAAGATTGGCAGTAGGCAACTTTTTCGTGGTCTTACCATCTGAAACTTAGGAGCCATACACATTAAGGCCTTGTAACATTGCTCAAGATGTTGCCCTGTGCATCACCTTTATTTAACTGAAAGTGCACGTTTATATCAGCCAAAAGCAGGGAGCTCGCCTAATTGTAGGTATCGTGATGGAGTGGGGGGTAAGTCTGCAGGACAGGTAGTCAGATGTGTGTACAGCCGAAAAGAACATGCTATGCATTCAGCAGGGGTGTCTCCAGTGAAGCAAGAGGAACAGAACATTTGCCATCAAGCTAATACAAGCAATCCAGTAAGATAGGACAAAACAAGCGATTTGAAAGTCCTGGTGGAAGTCAGGAGGCTGTGGCAAGTTCCAAAGTGTATTGGCTGGGCTGCTTAAAGACAAGGTATGGTACTGCATTCACAGTGTGGGTACATTGTCTACTTTTTGAGCTAACTATTCCCTTTGAAGATGAGATAGAGGAAGTCTACAGAATTCAGAACCAGTAGTGGAATAAGGTAATATGGCTGGCAAGGACAGGGCCAGTGCTGGGAAAAGTGTCAGAGTCTCTGTATCAGTATACTTAAGTTGGACTTCAGCTTTTGAAGACAATACAGAAAGTGGCTGTAAGAGTAGCTTCTTTTCTCTTCTAAAAGGCTAGCATTAGCTGTGGTTTTTACAGGTCACTTTGAGAAATGGAATAACCTGAACCCACTCTGACATAATGTGTTTTTGAAGTGGTTGCTGATCATAAGGTGCCGACATCAAAGACTTATGTGCTGGCTGGTTATGTAGCTGACAGGAGCATGGCCACAACAACCCAAAGAGAAGACCACAGGTTTTGCTGGCATTTGTTGGTGCCTGTGTCAGTGTCTTGTGTTTAGTCAGGGTGTGTTACTGACTGAATCATAAGCAGCCACAGCAACGAAAAAGAATGACTGAAGAGGCTGCTGCCTTGCTATTGCTAATTGGGTTATATATTACCATAGCAACAAAGAGGAATGACTTAAGAGGTTGTTGCTTTTTGCAAGGGTTTTCACTTTGTCTAATAATGTTGCTGATTGGAACATAAATGGCCACAACAACAAAGAGGAATTACTGAAATTTAGTTTAAACAGAACTGTAATACGCCTTTATGAGGCCAAGTGTGTCTGGGATGCCAGATGCCCCTGTTGTGGCTTTTGGAGATGTTGTGGACCTAATTTAAGATGCACAGATTAAGGAAGGAAGGTGTCCAATTGAGAACCCCAATGAGTTAGTCAACAATTGCCCACTCTGTTGGTGATGCTGCTTTTTGTGCACACACCCAGTGGTATAGTGGAGGGTAAACACACATAAACCCATTTATGCATCTTTAAAAATGGCAAAACAGCATTTACTCACCATTTTGTGATTGCCAATGGTAAGCATATGAATAGGTTACCCACTGTTTTTACCGCTGTGCATATACGTATCTTGCCTATCTTTCTTCTTACCACTACACCACTGCACACACCAGTTGCTCTGTTACTTTTATTTGTGTTGCTTTGATTCTTTGGTTAGGTAATCAGACTACTGGCAGTACATGTGGTACTGTGAAGGACTGTCTTGAGACCACCTGTCCTGCATTATGTTGTACTGCACATCCATTTTAGTCTTTTCCCATGTCACCTAACTCCCACTTTTGTCCCATTTTTTTCATTTAAAATTACTTAATTAAAAAAACAAACAGGTAAACTAACTGCTTAGTACACCTATTGAGTAGTGATGTCAACAGCAAAGACAGCCCCCCATGGATAGACTTTTGGCCAGTAAGTTCAAGAGAAAGCAGTAAAGGCTGTCATTAACAGGCTGAGCTGTGTGCCAATCAAACTGCTGACTCGCACACACTTAAACATCTTAAATCTAAGAGGTTATAGTCTGTCAGTTGTTCATAGTGAAGACAGGTGTGATGAAGCTTAGGTATCTTAATTCTGATTGGTTGTAGACTAGGTCTATATGTAATACATCAGAGAAAATGTTTCCGTTAAGTAGCGCTGAGTGTATTAGCACACCATGTTTTTTTAGTAAAAGATTTTAAATTGAATACATGTTGTGCTGCATTTCATGGCAGTAGGCATGTGTAGTCCAGAAATGAAAAAATAGATGCCACTTTAGTAAAGACTTGTTGACTTCATGACAAAATGGACTTTACAACAATAAGTAATCATATGCAGTCATCATGAGCACGGCTATAAGTTATGCAGTTATGATGAGCATGGCTATGAATCTCTCAGCCGAGAACAGATAAGGAGGACACGCTGTACATCAAAAACACTGCAGGAATGTAGATAGCAGCTGGCATCATGTTTAGATATTCATACATTCATAGACATTTCACACAACCAATCTGTATCACAATCACACATGATTGCTGCGGTGGTTTTTGACCACCCATGTAACATGTCGAGTGTGTCATATACGGAGCTGCCACAGTCTTAGATTGTGAGCAATCTCTCTGAACAGTCTGAAACTAGTTCAGAATAATATAAGTGCTGCACTCAGGCTGGTCGTCACTGCCATGTCATCTCACAGAGCTCATGCTAAGTGACTGGATGCCTGAGCCAGGGACTCTATGGCCCTAAGGTTAGAGGACCATCAAGTGAAGAAGATCACAATAAAAAAGCGAACACAGATCACAGTTGTGGAACATACTGAAATATGATTTTGGCAGCAGAGATTTCAAGACGGTAATTAGAAGACATTGAACCTGAGGGGCAGATTTATTGTATTTTTGTGACAGGGCACACTGAGGCAGAGAGGAGTTCTAAAAACAGCAAAACCACAACCAAGATGACTCGGAGTAACTGAGCTCATATAGGGCTGCTTTGGCCATGAATACGTTTGGTCTGTGAATTTGGGAAATGATTCTTATCTGAGATTTCTTTTTACATTCACTGAATAGCGTATGTTAATTAATACTGGATATAACAATAGGATGGTCTTTTCACCGCACCATTTGTCCACTGGGAGTCTGGGCATTAACTGAATGTTATGTTGAAATGATTTGCATGTATGATGACAGACAAGGGGCATTAGGTCAAGTATATTCATTACATTTTTAAACAAATGTAAATGAATGTGATTCTGAAGAGGTCTAGTAGGATTTCATTGAATAAATCAGAAACATTTACATATTTCCACTTTTTTTTCTCAGCTCTTATAGTGCACAATAACTACAACTACAGTTAAAACATTTCATATTTCTGACCAAGCACCCCAGACAATTGTTGTCAATTATCACAGGTGGTATGGTTTCTTGGTGTTCACCGAGGGAGACATCACGTAGAATTAATAAAGTCTAGTTCAAAAGTAATTTACAAACATTGAGGTTAATATGACCACATGGATATTGTCTAACATTTAACATAAGCTCCCATTAATGGTGGTGCATCAAAAGCAAGAAACAGTTCCTTTAGTATTTCAAGTAAACAGGCACAGGTGTATCTCTGCAGGGTTCCTTTTCATCTCACCAAACACTTATAATAACTTCGTGAGCCTGTCAGTCACAGAGACAGAAGTTGTTTACTAAAATGTGGATGCTTCCCTCATAGGATTGCATGCACGTTTTTCCATTGATGGCTAAGGCATACTGACAAGACACTGGACGGAATATTTGGGCTCAAAGAGATGGGGAAATAGAGCCTCCATATTTATACACAAATCGTCATATACATATGCACATGCACACACCTCAACTGCTCTTTATGGACCCCCCCACCCCTCTACATCATGCATTCTACCTCTGCCTTTGATCAGGTAGCCATCTCCCCAAACTGCATTCTACAGACTTTACTCCCCCCTCCCCATGCACAGTTTTAGACTAACAATCACCAATTTCACTGGATGTCCTACTCTACCCTGTATGTCTATATAGTATGTGACAATAAACCATCCTTGTATTCTTGTACACACACTCTTATTAAAAAGAGACAAAATCCTGTCTTATCCTCTCTTGTGTCCACATCAGACCCCTTCTTCTTATTAAAAAGAGACAAAATCCTGTCTTATCCTCTCTTGTGTCCACATCAGACCTTTCCCCATCTTAATAACTACAGCACTGAGGCATTGCCAACCCTCTCCCCATCACTAAGAGCTATATCTTCAAGATGATATATAAAATGTTGAGTCTGCTTCTAGTAACTTATTCAAATTAAAGCAATTTTGTTTATTTATGCCTAAATGTAGAGATGAGAGAGGACTGTATATGTCCCCGAAGGTCTACATTCTTTTGGAATTTCAAAGGCACATAGAATCAAGCAGTTTAGGCCCAGAAAAGCCCCAGTCTTGGTCTTACACTTGGAATAAGTCTGTTTGTCACTCTAGGTGTCACACAACTACAGAGCCCAATGTCTGCCTGTGGCTGGCTAAGTGGCTAGCTTAAAACAATGCATTCTGACTTAAAATAGGGACGTTTTTGGGCAAGATTGTGGCTGTCCGGATGTGATTGTCGAAAAACAGCAGTTTCAAGTCAATGGCTTTGCGTTAAGCCAGCCACTCAGCCAGCCAGTCATTTTCAAACAAGCCCACTGTCTGCATTCCAAACACCACAGCCACTTTCAGCCAACAGAGACCACCTGGGCTGAGCCCAATCTAACAGATACTGCACCAATTAGACGAGCGTTGTTGACAAACCATATGTCTGTTTGCAAAGCATTATTCAGAGTCCAGACAAAGGCTGATGTGATGGATAGGGGAAGAGGCCGCAAATCGAAAGATGCCTCTGCCTAGTCACTAATGTGATAATTACTGAAACATCCGCATCGTCTCCCAGTTAATTGACTAAACATGCTTTTGGGTGTTATGATAGGTTGACAGGAAAATGGCTTTGGTGCTAATTGTACACATTATCCTGGCTGGGGTTGGCAGGAAGACAGGGCAGCCTCACAGACACAGTTAGACACCAGTGTGCTCAGCAAATTATACCTGACAGAAGATCTCCACAAATATGATTATGCACAGTAATCCATGCCATAGTGCTGTAAAGATCATTTTGAAACAGAGACAATATTAATACCGCTTATTTTGCTGTGACAATTTCAGTAGTCTTAACAAAATACTGTTATTGTTAGAAATGCTACAGGCTGCATGGTATTCAACGCTTCCCTTCAGTTCCTTTTCTCTATTGATTTGTTTTTCAAATCAATTTCACGTGTGGGATTTCACTTTTTGGTTCTTCTTGGTTCTCCTCCTGCATAATGTAAACTTTCTCAATCTGATAACTTTCAGATATTCATCACCATTTCAAATTTTCAAAACATGCAAATAAGCATTTCATGTGTATTCCCCTAATGTTTATGCTCTTTGCATAAATAGCTGCAGGCTGTCTCAGCTATTCCCTGACAGAAGAGAGAGAAATGGGAAATGGGAGAAATCACTGCTTCTGTTGTTTATTTAAGTCAGCTCGTTAAACTGCTAATATCACTCAAGGGATAGCACTATTTAATGCAGTGCCAGCAATTGAGTGCATCGAAGTCATACAGTAATATACAGGTTGACAGATAGGAGGAGATTTCTGCTATCCCCTCAGGAACACACCATTGGAGTAGCCTCAAAACAGCCATTCATAAATGCATAACAACAGACTGTCTTGCACATGTGTCACAGGCACATAATCAGTTTGCTAAACCCAATGAATGCCAATCTGTCGGTTAAAAACGACAGTTTGTGATTCTGATGTTAATGGCAGTCCCTTTTTGTTTCGTTTAATTTAAAAAAAAAAAAAAAAAGTCCATTGATTCACTTTCATTGTCACTACTCTAAATGTCTAGCAGGATGTGTGTGTACTAGTAATTTGCCTAAAAGTAGTTAGTTAATTAGTGAGTGCTGCTGTTTACCCCACTCCTTTCTGTCTGCCAACCCTAGTCAAGATGTTGTAATATAAAAAATAAAAACATGTACAGTATAATAATATATAAAAGCCATAGCTTTCCCACTGATTTTACTTTTCTTTGCCTTTACCATCGTTGAGGTTATTTTTGAAATCGCTGTGACAGGTTCATACGTGACACAAAGGAATGAGTCATTTCCTTTCATTTTATCAGGATGTCATTCAATGTTTGAGTATTTTAGTATCGTCATCAAAAGGTTTAAAAATGTGACATAAAGATGACATCTGATGTGTATATTACTTACTTTTTCACAGCTGGGGCATAATAGCTTCTTGACAGTAGCACACAGCGGTGCCCTAATATTACCTCAGAAAAAATGAGGCGTAGAGGCTAAAGTTATACAATGAGAGCTGATTTATTTTTGACTTAATTTCTCCACTTGCCTGTCATTTTCTTTTGTTTTTTAGAATTGCACGATTCCTGGAGGCCCTCAGAGACAGAGACTGGGGTCTTGCACATATTGACTTTTCATCCTCTTATCCTCCTCCTCCACCTCCTTTCTTTTTCTCTTACTGTGGTACATGCATAAAGCATAACATTCATGCATGACAAACACACACACACACACACACACTTCTCCCTCTATGTCTCCTCAGTCTCTAATTTCTCACTACCTGCCCACATGCATAAACACATATACATATACATGCATACCAGACACACACACACACACACACACACACACACACACACACACACACACACACACACACACACACACACACACACACCAAAGGACACGACAGACACAGAAGCCTGCTGTAGGAAGATAGGTTTACATGAATTGCCTTGGGCGAGTTTAAATGTTGCCTGTCTATACAGAATGCAGAACACTTGTTGTGGAGAACTTTTAACTGAAGCACGACATTTTTATAACTCAGCACTGAGGCGAGAACCGTGCTTTTATTTACTTTAGGCTTTGTCATTTTGACAGGTGTGTTTTTGACGAATACATATTTTATGGTCATTTCAGCTGTGTAGTGAAACTGTCAACAGATGATGACATGTTATTAAACTCATTCAACACGAACCGCATACCCCAAAACACACACACACACACACACACACACACACACACACACACAGACTAATTCACACAGCAAGTCTCACATGAATAAGTTAACTTGTATGTTTTTTAAAGTCAATAGTTCTGCCAAAAACTGCACTATATCTCTGAAAGTCAAACATGTGACACAAAAGTTGACACTTAAAGATGTCTAATGTAATTCTTTGTGGCAGGGTGTCTGAACTGGTGCTCACTCAAGGGAATAGGAACCAATTTCTCAGTCATTTGCTATCATGCTCATCAGCATCTTCAGAAGTCAAGCAGAGGCAGTTACGAAAGCAATCACAACTTTTAAATTGGAGCAGTCAAGTACCTGCAAACGAAATGACTTCCTCATATATATAGCGACATTGAGTGGGAGGAATTGAATGTAGGGCAGGTGGGCTATTGCGTTGCCAATTTTAATACTGCTTAATTTGCATGGCTACACTAGGATCAGGGCAGGAATGGCTGCTGCCTCCCACACATTTTTCTTTTCTCTTTCTTTCTTTCTTTCTTTCTTTCTTTCTTTCTTTCTTTTTTTGTTCAACACACACAGATGAAAAAAGTAGGCAGCATCTCTCTTTTTGTAATAATTCATGTGGCATGTAGGGTTTCCTCTTCAAAGAGACAATGCTTTTTCACACTGTCTTTATTATTATTCCTTTTTCTCTCCTGTGTAAACCCACGCATTGAGGCTGGATTTATGTCCCATTGGGACTCAGTGTTTTTATTCATGCAGCATAAACACATGGTGGAATTAGGAAAAAAAAAAAAACAGCCGCAGTACGGTGGCACAAACATACGAAAGAATATAGAATGAGTCCTACAAAGAATGGGCCCTACAAAGTACATTCTGTACTGCCAGATGTAATACCCAGAGAGTGATGATGCTCATCCTTGCTATTTCCTTACTTTTACTTGTCAGCCATGTGATTGCTGTGTTAGAAATGTCATTGGGGTTGTACAGCTCTTAAACAAAAGGTTGTCTAGAACCCTTCTCTCGGTGCACAATACAGAAGTATGTACCTTGAGAAGGCTGTGGTAAAGGAAAAACTAAGATAAAGATGGAAAGGGGAGAGGGAGGTGCACTGGACTGTGATGCTTGTTGGTAGGACTTAAAAATAAAGAAGAAAATCTGTTCGCAGACCACAGAAAATGGCAGTACAAATTGTGATTACCTACTGATAATGATGTTGCCTTGTAATGGCGTGTTTTAGGTGAATGCTTTTTAGACAGCTCCTGTGATTCGATGCCTGTAGGCTGAATGCCAAGGCAGATAATGCGTAGCGCTAAGTGAGTGTCAGACCAGTGCTGATTTTTAAGCGAGTGAGTACACTATTAATGGGTCATAGAATGACAGCAGTCGCACCTTTCAAAAACCACTGGACAATTAACATTGTTATGAAACTGTAGTACAAAATCTACAGATACTTTTATTTTGAAAGGAGATTATATATGTTTGCACAGGGGAGGAAGTTGGGTTTTTATTGTGTAGACAAATGATTGTATGCAGGGCAGAAGTCCTGAGCAGCCCAGTGGGAAGTGCGAAGTTTAGGTAAACCTACATCAAACAGCCAAACGAACCTATGTAAACCTGTTTTAAATGAACCCACGAGTTGCACATTACAAAACTGACATCAACATTATAATCACCCCCTGTTGCTGAGGCTGTTAAGGAATGCCAACCACTTAATACAAAGAGTTTTAACAGTAACTATCATCACAGTAGGCATCAGAGGTACCCACTGAACTTAGTTATTTCCATCAAGTTCATCTCAGGTACTTAAAACAGTGTGGTATAAAAGAACACCAAGGTGGGGATGGATTGCCAAAATGTGTTTCTTAAAACATACCACTTGTACAGAAACCAAGGTGAAGCACTTCATCATTCAGCACAGTGAATGGAGATGAGATCAGATGAAGCTCATAAGTGCATATGGTGGTGAAATAATCACAGTTGTTAGAGCTGGGGCGTAGCTAATACGGAATTAATCAAAAGTAATGTTTCCGGCGAAATTTCAATACAAGGTGTAAGAATACATTTAAATACATTAGCCTACAAAATGCGTTAATGGAAATAGGCATATATAGGGCCCAGGACAAAGACTGTGGTTGAATATAGATAAACTAAGCAGCAGATAATTAAAATAAGCATGATATGAGCAATGCAGAACACAAAGGTATGTCTAAGTGCAGATTGTAACACCTTCAGCTCCCTGTGGCAGACTGATACAGACACAATAGACCAGAGACCCCTGTTGCCTCACCACACCCACTCGTCTCCGCTCTGCTACAACTAGCATAATAGGATCAGTGAACCTCAGCGTCTCTGATAGACTTCTCATTAAAAGCACGTCTGACAATAACTCGGATTCTAGTCCATAAAGTCATTTTAACACCAATAAAAGGATCTTAAAATTTCCTCTAAAACTCACGGACAGTTATTAGCATCTCTTTTCGGCTCTCTTTGGTAGACCAGACATGAGGGCATTAGAGTGATGAAGCACGCTAATGATAATAGCTGGCATAACTTCCTCAGGAGAGAAACCGGCACACTTTAGCCAAACATTTTAGCGATGTTTGAAATCCTTTTTGGTGTCATTGCTGATGTTTGATTTAAAATTTAAATCAGGGACTACAGGCATGCGGAAACTTTTTTGTTGTTGCAGAGATTGTAAAATACATAAAATGGCTTTATAATGTCAGCCTCTACTAGTGGTGTCTTTGCACTATGGTGTGAATGAAAGCCAGAATAATAATTTTAAGTAATACAGCTGACATTTAGGTAATTATTTAGCTCTTTAAACGCTGGTTTCTAAAAAAAAATATATTGTACAAGAAGAGTAAAAGGTTTGAAATTGACTTTTTAAAGTAGTACTCAGGTGGGTGACATTTCCTCAGGAGTGCTTTTACAACAGCAGTTTTCAATGCAGGTGGTAAAGTACCCAATGGCAGGAAGTCATTTGCAGTCACTAGCACTTCATCCACCAGACATTTCTTGAATGGAGTTGACGGAAGCGATCCATAAATGTTTCTTCCAAGTATAGTAGGCCTATTCATCAACCATAAATCCACACAACTATATCACAGCCAACGACATGCTACAACTCGCACAGAGTAATGAGTTATGTTTCCTTTTATTACTCAAATAGAACCTAAAGGCACGTAAAAAGTTGAAGTATTAATGTGCCATGTGTCAGTTTGGACTTTACTGCTTTTTGAGTATACACTTCAGAGGTAGAACACTATTTGCTTACAGTACAGTTGTTTGGTGAAAGCATTTCCGTGTCAAATGAGATGCGCTCACTGTTTGAGTTGCTTGAAGTAGGCAGGACAAATGAAGAGCCCTTCTGCTTTACTTTTTTAACAGGTGGCAAGTAAAGAGCATTAGTCTGGGAGCAGTGCATCGTGGGACTGGGACATGTGATGTCATCAACACCTGAAGCTTCTTCAAAATGGAAAAAAAGACACGACAGACACATTCATTTTTATTTTGCATTTGAGAACAGACACATAAAAAAGTAATTACCTGTCAGCAGTAATGTTTCTCCATACAGAGATGAGAGAAACTTCACATGCGGCTGACAGCTTAAGTATGTCGAGGATAAGCTTTAAAGTGTCTGGTTAAGAAACACAGGTTGTGTCATTGTTCTTCAGGACAAAGTCTTCAAGCCATGGGGCACGAACAGCCAGTAGCAGAGTCCAGACAGATGCTTGCATTAAAACTATTGGGTATTGCAGGAGTGAATGCCTGATGTAATGTATTTATACAGCTGCACCACTAGAACAAAGGAAAGGATGCTAAGGGCCAATCAATATTGGGTTTTTCTTATTTGTGGTTATTTTACAGCCTCTTTAGTCCCCCCAATTTTGTGGGTGTTTGATCACAAACATGAGTATGTTTTTTTTGTGCGACTATTCTTTCATGCTTATGTTCTGTATTTACTTTACGTCGATACTTTGTGATTTAATTCAACATAGTGGGGGTGTAAGGACAGATATTTATACGGGCTTTATCCCGATATCTGCTTTGTTCACTGGTGCTAAACAGAGCTTATCTGAATGTAAATGTGGAGGCGGCTAGTGCTTGCTTGATTGGATTCCTTTAATGTTTTCAGGGTTATGGCCACTCGTGCCTTCCACGCAAATGATTAAAATACAACCCAACCTGTTGTAATGCCAGGTCCTCCTCTGTGGCTCGTGCTCAAGATGACATTTGCATGTAATTTAATCGGCAATCCCATGATGTGCGCAGCAGAGGTGACTTTTAATCAAACCATTACTGGACTCAATTATCTCCAGCCAAGTAGTAATTTCATGACACCTCCATGAGCCAACTCTTCAGATTATTGAGTTTTTTTCTAATGAGTTCTTGGTGATGGATCTTAATTAATCAGATCATCCCCACAACTAAAGTGAGGGCAGCAGGTAATAAGGTGGTTTTGTGGTCAATGGGATTTTTGGGTATTTCTTGTGGGTAAATTGCATTTATATAATAGCAAGGGAACAGGTGGTAACTCTGTACAGAAGAAGAGAGCAGTTTTTGAGTACCTTAAAATGAGACATCTCATTTTCAGAGGTAGTGTACTTATTACCCCATCGTGATCCCTTTACTAATAGACAGTCACTTGCCGGAGTGTCACTCCTTCTTGTTTCTGCATGAGCACCGCTCTTTCAGCTGCTTGGAGCAGTCAACACCCAGTGCATCTGTTCTTAAAAGAAAACATTAAAAAAGCTTCGAAACATTGTTAGTCCCTGGTCCAAAAAATTGAGTCTAAATTTGCAAAGACATTTTCTGAGCCATCCCTAATGTACTGCAAAACAGTGTATTCCGTATAACAATCCTAAAAGCAGAAACAATGGAGATGACTACACTACACATGTACAGGTCATTAAAGTCCATCAAAGCCACTCAGATCAGTCTACTACAGCACAGACCTGACAGAGGTGCACTAATATGCTCATATATTAGACAGACAGACAGACATACAGACAGACACACACACACACACACACACACACACACACACACACACACACACACACACACACACAGTCAAGCATGCATAAACAGACAGACAGACATGCATACACAGACAAACAGACAGACAGCTAGAATGACTGTTAGATGCCTAAGCCTCTTGTGCATGACAGATTTCCCTCTAAATGTACCATCACTCTCACCATTAGCAGCTGACAGACAGTGTCAGATGAGAGACACGTCTGACTCACTCTCTGCACAGACACCAGGTGGTAGTGGGGTAGGTGTAATTGAGCATTTTACCATTAGATGTGCCATTTGCCTTTTCCACTATGATAGGGATTTTTTTTTTCTTTTGCATGTGAATTGCAGTTGATTAGGGTAATTACATTACCTTCAGGCAAGTTAGAGGTCCAAGGATAACTCTGGAAAGTCAAAAAAGTAAAATTAGGTACACTGAAACTGAATTCTTGACTGAGTTCAGAATTCTTGCCTGAATTAATCTGCACGCTAATATTGTTTTCTATAAGTCAAATAAGTCAATACATTTGGCTAAGCATTTTACAAAATGATTTCAGAAGAAAGAAAGACGATGATCAAAGCAACACTAAGCCACTTTTCCTCTCCGGACGCCCTAGAGGATGGAAGCATAATTGTCTTTCTTATGTCTCATTCAGATTGGTGACCCACTTTGGCAAACTTGCTTGGTGCAAATTCAGAAGTGTCATTCATTCTGTTACGAATTGATAAACCACTAAAACGATTTTGGAAACATTATTTTAAGGTAAAAAAAAAATCTTTAAGGTTTAGGATTAAAGTAATGTGTGATAGTCTCCAGAGTACTTTACTGTAGAGTCCTCGTAGAGTATTCTCTGTATTCTTTACTGTCATTATTTTACTGAAATCCTATGAATTGTTGTAATGCCTTTTACGATTTTGAGAAGAACATCCTCAAGAACAACTTATGTTAGACATAACTTTTTAAAAGTTAATCCCTAAAGAAAGGAAGACAGTAAAGTGACATGGTGACACATATGGTGATGAAGATTTAATGTGTTAAGCAGAGAACAATCAGTCCCCTACAAAATTCCCACTTGCTATTAGCTGTTTTTATCACTGTATTTGTGTATGCTGTAGTGAGTTTGTAGCCTGGGCACGCCCATACTTCCTGTGCCGCTGCATTTGAATTTCGCTTGCAAAGTCAGTCTGGCCAAGCTCCCCTTCAACACCGTTTCTACATTAACAGAGAAACTGGGACCAATGAAAATGTAGCATTTCAAAAAGGCAATGACGCGGTAGTTTAGTGACCGGAAATCTACCTCAGTCACTGTCAACATGGCGAACGTGGAGCAACAGCAAGATTTCAATGCAGCTGTAGCTGCTGTTTTGGAAGATGGGTGAACATGTTAGCCAACGAAGTCTACAAAGAAAATCTCCTTGGCATTGTTGTCGACGAGGTTCATCTGACTTATAAATGGTAAGTGTTGCCAAGTCAACCCAGTTTACAGTATGTAAATAGCAGAACAACACAGTAATATCTTGCAAAGTTGTGGAGCTATTTCATTGACAAAATAGCTGCACGTTACATTGTCAGCGATAGCATATGGAATTTCGAGCTTTTGTGCAGTTACGTTTTTGTTTACTCATATGCACATTACTATTCTCTGTCTTATACATGGACAATAATGTGATTGGTCGAAGCTTCGTCCAGTAGCAAACACAGGCATTTCACACACGTGGGTTAAGCCCACCCTCTGAGAAATGGGTTTACAACACAGCTTGGCCAGACCAATGTTCGCAGAGCATTGATAAGTCGCGTTAGCCAGGCTAGTGAGTTTGTCCTTTCCGGACAAAAAGGGGCTGTTGACTACAACCTGCTGTTAAAAGGTGCCTCCACATTTACATGGAGTGCCCAGTTATTAATGGGTGTGTGCCTTCAGTGCATAAATTACATGTGTATCATTTGTCTGAGGGAAACATACAATTATGAGTCAAATGTGTGCTCCGCCATGCATGTGTATTTATTAACAGTCTGTGGTGTACAAATGAAATGTAAATGAAACTGAAAACTCAAGTGCCACTCCTTTAAGTGTCCCATTGTCCTCTCTTCTTTTTCCCCCTCACATTTCTGTTTTTTTATCTCTGACCTGATGATGGAGAACCAGGAGCTATATTTCTGGTTTCTGGTTCTACATCATCAGGTCAGAACTAAAGAAGCCCTTTTTTGATGTAAGGTGAAATGTTTTCAAGCTCCAAAAAGAAGTCTAGTGGCATACAACTTAGCTTGTCTGACTACCTTTGACTTGGATGAATGAGAATCTTCACAGACATGATGGGGTAAAATGAATGAACTGAAGTGAATGTGATACTAAACTGTAATAATAAAAGAGACTTCTATGTTTATGTAATGAGATCTGTTTGTGTGGTACATTTCTGTAGCACCCCCTCATTTCCTCTGGCTGTGGATTTCTCCAGGAGTGCTGAGTGCTGAGGGTGTCACCTTCACCCACGGGTGTCTCTGCTGCAGGGAGGCCTCCTTTCTGGGGACCTTTCACACGACAGCAAACCACATCCTGTCGAACTGTGTCTCCCTCTACGCAGCTGCAGAAAACCTTGCACCCTGACCACACCGAGTAGGGGAAGACCCCCTGTTTGTGTGTTTGTGTGTGTGTGTGTGTGTGTGTGTGTGTGTGTGTGTGTGTGTTTGTTTGTGTGTGTGTGCGTGTGCGCCTGCGTTGAAGTCTCACTGGCTGACTGTTAAGATACCTCAGTTTTTTTTCCTTCTCAGCCTCCTAAAGGTTACAGTGTCAGAGGTGTGAGTTGTTGATGGCCCTGTCTGAGACACACGCCTACAGATGGTTTGTATGGTAAACAGGATTTTGAATCACTTTACCATTTGGTGGACATAACCAATTATTCACCAAAGGGGTTATATGATATTCATATGATATTCATGACAACACAAACAAATCAATCGATGAATGAATGAATAAATGAATGAATGAATGAATCAATCAATCAATCAATCAATCAATCAATCAATCAGTCTGACTGTCTTTGTATGGTGGTGTTGAATAGGGACCAGAGTAAGCCTGATCAAATGTGTAATGTAACAGATACTTAAAGACACCAGAGAAGATGGACAATGTGAACTTGATTTGGTCAGTCTCTTCTTCATATCTCATTTGGCTAAAGTTTACTGTGCTCGTAGACATTTTGAAAAGGCCTCACACTATTGTCCCCAAAGATACGCACACACAGACAGACACATAGACACACACACACACACACACACACACACACACACGCACACACACACACACACACACACACACACACACACACACACACACATAAAATACAGATAAAATACAGATGTAAAAAAGTAATAATAAAAAACATAGAGTACTCAAGACATATGGACCATGATGCTGTGAACTCCAAGGTCAATGCATACACATTTGTGGTGAAAGAAATGGAGTTGGTTAATGTTCAGGGCTAACTACCACACTCTACAACCCCCAAAATAAAGAAAGGAGTCAACAAAAAGACTTGCTTGTTAAATTTGTGAGGACAAGAGGTCAAGCAGTTGTTGGTATGATTCAGATGTCTTATTTATAGACTCATTATTTTGTCATGGTTTGATGCTAATGTTGGCCAGGAAGCAAACAGGGTGAGTAAGGTGAAGGTGGAGAGGAACACTCTGGATCACCCCTCTGGCAGCTTCTGTATGCCTGTTGCCTTCATAAAACACCACACACACGCCTCCTGGCCTCCAAACACTCAAAGTGTGTTTTATTAACAAGGCTTCAGTGCAGTCACAGTCACAGTCACAGTCACAGAAGACAACAATAATTTACGTTGAGTGGCTTTTAATTACATTTACAAAACCATCCTTTTACTCAAATTTGGGAATATAACAGACTTATGCTTTCCAGTTACTAGGAAAACACTCAATTTTTGTGAAAAAACACAACAACGTTTTAAAAAGATATTGGTAGCTTCTGGAGGCAGTCGTACAAGTGACAGATATATCAGTTTGCTTTTAACCTCTGTCTCACTACACGAATTCTATTACATACTCTAACTATTTAAATTATTCTAAATAAACTATTTAACTGTTCAGCAATGTCAAACTGTCATCAACTGTGTGTTCAGCCAACTATATTAAACCATTTATATACCTAGTCCTAGCCACCAACATAGCAACCATTGCAATAAGTGAACTACGTCAGTTTCCATAGCAACCACTTCAGTTTACTTTAGCTTTTCATCCTGTTCTGTAATAGTAGCAGTTAGATTTTGATCTTACATGTATACGCACAACCGTTCACATGTCACACACAGTAGGTTCTTTCCATACCCCCCCTTTCAGGCGAAAACAAATTGCCCAGGCATTGTACATTTCTCTTTTAATCCACTATCCATCCTCTCAAAAGCATGAAAGATGCCTGAATCATGTGAGAACAGAACAAAGTGAAGTACGAGGGGCTGGTTTACCAGGCTAGTGTAACGTATCCCTTCTAGTAGGGACTCGGTGATTAATCGATTACAGATTGAGCTTGTGATAAAATTCAGGTCAATCACAATGATCCTTGGACATATTTAATGAATCACATGGAATTTTGGACCAAAAAAAGGGTTTCACAATGTTAGTTGTATAAACTCCACTCCACTGTCTGTCTGTCTCCTCCTGTATAAACTCCACAATTTTTAAACTCAACAGTTGTTTAATAACTTCTCAAAGGTCTTCACACTATCGCCCATGGATGGTATATTACTGGGGAAATACAGTTAAGCAAAATTAATTGGATGTTTGAGAGCGCAAAGCCTCCCACTGTCATCTGTCATGTGAGTAGACACAGCTAACCTTTAGCCGAATTTATACCGCTGTGCTCACGCAGTGAACAATTTCCATAGACCACAGACACCATTCAAACCATCTATTTCAGAGCCTTACAGACAGTGGTAAGCAATGGCTTCAGACATGCACACACACACACACACACACACACACACACACACACACACACACACACACACACACACACACAAACATAAACACACATTTACAATCAAGGTCTCTTCCTGTCTGAATGAGTTTACATAATTTAGTGTCTGTCACTTGATGTCCCACCATAAAATGACTTTTTTTTTTTTTTTCAAACTAAGGCACCATTCTGGTGGAACTGTCAGTGTGGATCCAAAACAAATACAATCTCTCTGTAGTTAGTGAATGAATCAGACAGAAATAGGGATGGGACAAAGCAATTCCATCAGCTGCAGATGTACAAACAGAGAAAGCTGAGCTCAATCACTGTGGTGCAACAGGAGGCGACCCCCCCAGGCAGGCAGCCCCCCGGGCAGTGTGTACCGCGACTGAGAAGCATCACATAGTTTTATTTTCACAGTTGTCCTCAATATGCTGTATATATCAAACATCTTTTGGATTTTGCTTAAACACCTCAACACAAACGCAGTGCCACCACAGAGATTTTAACAGACTGTATACATGTCACTATCTGGTAGCACTTAATGCCTTATAGATATTCTCTATAAAGCATTTATTTTGCATTGGTTAACTCCCAGTAAACATATTGTTCATCGTTTGTTAACTATCGGTCTTACATTATTCATCATCAGACCATAAAGACCACTGAGATAGACATACAGACAGACAGCCAAAAGACAGACAGATCAACATAGATATTTTTGTAAATCATTTACTCATGAGAACTCATGTAAGAATAATGGTTAGCAAATGATGAATAAAGTGTTCACGGAGAGTTAACAAATGCAAAATAAAGTCTTTATAGGGTTAGTTATTATTATGCGCTACCCACTAAATACTACAGAGAAGTCTTTTCATAGTTAACGCTGAAGGATGGGTGATTGTAGGATATGAGCAGAAAGTACAACAGTGCCCTCTACTGTTGATGTTTCACATAGCTAAGGACCCATTGCCTCTGATGTCACCAGCAGGGCTTTCAGTGTGGTGCAGGGATCAGATGCCTCACCACGCCCCCTAATGGAACTCAAGATAGCAAGTGTTAATGTTAGGCCAGCCTGTACTTCAAAACCTAGGCCTAACAGAGTTAATATGGAGAGAATCGCTGGTGTTCGGTAGTATGTTTCTGGAAGGTTCCATTTTGTCCAAGTTCAAATCCAAGTTGAGAATCATTTTTCTATGTCCTCGTCAAAAGAAATGTAGATGTGACATTTAATTAGGAAAGAGTAGTTAATGACAGGACTATCTGTCCATTATGCAACATGCCCATTTATTTTTGGCCTTTACACAGGCCAGTGTGTATCAGGGAAGAGGGCTATTTCTTGATGGGAGACATTTATGTAACATTCATGCACACACACACACACACATACACACACACAAACACACACACACACACACACACACACACACACACACACACACACACACACAAACACACAAACACACACACACACACACACACACACACACTCACACACACACACACACACACACACACACACACACACAAACACACACACACTGCTACTTACAGAAAGAGAAACGCACACACTCACTCACACACAGCACTCTGGTTCTGCAACTGCATTGTGTTAATTAACTGGGGTTAATTAAAGGACCTGTAGTTTGGTACCCATAATCCTTTAACACTGATATTTTTTCCAAGTACTTCACAACAGTATTAGGCTACTTTAACTATCACTGAGGAGTACTTGTCTAAACTAAGCCAACCAGTTCACTACCTTACATGCAAAAGCAAAATAAGTTTGCTAACATGCTAACTGGTATCTTTTAGGTGATACACTTGGCAACATTATGGAGTGCATGTGGGTGTTTTTTTTTTTACATTTCTGTGCATGTTTGTGTTGTTTCACCAATGAACCACAAAACAATTTGTTTATACTGTGGGTGGCCTGAAGTTTTTAAACTTACCATCAGTAGTTAAATGACAAAGACACCAAAAACAGCACTTACCTGAAAAACTCAATGCCTGCATACTGTTACATTTAAAACCAGTCAGAGCTGTAAACCGTGCTGTCTATCAGTGTATGTGTAGCCTCGTCTCAGTTAAAGATGTGACCATTTCAGCTTTAGCACTGCTAAGGTGTGTTTGAGTGATTGCTTGTCTGATAGTAGTGTGCCCCGGAGTCTCAAAGCCTCGGAGTGAAAACCACACAATGCAGTTGCAGAACCAGAGTGCTGTGTGAGAGTGAGTGTGTGTGTGTGTTTCTCTTTGTGTAGGTAGCAGTGTGTGTGTGTGTGTCTGTGTGAGAGGGTCATGGTGTTGCTTGCCATGTGATTACAGATACGGTGGGTTGTGCAGAGCTGACTTGTAAAGAAGATCAGAGAAGATACTTTTCATGAGGTGAAGAGAGGCTGACAGAAATGGAACTGCTGACAGCCACCATTCTTCTACAGCTTTTGGTTGCTTCTCAAGGTAATGACATTTTGTACATTTTTTTTTTACAGGTGAACAGGGGTGACACGTCTTCTTTACATCGCATGGCAGTGAAGGAGATACAACAGTATGAGAATATCCATTTCCTACTTGTAGGACTTTAAAATGTATTCTGTACTTCACAAAGTAGTTGACATGCATCTTACCAGTATCTCTAAATCTGTAAATATTTTATAAATATTCATAGTTTACTCATTACATTACATTACATTACATTACATTACACTTAGCAGACGCTTTTATCCAAAGTGACTTACAAAAAGGAGGACATAAGCTGACAGAAGTGTAGAGGAACACAGAGTAAGCAGACTACCTTTATACATACAAGGAGATGCATGTGCCTAGTAAGTTTCCCAGAGCAGGGACACTACAGACACACATACTTCCTACACAGGGGACAGAATTACAGAGAGTTGGTTTAGTGATTGTTAGTTTTGTTAGGAAGGGAAGCAGTCTCGGAAGAGAAGGGTCTTTACAAGCTTTTTACTCGATGGCAACCTGGGACAAACAAACAGATGGTACACAGTACATCAAGCATCTATAGTGATTTTCAAAAACAGTAGGTACTACTTTACACTAGAAGTGACAGTCTTATAAAAAATGTCATTGTCCACTCTGGTAACTTATTCTGGCCCTCCTACTGCACACAGACATCAAACCACCAGGACTGCAGTCCAAACTAAGCACTTAAAACTAAGCACGTTCATGCCTGTACTTAAAAAGTAAAACTGAATGTTTAATCAAGGCAATATGTAGATTACAATAAATGGATTCCTTTTTCTAACATGTGAGGCCAGTGTTTTGCATTTGTACATAACTTTTCCAAGCAGTAGCGCCTTTTTGATTTTGACAGTTGGGTGTAATAACATCAAGTCTAACTTACGATGGGACTCATGCTTTCCTGAAGACTAGACATAACCCATTATATCATATTCATAAACATTTTTTCTTACATGAGAGCAGGTCTACATGTTTGGATTTATACTGATTGATTCAATAGCAGAACAAATTAACACATAAAATATTTGACAGTTTTGTGAAGGTTTTTTTTTTTAATGTCCAGAGATCAAATGACCATGGACTGATTGATTAATCCACAACTGCTCTGTCCTCTCTGTATTGCCAACCAAGTAATAATCTAAGAGGCAGTGTAACAGCAATACTTTTGAGACATATATGAATTGACAAGGACACTCGTGCTCCCTAGCCCAAAACTGATAACTTATGAGTAGGCCGCTTAACGAACACAACAATCAATCAGTTGAAGTAAAAATGAAGGACTGAGTCATTGTTTTACAATCATCATCAGACCTCTACAAAGTTGGGCTACTTTAAAATGATCTGAATTGTGGATTTATTTATTATTATTAATATTCTTTTTTGGGGGACATTTTAAAAATAAAATCCCAATATGATTTGCGATAAATATCTGTTTTTTTTTTTTGTCTAGCAAACCAAACGTTTCAATGTGTAGTTTTGTGCTTAGGTTTAGAAAATCAAAACCTTTACAACATCACATTACCAATTATGGCACAAAATACATTACTTAGCAAGTTACCATCCTTTAAAGAGTACTATTTGTGTTGTTTTGTGTTTTGTGTATACGCTCGCCTGTTGGCTCTTAGCTAATTAGCGCGCTAGTCAAAAATCTGTGATGGCACTTTTTCAAAGCCATCTTTGCAACTCTCCACAGATAGACTTTCTCTTTCCCGAATTTTTGTTTACCCTTTATAATAAAACTATGTAAAGATCTCTCAACCTCATCGGCATTCGGTGATGGTCTATTATTTGATCCACAAGGCCAAAGCGCATTTTGTCCATTACTTCTTCCACACTCCATTCACAGTTTGTCTACTTTTTCAAATTTATCAAGGCCAAATAATTTAAATTATTTTGTGCGTTGTGCTAGAATGGCTGAAATTACTACAGGGGCATGCACACTATCAGAATACTACAATACCAGATTATACAGAGTTGCGCTGGTAATGTGAACTGTTTCTAATGCAAAATAATCTTTTCTCTCTTAGTCTTTCCATCTCCGAGCTACAGACTCCAAGGGAACACCACTGAACACAACAGAACAGTTTCGAAGACACCTGCAAATCTCAGTGAGTGTATGCTGACAGCTATACGCTAAACTGATTATTGGTCCTTGTTTTCTCTTAATTTTACATTCCATTCCAACCAAAGTGATAACAATCCAGTGTGACGTCCGAGGTAATATCAAATACAAGTAGCTACAACAGGAAGATTATGCACATTCTGTATCAAGGTGCAAGACAACATTTGATCAGTACAGAATGGAAAAAGTCTGCACACTTTCCTTTTTTGGTTCATTTCATGGCACAAAAATATGTTTTGACCATGTCTGGTGTTCCTCATATTCACTTCAAAGACAAGCTGATTAACTTCCTAAAAATCACACCTGGCTTACACTGGTGTGGTCAGCTCATTAGCAGTTCCACTCCGGCAGGGAAAACAGATGTGGAGGGAGTCCTGTGTTTTGAAACGATGCCATGTATAAAAAAAATACAAAAGTTACATAGCACAATATCAATGAACAAATGAACAAGTATAATCAATGCAACATTAATGTACTTGCAGAAATAAGTTTTAAGCTTACATTAACAGGCAAAAGAGAGGCAATAACCCAAAGTTTATAGTTCATATGGAGAAAAAAGGCAGCGTCCATGGTTCACAAAAAAGGTATGCAGCTCCAGTCTGTGGTTTACAATGGATATCCAGCTTTTCATTGAGTCCTTTTGGGGCCAGTGTCTGTAAATAATAAATCGAGAAACTCTCTCTTTTTAATGAACTGGTTTCTATGTCCCCTCCCCTTCGATAAACTCCAACTTGTTCAATCCCAATGACCCACAAGGAGTGAAAGTGAGTGCCCGTATCTTTTTAAATGGATAGCTAGGCGACTCTTCTAATTGTGGTTTTTATTTTGCTACAAGGGCACTCACTGCGTACACCTGAGCAGACAAATGCCACATCTGTAGGGAGGTTGTTGTTAGCAACAATTCTGAAAAAAAAAAACATTCCCAGATCTATCGATCTGACTGTCTTGTTTCTCTGACATCTGAAGTCACAACACCACTGTGCAAAGACACAATCTCAACCGTTTCAGTTCCACACGAGGTATCGTTTTATTAAAAACCCTCCATTGTGTAACCTTCCCTTTTAAATCCTGCACTAACTTGTTTCCATGTTCAGCTGAAGCCGACAACTTAAAGCTGAATGACAACTGTTCTGGGGTTCAAACACACACACACACACGCACACACACACACACACACACACACACACACACACACACACAGACACAGACACACACACAGATTCTTCGTCCAATTGAATCTTTCAGTCACACTTCTATATACAAACCTACAATCAGGATTTTTTCAGATGATCTGACAAATGTAAAACAAATGTGACAAATGTCTAAAAAACTGTCCATACACAAATCTGCCATGAAACCACTACATTGACAAACCACTACATTAATATCACAAACACAATGCAAGTGTGTGGGCATACACACTACACAGACAGACAGACAGACAGACACACACACACACACACACACACACACACACACACACACACACACACACACATACACACACACACACACACACACACACACACACACACACACAGTATGAGTGTAAAAGACCAAAATCAGATGGGGGTCTTACAACTGTCAAATGGATGCATACTTTTGTTAGGGTAAACTTCTAACACACCTAGTCTAAACTACAGGTATCTGTCCTATGGCATAGACACAGTAATGTGCGCGTACACACGTACACACACACACACACACACGCACACACACACACCTGTAAATCCTGAACTGTAACAGATGAATTTGTAAAATAAAATCATTACTTGGCCAGTAGTAGAAAGTGTATGCCCTGCTTCATCGTTTTCCTGTCCCAAATACCATATGTATTCTCCGAAAGGCTACAGTAAAAGTTGTAGAGGTTCTGTATGCAGTTCCTCTGACAAGCTTTATACTTTTGCTCTAAAAATCTGAGAACACCCCCTTCCCCTCCCCCACACCTCAGCACAAGAACACCACAAAGAAATAAATAATTCAGCGGTGGAGTATCTAAAGATGTTCTTTTTTTAAACTTTCCTCGGTGTCCTCTATAAACAGCCACAACCCTGATATTTCCACAGGAAGTGAGTCACGGGAAGTGGCTGTGCCGTGCTCTGCTGCCGTGCAGGGCTGTTGCTTCACAGGCTCAAAATCTTGCACAAACACAAACATGTTTTTTTTTAAGTCTCCTAAAAACACCAACCAAAATCAAAATTTTATTTTGGTTCACCAAAATAAAAAAATCAGCAGAGACCAGTGTGTGGTGATTTCTTTAAGAGCCTTTATTTACACTTTTGCACATCTACACATCATCGACATCTGGGCCACAACGCTGTGTGTAGGGCTCTTTTTTTTTTTTAGCTTTTTTGTTGTTTTATGTTGTTGCCACATTGTGAAAAGGGCACCTACTGCGTACACCTGAGCAGACAAATGCCACATCTGTAGGGAGGTTGTTGTTAGCAACAACTGTGAAAAAAAAACATTCCCAGATCTGTCAATCTGACTATTTGTCTATCTAAAGACACACTGTCAACCGTTTTCAGTTCCACGTGTTGTATTGTTTTATTAGAAGCCCTCCATTGTGTAACATCCCCTTTTCAATCTTTCTGAATTTAACTTAATACTTGATCTAACTTGTTTCCATGTTTAGCTGAGCCCGGCACCTTCAAGCTAAATGACAACTGCTCTGGGGTTTTAATGATGTACACACACTCGAACGAGTGGGTACCAGCTGACCTCAGTCCGACCAATCACAGCATCGCAGCTGGGCACATATGCAGACACCTGCGGGGCTGCGGGGATGTGTTTGAGGTCAGACAAAACTCAACCGCAGTCAACAACACCTGTGTCTCTAACTGCACCTACGAAGACCCTGGGCAGCTCAGCTGTGCCTCCAACAACACCTGCTCAAATGTGACTGAGATATATTGCGGTGAGTACACACTGTTCTGCAACATATAGATGGCACACTTTTTAACGTGTTTTTTGTGGGACTTTATTGCCTTTAATCATTGGGACAATGAAAATATGTAAAGGAAATAACAATGAGAGAGAGAGAGAGATGGGGAAGAAATTTGACCCCGGGTCAAGTTTGAGCAAGGGTCCCTTAATTTATGGTATAGATGCTTATAGCCAACTGTGACATGGCAACCTCCAGATGATGCAGTTTAGGGTTAGAGCACCAAACATCAGGGCAGGTGGGTCAGTGAGAATTCCTTTTTATTTCTGTGAAAAAAGCCAACAATGTAACTGGATAGGATATTTGTCCCTCAGGGCACTGGAGATCCGATTGGCCAACGGCTCAAACCGCTGCGAGGGCCGTGTGGAGGTGTGGAAGAACGGATGGGGGACGGTGTGTGATGACGGGTGGAACTTAGAGGCCGGGAATGTGGTGTGTGCCCAGCTGGGCTGTGGCCCCGCTCGTAATGTCACAGGAGAGGACGGGCCCTTCCCCCCCGGCACGGGGCCCATCCACCTCGACGACCTGAGCTGCGCAGGGAGGAGAAGTACCTGTGGGATTGCAAGAGACGGAGGTCTGGACATCAACAGGCACACGACTGTGGACACAAAGAGGATGCTGGCTTGGTGTGCTGGGGTAGGTTTCAACTGTGAGAATATGGGTATGTCCAGCATGTTCACCCATTTCACTATATAGTGCACCATATAAGGTGCAAGTTACATTGATTTGATGCTGAGAGGTGGTCTCGCCCGGGACGTAAAACACTATAGAACCGCCACTGATAGTGAACGAGTCAACATTTCAGGTTTAGCTTATGATACTGCATATCATATCATGTAAGAGCATATCAGTAATGGGTAACCTGGTCTCAGAAACGACAATCCAATACCATATGGTCCAGCCATCCATTAAATCAGCTGATTCTAATTAGCACAACTATTCAGCCTGGTAAAAGTAAAATCAGTAAAATCACTCACATTAGGCACACAGGTGGAACTAGATAATTTGGAATATGTGGTATTGCATTGAAACTTCTGAATCCTGATTGGCCTTCACAAATACCAAGAGTATTACAGAAAGCGGTTTTGGTAACTTACCGGGGTATGTTAACTCAGAGCAAGTGGTAACCCTACTAATATAAGAGACCTGGTGTCAGAATTAATCCACAAGACTCTTCTGTTAGGAGGTTTATGACTTACTCTGTGTTACCTTATCTGGGCTGGTCCACTAAACCATCTACTTAGAATACCCTACTGTAGTGTTACTTGCTAGACTGACAGTTTAAAGTTGGGCTCCTCTTGGTCTCAATACCCTGACCTCTGCTCTCTTACATTGTGAAATGTCTTTTTCATTAGCTTTGTCTTCTTCAAGTGGTGGTTATTGCCAAATGAATTAGCATAAATATTAAATGCAGGCCATTTTCAACTGTCTGTTGCGAGACTGTGTTGCCTAGGGCGGTCGATATTCAGAGCTAAAGAGGTCCCCACACTCTCTAAATTTCAACACTTTCTCCACATATTCTGATAACGGATGTTCTCAGTTAAACTGCCACGGTTTAAAGGCCTATCTTATATCTGGCCTGGTAGCAGTTTCTCAGAAATGACGTATTAGTGTGAAACCACTGAGTTTACAAGGTTGTTTGTAAAACATTGTGGACGTTTCACGCTGATAAGGAGGGACAAATTCAAATAGGAAATGTAATTACAACTCTGAATGTAAATTGAAGAAACAAAAATAGACACAATTGTGTGAAGCATATGTGTAATGAATTTGAATGTTTGAATGAATGTTCCTGCTGTAAATGTGTTGGTACTTTTTTGTTTTTGCACAGAAACTGTAAACATCACTATTTCACCGACCAATCACACACTCGAAGACCAACCACCAATTGACCTTCTTGGTGCTACAGGTACAAATTTTCCCAGCTTTTATGTAAGATTGGACTTAAGTATGTATGCATACTTGTAATCTCCTCCTCACCCATTTAAGCATGGCTGCATCAAATTAGCTCACTTTTTCTTCTTGTGTTCATTCATACTCCAAACCGTGACTAGTACATAAACTGCTGCAACCCTCAGTCCTCCAATGGCCATGCAGCAGCAAACACAGCATTGGAAAGTGCAACACCAGCAACAGCAGCTCTGTCTGCGTGCTGCAAAATGCAACCTGCTTCCTTTCCCATCCTAGGTGCCGCAACCCTGGCCCCTCCGGGGGAGGCTGCACCCGGTCTGCACGCTGCAGTGGCGGGCTGCATCGTGTTGTCAGTGGCTCTGATCTTGGCGTTGGCCTCCAACATCATACTCTGCGGTCGCTACAAAAGGAAAATCGGTGAGATTTACCGTAGTCTCTGACCTCCTTCTGCTGCACAAGATGCGCACACCAATCAAAACGGCTAGATGAAGTCTCGTGAGAGGAGATGGTAATGATATTGGCATAATGAAGGCAGCCATAGAGACAAACACAAATGTAAAAAATATGTTGTAGTGCTACTATAAGTAGTTCTGATTAAAGCTACCCAGTTGCAGCAGTTCTTCCCAAACCGCTGACCTTGGAACCACATCACCCAGTGAAAAAGTGTTATTCAGTAGCACACTTCAAGTTATTGTAGTTGAACATGTATGTTCTATTGTAATGCGTGACAGTGAGTTGGTGATCCACTAAAATTTCAGTTTTTTTCTTCTTCTTTGTACTTCATAGCTCGTAGGATTCATCAAACACACGGTGGTTCCACCCCAGGCATCATAAGAGAACAGAGTGAGCAGGGAGAATCCTCGCAGAATCTGCCTTTGCTCAGAGTCCCAACAGAAGAATCTCTTCGTGGAGGTCTGTCCTTTTGTCTTCTCCGTTATTTCTCTCCTATTGTAAAGGGGGTTGGATCTTAAGAGTCAAAAATGCTTTAGAGTAGGGCTGGGTCATATGGCTAAAAAAGCATATTGCTGTACAATTTAAACCACAGACAGTAATGGTATATGCTGCAATATATCCTCCAGTGTGTTTATTTCAACACAGCCAGAGTTAATGAATAAGCAACACTGCATTGCAGCAAAATGGTAGATTATAAATTGTTGCACATTTCAAAATGTAAAAGAATTACATTTTAAGAACATTTATTGTGCAAAACTGTAGTTAGAGAAAAAAAACCCCTGCTTTTAAATTCTTTTGAGGTCAGGTGATGGCATTAACAAGCACCATCACAATTGGATGGTAAGATCAAAATATCTTATGCTGGGCAGATTTACTGGATAGCGTTTATCTTCTCTACCATTTATTCATCATCTCCTGAATCTAGCTAAGCTGGCAGCCAAAACAAGCACTGTTTCTTTCAGCTACACAACAGGAAAAACCAAGAATCAACCCTACTAAATATTATAAAATGTGTTATGTCTTGCGTTGTTGTCTAAAACAGTTCCAAAACATTTTTTTCTGTTGCTACTCAGAGACAACCCCAAAACCTCCCGTTTTGCAACGATCACCATCGTCGGACAGCTCTACCAGCTCATGTAACTCAGAAGAGATGAATTACTACACCCGGCCCATTGCCGAGATGCCAGGCTTCCAGGGTATACATCCATTCATCCGCACACGCGCACGCACACACACACACACACACACACACACACACACACACACACACATACTTTCTCTTGTATCATAGTGAGGTCCTTCATTGACTACCATTCATAACTAACTAAAGAATGCTTAACTGTGCCCAGACCAAAACAATCCCTAACCACAACCTGTCAGTAAAGAAATGTTTTTGCACTTTTACTTTTTCAATAACAACAAAATGACCAAGAAAAATACTGCTGAGAGTAGTGAGGTCCTTCGAAATGACCTCACTAGTCAGTGTTTTCCTATTATAGTGAGGACATTTGGACCTCACAACTATGCCAGTGCAAGCCCCCCCCCCCCCCCCCCCCCCACACACACACACACAGTGCCTTGCATAAAAGTGTCTTGCTTGTGTTTTGTTTTTGTACTTTCCCTCCAAGCTCCTGAGGATGCAGTTAGTCCAGGCTCAGTATCAGATGGAACCGACAGAGAGAAAAATGAATCAGGAAGTGGTGAGCTTGTCTTTCCCATCTCTGAAAAGAACAGTTGTACTGTTTTTATGGGCATATTTGGAGGCTAGAGGAAATCAATGCACATGTTAAAACCAATAATAACATGTACAAAATAAATAGCTACTCTATGTGTATACACATACACACACACAAACGCACACACACACACACGCACAAACACAGTGTGACAGTGAATCACACCAACAACCCAAGTGTGTTTTCCTTTCACTATATAGAAGACTATGAAAACACAGGCAAAGAAATCCACCATCATCTGGATACAGGTCAGTTTTTTCACACACCGATGACCTTGGTGTCAAGGACGAATTTAATTCATATTTAACCATCAATAAACCAATACTTTGTATTGACCCTGTTTTTCATTACTTAACCTACCACTTTCCCATTTCAGTAGAATGTTAATTCATTCACTCACTGTAGGTGGGTGGAGGTTGTATGTATTGCTTTAATATTCAATGTAGCAGTGGGCACTTACCCACTGAAAGACATTAATTCTCTTTGTTCCTGGTAGCAAGTAGGTCCTCTGTGGGCATTATAAGGGAAGAGGGTGAGCAGGACTGTAATTTAAACCTGCTCAGGGTTGTAGCGCAATACACTCCAAGTGTATATCTGCCCTTGGATGTGCTGTGTGTTATTTCACTAGGATGTGAAACACTACATTTATCAGATGCTTTCATCCAATGCATCCAGGAAGAGCAAATACACGATATTACTGAATAAGTGCAAGGAAAGCAGGCTAAAAAAAGCTTGCAGGTGTGGGTTAGATGGCTGTGAGTTTGAGTGGTTAGGATAGGAGGTGCTTTTTTGGAAGAGAAGGGTTTTAGGAGCTTCTTGAAACCAGAGAGAAACGAGGAAATAACAAAGACACCCTGAGAAAGACTGCAAGCAACATGGAGCCGACAGAAAAAAGAGAGCACCCAAGAAACACCTGCCGTTAATAGCTGAAGGCAGACATTAAGACCATGGGGATCACCAGGGACCAGAAAATAGCCCAAGACAGAGTTGCCAGGAGAGCAGTTGTTGATGGCCTGTGGCTGAGAAGGGGCTGTAGATGATGATGATATCGGGATAAAGCAAAAACAAGCTTTACTAAATGTTACAATTAGTATTTTTTTCTGTTGCTACTCAGAGACAACCCCAAAACTTCCCGTTTTGCAACGATCACCATCGTCGGACAGCTCTACCAGCTCATGTAACTCAGAAGACATGAATTACTACACCCGGCCCAGTGCTGAGATGCCAGGCTTCCAGGGTATACATCCATTCATTCCAACACACACACACACACACACACACACACACACACAACTGGGGTTAATTAAAGGACCTGTAGTTTGGTACCCGTAATCCTTTAACACTGATATTTTTCCCAAGTACTTCACAACAGTATTAGGCTACTTTAACCATCACTGAGGAGTACTTGTCTAAACTAAGCCAACCAGTTCACTAGCTTGCATGCAAAAGCAAACAAATACGTTTGCCAACATGCTAACTGGTATCTTTTGAGTACACTTGGCAACATTATGGAATGCATGTGGGGTTTTTTTTTTTACATTTCTGTGCATGTTTGTGTTGTTTCATCAATGAACCACAGTGCCTTGCATAAAAGAGTTGGGTTTTCATCTGTGCCTTGTTTTGTTTTCCTACTTTCCCTCCAAGCTCCTGAGGATCCAGTTAGTCCAGGCCCAGTATCAGATGGAATGGACAGAGAGAAAAATGAATCAGGAAGTGGTGAGCTTGTCTTTCCCATCTCTGAAAAAACAGTTGTACTGCTTTTATAGTCATATCTGGAGGCTAGAGAAAATCAATTCATGTGTAAAAAATGACGGCACAAAATATATAGCATACCGTCACGTATAGTGATGGTGAACTGCACTTACAACCACAGTGAAATGTCCTTTCATTATTTCAATCTCAGAATCTGAGAGTGGAGGAGACTATGAAAACACAGGCATAGAAATTCACAATCTTTTGAAGTCAGGTCAGTGTCTTTTTTTTTTAGATATTGACCTTGAGAGCACATCAATGTCAGAGGTAGAAATGTGTGTTGATTTCATGAAAGGCATGCATTTTCTTTGCACCTGATAACACATACGATTCATAAAATAATTAAATTTGCTCATTCACTCAACAGAGAATAGTTTCACTCCGGATGAATCACAAAACCCTCCAACTGTCCACAACCCGAGCAACTCGCTAAAGGCAGCAAGCAGTAAGTATGACTGAAATAAAAAGAAATTATGTCCAACACTTCCAGCATTTTGATACTGAGAAAACATGTACATTCATTACTTTCTATCTTGATTTGATATAGTGACATTGTTAACTTCTAGTTCTGTTTTAGATTCTCTTTTATTAATTACTTTGTTGAGTGCATTGTGGGGCACTTCTTTCTAAATAATATCGCATACTGAGTGTCCATAGTTACATAGCAAAAATAAACTTTACCTATTGCAATGCGAGTTCACCTTAAGCACAATCCTTACATATGAATGTGTTCTAATCATAACACTAACAGCAATGCTTGTTGTCTGAAAACTACTGACAGACTTATCTTATTGGCTGTTGCACCCCTGCAGGGTCGAGCAGCACATCGTCTGAAGACGACTATAAAAACATGCCATTTCACAGGGAGATTCAGCGTAACCCAGGTAAGGCCCATAAGAAGCACTAGGATATGTGGATATTTTTCTATCATTACTACTTCTGTGCTACACAGCAGTAAACTATTCTTTGTTTTTCAAGTGCAATAACACCAATACTAAATGAAACCAAATGAAATGCAGTTTTAAACACTGAAGGCTGTTGTCTATTTTGCTTTTAAGAGTTTGTATGTTGTTCAGATGGAATAAATAAAAACTGAAGATTGGTTAAAAAATACAATTGTAAAAATATTCCATCAGGCCTCAAAAACTATATGCGACTATCGCTGGTAACTACAACACATTTTCTGCTACAGCATATATATTACAAGGTGCTCTGATAGAGGTCATCCAATGAAATGAACTTTATATTACCTACAGGACACAACAATGGTGAACTGAACCACTACAACAGAAACTACCTCCCTGCAAGCAACTGTGGCCAAGGTCTGTACACATATTCAACATTGAGAGTCTTACTGCTGATGTTTAGAACTTATCTCTTCACTCTCTTCGTATGTGGGCATTATATTGAGGCATGGACTGCAGCTGTGTTATGCTATAGGAAAATTATCTGTGGCATCTACACAACACTATCAGGGCTTAGAAAAACAAACTGTGGCTTCTGTCAATTTTTTAATGGCCTAGTCTCTATACAAATTTAAACAACTGACTTGTCCATGTCCATAATTAAATAACAAAGGCATCTAAGCAGTCACAGCTTTAGGAAATGTGGCCAATTACCCTCCTTCTGCAGAGAAACAGATTTCCTTCATGCATTTCAGTTTATTTGTGTACCCAGTGTACTAAAGCCTTTTATTAAACTGACCTTTCGCTCTCTTCCTAGATGACTCAAGTAGCACATCCTCGGAGGACGACTATGTGAACGTACCGGCAAAACACAAGACGTCCGGCTCTCAACACACACGTGAGGACCCAGCAAACCCGTCCTCATCATCAGACCATGACTATGACGAAGTGGCTGTATCTGACTAACTATGGACAATAGCCTCAGCTCTGGCTTCTGCGACAAAAAATGGGCAGCTGACACAAAACGACAGAAACAGGCTGTTCTCGAAGGGTGTTCGAGTAGTGTTATTTATTGAGTCCCACAGTCACACGGAGCAGTCTGTTTTTCACTCCATTATTCAAAGACTTATGCAGCCCGACAGCCCTGGCTGCACAGATGCGCACACACAGACGCACAATGGAATGAAAGGACATAAATTATACAAAATTAACCTGGCCAGTTTGGTCAATTCTTTTTTTTTGTAACACCAGGTTTCCACACACACACACACACACACACACACACACACACACACACACACACAAATGTCAGTTCTCAGTGAATAAAAAGTATTACACAAATACACCAAACACAGCAAATGCATTTCTAAAATTCTTTGGTCCAAAAAGTCCACTTGAATTGCTGTCTATCTATCTCAATATAGCAGCCACCTGACGTGCTGTTTAAAGGAAATTAACAACACAAGACTGTACCCTCTACCTGTTCCAGACAGTGAAAATACTGTGAATGTTTTACAATATATATCAGTCTATGATAAGTCTCTCTTCCCTTTGAAGTCTTGCAATTGATTATTGATTAGAATAAGTAGGTTAATGCACTTTTTCGTTCTTCTTTTGTGTGTGTGGGTGTGGGGGGGGGCAAGCCCATTGTTTTCCATGGTTGTTCAAAGCAAACAGACTTTAAATGCCAGCCTTAATACATACTCCATTAGTAGAGTGAGTTCTGATGCTGCTGCTCCTTTTGAGGAAAAAAAGGAGTCAATTTACTCTTTAGAGATGTATGGATAGGATGGTGAAAGGACAAAACACACAGCAAGCTGGAACAATAATAAAATAAAAATCAGTTATACAACGTTTGTTAAGCGACTGGCCTCACTGACACACACGGCAACTCTTCACTATGTAAGTAAAAAGACAAAAGGGAGTGGAAAAAGAAAAAAACGGATGTTACCAAGATATGGAATTTTTAAAGCCCGCCTCACGGAATGGGGGGGGGGGCTGTGTTGGAATGGCGCTACGCTTTTTTTGCTAACGGAGAAGAATGTCACCATGGCCGGCGGGGGGGCTTTGTCATGTATCATGTGTGCCGCAGACCCATCTGAGCTGAGCCTGGGCCCTGAGGTCTGTGAGCGCCAGGGCCGTGTGCCAGCTGCACTGGCAGGCGTACGCCCGCGCCCCCTTACACTTCTTCAGCTTGGCCCGCAGTCGCTGGCAGTCTGGCATGTTGTTTCTGGAAACAAAATAAAACAAAACAAAAAACAAAACGAATGAGGCTCCCTTTCATCACAACCTTTCATGTAAGCTGCAGTAAGTTTACTTCAATCTATGCTGTGTGTTAAACCCAATGCCTTGTAACGATATGTTCATTTTACAGAGGGAGAAGTATTGTATTGTTTTATCAGGTACATTTTAGGTGCCACTGGAGGGAGTAAAAAAAACAAAACAAATTAATTATAAACTGCATGTAATATACGTTAAGTTTACAATTACAATAGTATAAGTTGTGGTGCTATACCTTTTAGGAGCACTATTGTATTATTTATCTATGTGCTTACATGTTATCATTAACTTTACAATTAGAAATGACTGTTAATTCAAACTATTGTGTCCTGCTTTTAAAAGGCACAGAATTTCACAACTGTAACTGAGCCTAACTTTAATACCTGCTTAAATGTACATGCCGCTCATGTGTAGCACGGATACCCTGTACAGACAACAATCTATTCCCTACTTTGAAGTGCCTTCTCTTGGGGTTTGACGTTAGCGAGCTATTCAGTGATGACACACATAGGATGCTCTGCATCTTGGTGCATTAGTGCAAGCAGCAGAGCTGCAAGTACAAGTCTCACCCACAACACTGAGTGAGTGATTCATCAAGTGTTTTATCACACCAGGCGAGACAGCCTAAACAGAGCCCCATCTACTAGGCAGTGACAAAATGCCAAGGAAGACAGGCAAAGAGAGGTGGAAAATGCAGTCACGTATGAGAATGAACACATGGGAAGGTGCTAGATGTAGAAAAAGACATTGTGAGTCTTTCAAGCTTTCAGGCCTTTTTTTCACAGCAAGATGTTATACAAAGATCAGATACCACAGTCTCGCAAAAAAAAACATTTCAAAATCATATCACTTACTCATATAAATCAAAATCATATCACTTACTCATATAAATCAATAAAGAGAACCATAGAGCTGTTAGTTATCATAGTAACATATCTTCTCCGTAATATCTTCTCTTCGCTGCACATGGTTTGTAGTTGTTCTCAGCATTAGTACAAACCCTATGCAGTTATATCCGCTGCCAGTGGAACACTAGAAACTAAGCATTCAACTATGTACTCTGCACAAGATGACTTGTGGACTTGATACAAGTTGACTGTATGTCTTAAATCTATTGGTAGTGTGAGATATTAGCATTAAACCAAATGTACATTATTTTTTAGGTAGGTAGGTGTGTGTGTGTGTGTGTGTGTGTGTGCGTGTGTGTGTGTGCTTGATGTGGAGGCTTCCTCTTATTTGGAACTGAAAATAAACCACTTATCTGATTTGTAGAGCACTACCACAACTATGGACACTATTCAACACTGCTCTCTTGTGGTAAAATTCAGTTGAAAACAAGAAAAACCCCGATATCAACATAGCCGTTGTACGAGGGGGAAATGGCAGAAATGCTTTCTTTGTGTGCCTCACCTGAAGAAAAGGTAATCACACGTGGAGTCCCACTCGTGGTCGTCAAACGAAGCGATTCGGAAATCACAGGAGATACACCTCAGCTGGTCACATACTCTAAATAAAATATGACACAGATTTTAAAAAAAAAGAGAGAGAGATTAAAATGTTCACGTGTATCTCTCAACCGAATAGTCACAGCTTTTACTGTTCTACTCAAGCCCTAGTCCAAGCAATTACTCACAAGGCACGGGTGAATTTACCTAAACAAGGTCTACCAGACTGGGCCTTTGTGGGTGTAGTTGTTGTATCATTACCGATTCTGTGCTACATGCGAACCATTCTTTGTTTCTGGAGTGCAAAAACATTAATACTAAATAAAACCAGATGAAATGCGATTTTAATCACGGAAGGCTGTTGTCTACTTTGCTTTTAAGAGAGTTTGTATCTTGTTCAAATGGATTAAATAAAAACTGAAAATCGCTTAAAAACTATAAGCCTCAAAAAGCCTCATGAAGCCTCAAAAACTCAAAACATACCATTTAGGTGTGCATTTTGGCAAACTGTGTAAAACATTAGTTCAGGTAGGACTGGTAATTATCCTAGTATAAAGGTCATCTGTTGGTATTGAGCAGATCCATGCTAGGCAAACTACAGTGGTTATCTGAGTACAGCTAACTTATTCAACAAGAGTCAGCGTCCAGGTCAGCTTAGGTCTCACATTCTCAGCCCCCACCACCCCATCCCTGTTCTAATTTATTCCTGCCATCCGAGTCATATTGTACATAAACAGAAAACTATACCGTGTAAACTGAAGAAAAGTACAACTTACACTTTATTTTACTGTCCCTGTTACACCAGTTAGGTAACAAAGTGTAACAATATGTAACATTATGTATACTTACACTGTACCATAGGGTTAGGGTTTGTGTTAGGTATATACAGTGTAAGTACATAATATGTTGTTACTTGTAAATACACTAAAAAAGGAACCGTAAAATAAAGTGTTACCAGTACAGTACAGTTACCTATTACAGTATGTTTTGCTAAATGCTGTTGCATTAACTAGTTCTTGATACTTGTACTGCCATTCGTTCTGGCCATTACTGTTAGTTTTACTGTGTAGAATACAGGCTTAATGTGCCAATTGCTTGCAATCAATTCAGCAAAACACGGTGACTATAAATGTAATTTGAAATTATTTTGTTGTGTTAGTTTATCAGACAGGAGTTCAGGCTGGATTATGGCACACACCCATGCATGCCCATGCAACATATGTCCTTCTGTGTTTATGTCTATTTAGATGTTAAATGTGTCATTTTACTGTGCCTGTACACTGGCTTCCTTGGTTTTACATTTGCAGTTTAAATCACTGTAAATTCCTGCACGTAATTAAGGGCTAAGAAAATAAAGTCAGACCTGAAAATGTATATACATTGTTAATACCTTTTTGAATTGCTTGTTCCTATGCCGTGTGGTACGGCACTGTCACCTAAAAATACTGGACAGCATCTGTGGAGCAAACGTAAAACAGTCATACACAACACAATGCAAAAAAGACTAATTCGTGTCTCCTTCAAGTGCGTCATAACGTGAGAATTACCGCCTTACTTTCTTTTAAGAACCTGTGTTGCTGGCTCCTTCCCACCTCTGTCTGCTTTGTTAATCTGTGAAACAATTAGATCATTTTAAAGCGTTGGGGGTAATGGTAAAACCCATAAAAACTAATTTGGTCTTTCAGACAATTTAACATTAAAGACTCATATGACAAGTTGCATTAAAGTTACATTAGAAATTGTTGGTCTGTTCTTGACATCGTCGTCATCAAGTATCTCCTCAAGGAGCGCGTCGATGTCATCGTTGTCAACTGTCCTAGCTGCATCTTGCTTAGTCTTGCTGGAAAATTAAGTTCAAGTACAGATATATCAATCACACAACCCAGCCAAGATATAAATAGACTTACACTGGCTTGTTTGTTTGGATAACTAAAACAGGAGTTCACTCAACAATGAAAGGCTGTATCTCGTGGGCAACTGCAAATCTGGCAAATGACCGCGTTGCCTTGCAACTAGAGACGCTATACAGGTTCTGGTGACTGTATGTCAGGCTAGCAAGTGTAGCTGTGTTTAGCTTAGTTGGCTAACCTGAAAAATAGTCCAGCTTGATGGTAAACGTTAACCGAGTTCGCTGTAGTACAGCACGATTATAGTACAGCAACGCTATATTCTCCGCGTTTTAATTACTCTAGGTCACTTCAGAGGTTCAGTTTAGTGTGCATGGCTACTAGATGTCCTGCTTGTCAACAACAGCTTGTTTTTTTTGCAAAAGGTAATCCCCCATGATGACTTGCTCAGTCAGTTGCCAAGTTACCTAGGCCTCTTGCTTTTGTCTTGTAGTTGGTCGCCGGTTTGGTCCTCTTGGTTGCGTTGTTGCGGTAATGAGATGTTGCGGCAAAACTTTGCCTCCACTTCATCGAGCAGTTCGTCCAAATCATCTGCCATAGTTTCGTGACGTGAGGACAAGCGGAACGATTATTGATGCCACATGACCAGCTTCAAATATTCGTGCAGGTAAATGCTGACACCTAGTGGACTGACTGCACAATAGCTGTCCCACTAAGTTAATAGTCAGAGTTGTGGATTTGACACACTTGAAAACAAAATACAGCAATGAACGCAAAATGCCTCCAGTGTGTGCGAGGCCAACGGCTTAACAATGTTGTGGAATGCTTTCTAAACACTAATAGAATTTGGAAGCACCTGAACATAGTCCAATTAACATTGAAATGTTCCAACCAGACATACTTGTTTTCACATTTTGCAGGCAATTCCACACGTCACGAATATGCTCACCAAAGTTGCCACTGATTCTGTTCACAATACTGTCCTGATGTGACAGAAACTGGATGGAAAACATTTCGTTGTCGGCAGGATTCGAACCTGCGCGGGGAGACCCCAATGGATTTCTAGTCCATCGCCTTAACCACTCGGCCACGACAACTTGAGACATAATATTTCGTAACCGGAAGTAAAACGTGAAGAACGATCAACTTTCCGCATTTCGTTTCACCCACATTCTTCTCGTGGTAAAGACGTTCGCTAGCCTATATTGTGTTTAGTGCGTCCTTGTGCATAATTACAAACAGTGCCATTGTCAAGTTTTTCGTGTATGTTCTAAAAGTAGATAATAGCTCACTGTCTACACTGTTGGAATAGTCTGCATTGTTTGAACAGTGGCCAGTTGTTACATTTGTGTCTTTCCACACTGAAGTGGAAAATCTAGCTTGATTCTCGTTTGAATGCTAATAAACAGGCCACGAAATGTGATTAAAGATAGCCTTTTGAAACTAAGGCTTATAGCCTAAATTTAACCCTTGTGTCTAATTTAATCTCACAAGGACCTGGAGACAGCAGGCTTTCCTTTCAATTGGCAGGGGGTGCTGTTGCATCAGCCTTTCCAGCAGAGGGGAGGCCCCTGCTACAAAAAAACAAACAGGACCTAAATTAACACAATGGGCACGTTAAACCTACTGTCTTTATTACAGACTGAAGTAAGGTCATTAAATATATTGTCACAATACTAACACTTTTACATAACTACATGAGCTCCTATAACGTCTAGGCAAGGTATTTTTATACAGTGGGACGCCTACTCCTTAGGTTAACCACCACTTTTGATTAATGTGTACATAAAGGCCCCAATAAATGATATATACATTTAGCACTGTCTTCAAATGCAGGTAAATCACAGTTTTTGACGTCTTTTTGGTTGATGTTTTTTTTAACTTAGTGATAAGTAACGTCACGTAGGGGGAGAAAAGGCAGCCATTAGCCCAATAGAAATAGCGACTAACTAGATGAAAAGGTGTCAAGAAGTACCTCCGTAATGTATGGTCGGCCACAGGCATACAATTTCCAGCCTGTCAGGCGTGCCAGGGCAGACAACATCCCCACAAAAGATGGCCCTCAGACTAATTAATGCTTGGTCCAAGGCGCACGAATGGAGGGTTGAAGGTGCCCTGTCCTGGTGAGTTGCTAGCGACTAGCGCTGAGCTAGTCTACCAACAGGACTACAAACTACAACAACGCACATTTTACCGTCTATGTATAACCGAGTGAACAGACCAACTTTTTATGTACACCTATAGCTGTCATCATTATGTGATGAGATAGCATAAAGACATGCCTGTACTAGCCATGCTAGCTATAGTTTGTCAGTTCCAATCATTTCCAGCAAGGGTAGTACACACACATTTGTGGGGAAATCAACTTGTAATATGCAATTTCTGCGTCTTTTTTCATAAATGGCTCAAAAACGTATTCCCTGACCGGGAATCGAACCCGGGCCGCGGCGGTGAGAGCGCCGAATCCTAACCACTAGACCACCAGGGATACATTGTACGCGTTTCTTCAATTGTTTCAAAATCATATCACTTACTCATATAAATCATGAATATGTAACGTATTCCCTGAAAAAAAAACAAACAAACATGACAATGACTTAACACAACTGCACATTTGGCCTTGGCACTTGAACATTTTCATAAATCCAACCAGAAAAAAACAACTTTGCGAAGCCCCTCCTCCGAAGCTGTCTGATGATCACATGGCAGGTTGTCTCTAGTCAAGACTACATCACTTTGCTTGGACCATGGCAACATAGGACGATAACAACTACATTAACAGTTCAGCTGCTAGATCATAGCCATCTTTGAAGAAAATTGTAGCAAAGCACGTGGAATCGGTGCCTTTGTATAAGGCTGGATGTTTGTTGTTATGTTCTCCTAACTACGATAGCTCTGCAAAGTTAACGGAGGTTGGCTAAACAGCTGTCAGTTCAGCTTCAGTTCCACTGAGACACAAGGCCAAGGTTAGATTTTTTTTACCGTCGTTGATCGTAAGTTTTACTACTTTTCGCATTCGTTTTTCTGATGGATGGTTCTTGTCTCATGTCTTTAAACTTTACATCGTTACAGAAGCTAGGTTTCTGACATTCTTGCTTCATAACACTAGTACTAAAACCAGTATGGAGAACAAGTCAACTGCAATGGTATGTTGTTTCGAAAATTGAGGTTGGTTTGGTTTGAACTTTTCTACGCTACGTGGTACGTTGGTTGGTTTGGTGTGTTTACAACGTCAAATATTATAGCTCTCCCGACAGACAAGGCGTAACCAGAGAGGGGGCAAATTAATGTCTATTTTATTATGTGTGTTGTCTTTTAATGCAGACTACCAAAGTTAACACCATTGGGATATTCGTGTAGCCTACAATCCTACACAACAGCTAACCAGCTTTAACTACACCACTTGTTGTGTACAGTCAAGTAGTTAATTAGCGTAGCATTGTTAAGAACCGGTGGGTCACCTAAACATGAATGAGTTGTTGTATATCTTGGTAACCGAATCGACTGGGACAACAAAAATTGGAGACGAGAGCTAACGTTTGTATAAAAATAATTTTGCAACTACAGTCAACGTCAGCGGGTAAAGATCACAGACGGGTTAACTAAACCCTTCGTAACTCAGCTGGCTAGGACAGCTAGCAAGTGTAAACAAGCTTAGCTAATGTCGTCGGAGCGTCCTCCTAATGGGGCTCGTGGCCTCCTTCGTGGACTGCGAACAAGATCCTACGGAAGTATTGTAAATTCCTCTTTGTCACCTGTGCGACAAAAACGAATTGAACATGAAGTGCAACCTGGAGAGACACTTCAAGGATTGGCTCTGAAGTATGGCGTTTCAGTAAGTAAAGTTTAAAGTTTTTGTCAGCTGAACATACCAGTCGATGTTCCAACTAAATCGATTTATGAACAATCAAGGCATTTGTGTAGTGACACTGCTACTGATAGTCTTATCGCTCCTGTCCTGTATCAAAAATGTTGTAAAGTTTGATTAGCGACAGAGCCATTGTAATGCTCATGATCAACATAGAGCTGCAAACATTGAGGCCAGTGATAATGAATTCACAATGAAATGTATTTAATTTCTGTTTCCTTTTTTTTAATAGATGGAACAAATTAAAAGAGCCAACAGACTGTACACAAATGAATCCATATTCCTCAAGAAGTCTCTCTCCATCCCTGTGCTGTCGGAGCTGGATTCAGGCCTGTTCAGCAATGGAGAGGAGGCCTCAGACGAAGAAATGTGTCAAGAAGATAACATATCCAAAGAGGATCCAGTCAAGAATGGAACAGGACAGAGAGGATCCATACAAGACTGCAACACAGCAGATCTTTCACCAACAGATTATCTGAAAAGAATTGACAGTTTGATCTCCCAATCAAAACAAGCGGCTGCAAAGACATGCAAAGAGGATAAAACGTGAGTACAACAGAATGCCTTTTAGTATCATTATACACAGGGTGGGCCAAAAATACAGGACACATTTTAAATGCTTATACCTTGCAATCTAAAAATAATGGCAAGTAATTTATTTGTTTGTTGGAAAGCTGACATTCAGGAGTTTTCGATACATATGCTAATTTCTCTGCACACCACTTTGGAAGCGAATTAAAGTCTAAGGCTAATCATTGAAATTTGTGGCATGCAACTCTGTGAGTGGATCCGTAACATAGGCCGGAATTTGGGCTTATTCCAGAATCCCGTTCTGCTGCCACTGTTGAGATTCCTTGCATAAAGCTAATTGGCTTTTTCCTATATCCCACTTAATTTGTTTGGGAAATGTTTCTGTTGACAATGTTTAATGACCTTTTCATATTTTTTAATTCAGGTCTATAATTTGAAATGCTCTTGGCTGTGTTTTTGTAAAAAAAATAAATAAATAAAACTTTCAATCATTTTTAGATTCCAAGATCTAAGTATTTTTTGACCCATCCTGTACAATATACAATATACACTATACACTTGTACAATGAGAGTGAAAGTAGCCTGATATGTCCGAAATGGTGTTGGAATGTGTGTTTGTGTGGTGTGTGAGGTTTCAGATATGAACATGTAGACTATACACAGTCCATGAAACCACATTTACCAGTAACCTTAATGAGAGTACGTTTTTTTTTTTTTTTTTTTTGCTTTATAGGTTTAAAACAGAAGACTCGTCTCACACAAGTAGAAGGTTGAGAAGCCAGGTCTCATCTTCCCGTGGTCGACCAGGCTCCTCACATGAGCAGCAGCCTCAGGCCGTAATGGGGGCTGTTCCACTCACCATCACTAAACGCACCAAGAAACTACGGGAGAGGGAAGATGAGATTTTTCAGCTGTGACTTTATTGTTAATATTTTTCTTTTGTGTTGACTTTCTTTCTTTGTGTTTGTCTTTGGCATTAAGGGTGTTGCCCTGCCCTTCTTGAGAGACATTATGTTGATCACAGCCTTTTAATATCCTAGCTGTAATTTTGTTGGGAAGGAGACATGTAGCAGGTTTGCCATCCTTGGTAATTTGCATTGAATGATTTTGTGTCAAATTTAGCATACACCATCCAGAAGATAAGCTTAAAAATAATGGAAAATGTAAACAAGTAGTGTCACTACCTCTTCGTTACTTAGATACTGTTAACAGAAGACCCATTTTAGTTTTCAAGTGCTTCGTCTGAAAGTTATGTTTCCCAGGGTAGTAACCACACAAGGCAAGTCACAAGGCAAGTTTTATGTGCACAGTTTACAAACATGTTGTGGCAAAAAATATTGAGTTATCTTTTCCTGATTAGTTGGCACCAAGTAACACATTGTGTCTGAAAACACATACAGCTATTATTTATGTAATGTAAGATTGGGTCAGCAATTAAGCTGTTAGCTGGATTGAATGACTACTTCAGTGGTAGCAGAGTGAGAGACTGCCAAAACTGCTGTCTTATAATTTTCCTTTTAATATGGGTCAGGCAAAGCCAGACATTTTTTCTTGGCAAGAGTAAAACACACAATTGTTATTGCTTATAATTAACCTATAATTTTAATATGTATTTATTAGAACAATCATAATGCATTCACTGGATGATTTAGTCACTGTGTTTAGTTTTATTTGTGTATGAATGTAACTGAGGTAATAGATTTAAACAGGGCATGCCAGTAGCTTAACATGCTGCTCTGTTCCTTGTTTGTAGCCTGTACACTGGATTTTTAAACTTTATTTAGTTTAGTTTTTTTTGGGGGGGGTGCAGATTAGCTACCCTCGGAATGTGTCTCTCCTTTTGTCAAAAGCTACAAAAGGGAGTACACACTTTATCGAGGTCACCCCCAAAGAATGCAATATTGAAGTATTTTCAAAAGTACCATAACATGGTTCAGTACTTCAGTAAGCTTAAAGAAACCCCTCCGAGAATTTGCCAAAGGGAGTGGTTTATTACAAACCTGTCACTTGATATCCCTGTACTGGCACTTTACTGTGTAAAGGCATAGCCAAGTATTTGATAGATGGAAACGTTTACAAATGAAATGTTGCAGAATATGCTAAATAAATACAGTGCTGTGTACTTAAAATGGTGAATGTTGTATTTATTTAGCCCAATAAATAGATATATTCCTGAGTATATATTTTCAAAAGCAAAAACAGAATAGAGGCATAGTTGCGGACGTAGTTAAGACTGTCAGTTATACTGGTCTATCATGGGGAATAACGTGTTTTGTTTGCAGTCTGATTTTTCATTTGTCCGTCTGCAGTTTTATTCAGGTTGTGGTGGGTTGTTGACCTTGTTTAAGTTTTATGTGAACTACAAAGTGACATGTTTATCCTCAATTGCTTTCCATTTTCCCACAGTTTTGAGATGTGGATGAACATGGAAGCCTATAGGTACGTAGCTTCGTAGGTGGTTCGTAGATGTTTTTCACAGCAGTAGTAATGAGAAGACTGTGCTGTGAACGTCAAACCATCTGGCGAACACTAGAGGACAGTGTTGGTTCATGGTTATTACTTGTTAACCTGTTCTCCTGTTCCAATCATGCCTATGTAAGTTTCATATGAAGTTTTTGTATTTTATTTATCTTTAATTTCATAATGACAGTTGTGACCTATGTTGTTGTAGTAAAGAGCTCAGACATATTTGGAAAAGGTCACAAGAATGCTTTGCATTTTAGAATCCAACTGTAGCCTGCATGTAAGAAGTAGTGGCTTGAGGTTCCATTGTGCACAAAAGCCAAACAAACATGAAAAATCATTAGATATTTATGTTGTTTAAATCCCTTCTTAAAAGGTTTATATCTACAAATGAAGACATTTAGTGACAGTTATTTTTGCATTTAGATTTGATATAGCATACGTATATATGTACATAACACATTATTTTACAACACGACTTCCTTACATATACAGACTGAGGTCAGTTGAGAGAGTTGCTCATCTGAGCAAGGATGTTTGCCTCCCCAGAATGCATGTCTTACTGCACAGGTCTGGCTCCTCTATAAGCCACCTAAAAATGAGTCCTTTTGTGATCTGGCATTCTCATAACTTGCCCTCTTCCAAGAGTTTGTTAAGGCCATTGCAGATGTTTGTGAGGTGGGGTTTAAAAGGGCCGTCAGGGTTGTAAAGTTGTGTCAGTAGCTCCGTGTCTGAGTAATGGTTGAAGACGTGGCTGATGCGCCCATGTGACTTTGGCGTGAGGTGCTTATCCACGAGCTTCAGAAGCATGTCCCGGCAGCTAGTCAAGATCTCCGACATCACAGTTTTCTCAAACGTGAAGTCCACCTAAGCGAAATTGAGAGACAGAGAAAGACAACTTACACAAGAGGCAGACATGGTTCTTGCCATGTGATGTTTTACAAGACATGCTTGTATTTCCTTTGATCTTAAATCAATCTGAAAATGCAGGAAACCAAAGGAACTCGTGTCTCCTAGGGGAGACGTTCATTTAGGATTTACATCGGCTGAATTTGTATAGACTGAGTTTGACTCTGGCATCTTGCCTCTGTCAACTAATGGCAAAATTATGTTCTTTTCTAATTATTTTTACATAAAAGTAGTATACCCTACAAAGTTCTCTGGAGGTTCAGTCAGCACCGCCTAGGATGCTGCATTATAGTCACAAATTTGCTTCTCTCTTGCACAGGTTATGAATCAATGAACTGATTTTCCAACTCTCTTTATATCACAGAATAAAACGGGAAGTGTTATGCATTGCATTTGAAGGCTGCACTGTTTGTGTGTACTGTAAAACCAAGTATGATGGCAATTTTTACCTCATTATTCCAAAGTTGGGCCTGTATTTCAAGGTTTGGTATGCCACAGTCCATATTTATACTGTAATTGGGTTATCATGATTTATTGGGAAATGCCACTGAATTCAGCATTCAACACCAATAATGGTGGGAATGGATGATCCTTTGTTTTATCAGCACATTTAAACCATTTTGAAATTGAGACCAGCAGTCGAATTAGGCTCCTTAAATCAAATGAAGTCATTAACTACATGAGGGTCACTTGATATGTGATTTTTTTTTCCTGTGCCTTGTGCTGGCACCAAAGCCACCAGAAAACTCCTGAGCACCACCTAGTGGATTGTGGAATAAACTCTGACTGTTGTAGTATAGTCTGAATAACATGTATGAATAATATATAAGATCCATGTTATCGACCCCTTGAGCTGCTCTACAACATATTGGTTAAAATATCTTTCTGCTGTGAATGGTTGCTAAATGCATTTTCCATTTTTTTCATTTTACAGAATTTCGCTTAATACAATCTTGTAAAGTTTTGACAGTAATGGAATATTGTTTAAATCCACAGGATTGCCATATCCACAGCTGTTCCCTTAAAAAGCAACATATGCAAGCTTAACATACACAAGCTCTCAAAAAAGATTAAATTACCTCATGGAAGCTTATAGCAGTCATGGCACCTTGGTGTAGCTTCTTTTTAAAGTTCTGGGCTATTGTCAGCTCCTCTGGAGTGAATCGGTTATGGCGGAAGAGTACGCCAACCTTCACAGCAATCTTAATGAGGTCCTTGATGACCTTCTGGGCCTCTGTTTTGTTCCCACTGTACTCCTTCGAGACGCGGTAGAGCTCGTCCAGGATCTCGCTGCTGGTGTCATCGATGAACATCTGCACCACTGACTTGTTGGCCATCTGACTGAGGATCTTCTTCTGGGCCTTCATGGCCATGTCCTTGGAGCTGAACGCCTCCATTACTTCTTAGTCATTTAAAAACAACATGCAAGAAAAAACGGGAAAGATTACTTGGTTACTTATTTCCAGCATTTATAACCGTTTGAAAAAAGAAGGCCCCATTCTATTTATAACGCCAGTAGCAAAACATTTTGCTTCATGAGATTCACAAAGGCTCAAGGGGGCTTGCACACCTTGATGGGTTATACTGCAGGTGCAGGTATTTGCCTGTGGATATAACTTCAAATACGCTGAAAAGCTTACTTACACGGACAGCCCTTTTTCAATTGAAAAACTCATCAGAGTGAGAGCCTTTATGAGATTCTACCACAATGACCCTATTTTCTTCCACAGAAAGCTTTATTATGACATGCCTCGTGTCTCTATATATTCCGGAGAGTGCTGGCACTAGGGACAGCAGAGCTTCAAGCCTCTTTAAAAGCCCAGCTCTTAAGGGATCGGAGATGGCCTCTAGGGACTCAGCTGTGTATCCACATCTCATAAACACCACAGTCTTTTGGTGTACCCATTATGTGTGTGTGTAGGCCAATAAAGACACATTATTTTGTGGTGGTAAGAGCTCACTTGCAGCACAATGAGGATCGACAAAACAGCATGGTGTCAGGCCTGTGAACAGCAAGGGTCCTAGTTTTCATCCTGGGGCATGTAGCTATCACAGCTGGTTATCTTAGATGTTCATGTTCTAAATGACATTAAGACTTTTTTGGTTCATAACCCTTAAACTCTTGAAAATGAATGACAACAGTTCCAAATGTAGTCCTAGGTCACAGCGATGCATGTACTGCTGTCTTTTCAAAACTTAAATGGTAAAACAGTAATTTCCTCTGTTTGTTTTTTCTTTGCTTTAAGCAGGGAATAAAAATCAATTGTCTTGGTAGTCTTTGGGCAGGCATAGAACTGTTTGCAAGTGAAGACAAGAAGGGGAGAGTGGTTGGTTGATTGCATAGTTTGAGCAGGTTTGCACACGCACCACCAGATTTCATCAAAGACACAGTTATGTGAGTGGGGGATGTATGACGGAACATTGCAAGGATAACTTTTGGAGCTGCCTTGGCCATTTGTTAAAGAATGAAAAGTCCACTTTTCTAAAGTCATAGACAACCCAATTTGTAAGAATTCATGTTTGAGATGCAAAAGAAATATATAGAAATAAACCAAGAAGCACCCAGAACACTGTATCTACAGCCATTTCAGAATAACATTCAGAATAACATTCACATTCACTTACATAAGCTTACATTCCCCGTGACTAGTAACCTATAGATTATTGTCCATCCCTGTTCCTTAGGAGAAAGGGTTCATTTGGATTCAAGAAGAATTTATCAAATCAATTTTTTGAGCGGAGATAATGATGACAGGGAGAGAATGCAATGGCTATTTAAAAGTCTATGTCGCTCCAATTCTGTGCCAGTTATCCAATTAGGACTTGAGAGCTGTGCAGTGCAATAAGTCAATTTCCCTGCTCCATTAGAATGAATATGTGCTGGAAACTGTAATCCGCTAATTTAATACAGAATTCCAAACAAGCTGCACATCCAATACATGCTGAGTTTAATTATCTGGGCTGTGCTGCTTTGCGCTAACCAGACATCTGCAACTGACATCTATGAAATAGATCCCTAACTGATGGCCTGTCCTAAATACAGGGTTATGAGGAAGACCTGCAAAGGGAAAATATTCTGCAGTATGTGGATACAATTTTAACATGAATCACAAATGTACATAATGTAGCACAACATTAGTGAATGTTGGTTAGGAACACAATTAAAGATGTAGTATGCAAATACAACACAGAGTACTTTAGAGCCTTAAATGTTTTTGTACTTCTATCTTAGATTAGTATTTTGGAAATAAATGTACTTTCTCCACAGAAAAAAAAAATCAAAACAAGTGGGTATGAAAGATCAGGCAAGTGTGGACAGCCGCCGTGCGATGACCAAGCCTTGTGATTGGACGATGACAAACGGGCAAGGTAAATATTTAGCATTCCACAGATGACTGCCGCATGAAGCCCTCAGGGGGCAGCCCAAAGAGGTGCAGCCTTCAGCCTTTCACAAGGGGCTTTACGGGATAACACTATAGGCCTATTGTCCCCGAGAGCTGCGGGTCATTGATAACCGCATTGTCCCGGAGCCTGAGGGGGCCACAGGCACGAGCCTGGCTGTCATCTATGGAGAGCCTGGGCCCCAAAAAAAACTGGCTGTCACTGGAGCTAGTGGCTCCAGCTGGTTGAGTCATCTTTACAGCCTTTGTTTGGATTTAGGGTCATTATTTGTTTATCTATTTTAAAATGAGGTGCTTCATGTGAGGAAGTCGAGGGGAGAGTAAAGGTGAGGGGAAGACTTTACATGTGTATGAGGCCCCACACAGGGTGTGTTATCATTGCTGACTCGCGTTTGCCTTGTGTATGCGTGGGTGTGTATGTATACTGTTGAATTACACCACTTTCTCTCATAGCACTCTGTTATGGTATCGTGTGTTTGTGTGTGTGTGTGTGTGTTTGATTAACTGAGATAGTACACCTGATAAAATGTTTGCATAGTAGATCATGCACAATCCCTCTCTGTTTCTCAGCAGCTGTTAATCTCTGTAGTTTTAGCAGTTTTCGATTCCGGCACACCAAACTAATTTCTAGAAAAGGAAGTGAAAATGGGATCTGTTGAATGCCGTTTGTAAAACCGTGAGTACCTTGCAGTGAATCTATTTGGCAACTTCACATTGCTGTGGAGCCGAATGTAACTTTTTTAAAAAAAATCTTTTAAAACTGATAAAACATATCTAGTCTGCTGTTAAATGGAGGGAAAGTCCATGGCTATGTTGGTTGTGCAATTTCAAATGCCGCCATTAGACACTTGCACTTCGCTTCCAAGTATGTCAGCACAGCAAGCCACCGTACCTGTTCCAGCTTGACTTCAAATAGCAGTATTCCTCTGAATACAGACAGTGGAATGGAGAAGTTGGACAGTGGAAAGAATTTACACTGGGAACAGCTGTCCATGTTCTCTGGTGTATGTATCCAAAAAGGAGAAGCAACAGCACAAGGCTTTTTATTTTCAAATTTGCTTCTTCTTTTCTTTTCTTTTCGTTTCTTTTCTGAAGCACAACTGGAGCCAAACAGAGCACATGTTCTACTTTGACAGTATGCAGTATGACTGAAAGCCATGAGTGGGAGGATTTGTCTTAAGCTTTTATGGTCACTTTGAAAGCTGTAGTAATACTGTATAAGGCAGCTACGCTTAATCACCATGGTAGTTAACACAGTCTGATAAGTGACAGTAGGTCAAATTCAAAACACACTTACCTGTTTCTGTGTGGTTCCCCTCCCTCCTCTCTGTCAGATTTCTGTTGCCGTTTCTGCACGTGGATCAGGTGATCAACATTAAGTACTGGTTCAATAGAATTCCACCTTCTGATTGGGCAAAAAACAAACAAAAATCCCCTGTGCTTCTCCAGTCAGTGCTCGCCACTCTGTTTCAAGATAATTTCAGTTGCACTTCCTTGAGGAACTAATTGTTGAAGACACACCCCTGGGTGTACATCTCTCTCTCTCTCTCTACCTCTCTCCCTCTCTCCCTTTCTCTCTCTCTCTCTTCTCCTCCCTCTTTCTCTCGTTCACACTTTGCTGCTGACATAGTGTCTCTGCCTGTCCTGACAAGTGAAACTACCAGAAAGAATTCAGCTGTGATCCAGTGATGCCGCTCTTTGAAAAGGGGAAGGCTTTACTCTTTTTTTTTGTCACGGCTGGAATGCTCAACTGCTGTCAGCAGAGAGGTCGGAGACTTACTCATTGACTGCAATCTAAACTGTTCAGTGGCAGATAGCATCTTTTGTTGACATTAAACATTTGTAACGTCTGATGGAGTGCTGAGGTCATCCCTTCGCTGAGTGTCCTCTCAGTTTTGTTGAGTGTTGCACTTCCATGAGTCTATAATGTGGCGAGTCTAAGCTCCCTTCAAATCTGTTGAGTAGGATTTCCAAAGACAACATTGCTCAAACCTGTTAAAACTGATAGAACTCAAAAGGAGTTTCTGTTTTCTTTTGTAAACATCACACACCAGAATTCTTTTTCGATTTCCAAATGATGGGTTCCATATGTTAGTTGCTACAGTATGTCTACTATACCATATATACAATTAATTGACACAGTTAAGAATAAAAGTATGTGCTCAGTTTAACAGGATATCATACAACAAAATCTATACTGTCTGTCTGACTAGCGGGAGTACGCAGCTGACTCAGATGTACAGTCATTATCTGCCACGTATCTGAATGACAACCAGATGGACAGGGAGGTGTCTTTAACTCAACCCATAAAAGCCATCATCTGCCTCACTGGACCTGGCTCTGCGCCAGCAATTGTTTCCAGGTCAGAGGACAGAGGAGAGGTCAGCCTGTGGCTCACTTCAACAAATGGGTAGGTCTTTGTTTATTTTCAGCTTGCTGAAAGGACCATTCTAGAACAGCCCAGGCTGTACAGCATTTCACTGTTTCTGTCTCTCTCATATTCACCTTTAAAAAAAAAAAAAAACTTCTGCTGGCTTTAGGGAATGAACTCTGGAAAGGTGGCAAAGGCAGCTGACAGAATTAAGATCATCACCGTGGCAACCAACCCTGACAGGAAGTGTAGCTTTGGCGGTTTCCTGGTGGCTCCTCTGTTATCACGTAGTGACATCGCAGACGGTTACACGTGAGAAGTGGTTCTAGCTGTGAATAGAACATGACTGTGGTCGGCCCTCATGTTTTCAAGTGCTGTCACTTGCCTTAACAGATGGCTTCAAATAGCCGTCACACCGATGTTCATCTGTACATTGGTTGTAGGTAATTTAATGTGTGGCAACAGCAGCAAAATAAAACATATTCCCACACTGATTTCACTCTGAATCATGACTGCTATGTAATTTCGTTATGTATTTATTGTTATCACATATCTATGTGTTGTTTACCTTTAACAGTATGTATGTCTATGTCATCATAAGACAGACAACATGGAACTATTTTCAGGGTTTGTAATAACTGTGCCTGGTTTATACAGTATCAGTATTGTCATAGCGCTTTATAGTGCAGTCATGTTTATTTCTAAGTAGTTTTACAGACATGTATTTTCTGTTATGATGAATTTTGAACACTTTTTAATGTGTTCATAATGTTTAATGCACACTGGATTTAACAAGGTTAACATATTTTCCTATAATTATGTTGATGAAATCTAACATTTGTATCAACTAAATATACACCATTGGCATGAAAAAACACAAGTAGCCCACCTTCATCGTATAACATCAGTAACTTTTTTTTTTAACTTTGAGTCCAAGTTAAAGCTATTACATGTTTGTTAAGAGTGTAGTACTGTGAAGAAAAGGGTGTGTATATACTGTATAATTCATCATTATGTACCAACAGAAATTCGACCATGACTTGACCTAGACCATGACTGTTTTTTTTCTCAGCATTTATATGTTGCAGTGTCAAATATATTAGCACACTGATGTCTACATAAGCTTTTCTAGGTCAACAATCAAATCACACATAAAGTAGTCTTTACAACTACTAGAGAAGACTCTGTAGACTGTACAACAACTTATTATGGACAAATCATATAAATCATGTAAAAAAAAAAATTACACACATGTTCATGTTACTTTTTTATACCTGCCAGACATACACCATGCAGATAACTAAATAGAATAAATATGGATTTATCTTAAATTAAAAACAAAACACATTAAGCACCACCCATTCTCTGAACAACAGCAGCCTTTCAGTGAAAGTATGTATTCCAGGTAGATGATGTATAATAACGATAAAATAATACAATTCCATTACTTTATTCTACAATTCTATTAGGATACTGGTGATTTTATTAGCATCCTAAATAGCTAGTATTGTCAGTTGTAAAGTTTATATCTGATATCATTTCTCTTGATTATTTATTGTAAAGGGAAAAATGTGCCATTTTGAATTGTTCTGCTTGTCTTCCAGGGTCTGTACAGCTTGACCTAGTTTTAGTTTGATTAGTTATTTAATTTAAGTAGCCCACTAGCAGTTCCTGACACATTATGTTTCATCAGGTGCAGACTATAAAAGCTGCTGTCATTAGACCTTTCTCTTTTTTGACAGTTCTGATGCTTGTTGCCTATTACTAGTTCACTTTAACAACACTTGCCATGGCTGTGTGAACTGTCACTGATGTGTATCTAACTGCACTACTGTGAGATATTTCTGTAACTTCTTGATTCTGCCACTGTTGACACTGAAACTGTAAAAGTCATCCCTGAAACTGTAAAAGGCATCCCTGAGACTATATTTCATGCAGATTCTAAATCAGACCGGGTCAGATTGAGTCATTCTGCATGACAAAACTGGAATCTATGCATGTGGAGGAAAAGATAAGGGCTGTTTTTAAGCTCAGATGACTATCTCCGCTCTCTTTTCTTATCTCCTTAAAGGAGGCTGCAGGCCGTGCTGCGCAAGGGGAGGTTGGCCGGTAACCGCCTATACTGTTGCCTGAAACTGTGCCTTTTGTTATTGAGCACCGGGCCACCCGCATTCTCCTGGCCACCACTAGCGGGCGCTGCCTCTGGGGCGTTGCCAGAGTTGTTCTCTGCCTTCCCTCCTTTGTTGTTCTTAGTCTTTTTGACCTTCTCTTTGTCTTGGGGTTCCGTGGCCACCGTGCCGCCCTCTGGGCTGCCCTCCATTGGCGGGAGCGCGTCGGGTGGCAGGTCAGTCGGCGTGGGCTTGCCCTCGGCCTGCTCCTCGTTGGGGATGTTCAGGTTGGAGCTGGAGCGTTTGGTGTTGGTGCAGGTGGAGCTGTGGATGACAGAGTATATAAAGAAACATCTTACATAATGGTCATCCCCCACCCCCCACAGGGAAACGCACGCATTGCATTCTGTTGTTTTTTTTTTTTCACTCAGTTACATAAAGACAGCCTTGCCCTCATCCACCCACCCGTTGGAGCTGCGGTCCTCCGAGTCTTTCTGCTCACTGCTATACCTCAGTTCAGCTGGAGTCTTGAAGGAGAGGTCCTTCTTCCCCTTCAGCCAGTATGTCTTCATGTAGCCCTTCCCCTATGGCAAGGTGAAAGCAAAAGGGAGCACTACTGTTTTATCACAATGTCAGTACTATCCTGTCAAAGCACAGTATTGACAATACACTTCACAACCATAGATTTTGCCGTCAAATATGTGTTTCAACAGAAATGTCTTTTGGTAGTTTGTGTCATGAAGTCAGGTTGATGTATTTATATAAGCTAGCACATTTAAGACAAGATAGACCCAAAGTCTTCTACAAATAAAAAAATAACAATAAACAATAATAATCATAAACATTATATAAAACTAGTACTGGTCACTGGTCAGTGAATAAAGGAGGGAGGGACGTACCTTCACAAAAATCTTGCCTCTCTCCTCAATAATGTAGGGCTCATGTTCTAGGTGATCCTTTGTTGTCTGACTAATGTGGATTTGCATGCCCTGCGAGACGACAAAAGGGACACATTCAGGTATTACAGGGCTACAGTGAAGTCTGTCTTTGTGTGGAGTGAGATGTGGCGTCACTAGCTTTGTGACAGTTTAGCATGGCTCATTTATAAGCCAAATATGCAGCCCATCTTGCTCTGCTTACCACTCCGTTGCTCTCCATACGCGAAGCTGTGTTCACCGTGTCGCCAAAGAGACAGTAGCGTGGCATCTTCAACCCCACTACCCCTGCCACCACCATGCCAGAATGAATACCTGCAAACAAACAGACAGTCACATACATACACTGGTGATATGCAAAATATGACCAGAGAAAGAATAGGAGAGGAAGGCATCGGGATTTAGCCAGCTGCTTGGACTTCCTCACTGTAGTGGTTAACGGACATCTACTGGTAGTCCCCCTTTAACAATAACAAGTGCCCTACAGCTATGGTGTAAATGCTGACATGGTCATTTACTTGTTCATTTGAATATTAAATAAATAAATGAATAAACAATAGCATCTCCATGCCTGGACTCCTACCAACCTCTCAGTGGAACCCACCAACACTTTGGGAACCACCGCCATAAGAGGTTAGAGCTTCAAAAACTAACCGACTCTGATTTGGATATTGTCTCCAGTGGAGGGGTCCTTAAGGTGGTCAATGGAGCTCAGCATGTCCAGAGCCATGTCACAGATGTGGTGGGCGTGGAAGGTGGTTTTATTGGGCACACCCGCGACCACCATGTAGGCATCCCTGATGGTTTCCACCTGTGTGTGTGTGGGATGTGGTCAGAAAAGAACTCTAACTCTAACATGACTTGCCCAACCTTAACACAAATATAATTAATAGAGGTGCTTTCAATCATTAACTCTTTCAGCTAGCTGAAGAGCTGTGCTACTTAAAATCAGCTGATTTAGTGAATGGCTGGAATTGGTGCTGAATTGTGGCTTCTAAAGCCAGATTGCCCATCACTGGAGGTTTCAGGTTAGCTAGCGGGTTGTCACCTTGTAGACGTTGTGCTTCTCACTGAGGGTGTCAAAGACGATGTAGATCTCATTCAGCATGTCCACCACTTGCATTGGGGTGATGTGGATGCAGATCTCATTGAACTTCACCACATCGCTGAACAAGATGGTGACATCAGGAAACACCTGGGATCACATGCCATAGTCAGAAACAAAGGAAATTAGACCCTAGTGAGGGCATCGACACATCCCCAGACTTGAAGAGTGGCAGGGTGGAGCTGGGCACACCTCATCCTAAGGTACTCACTTTCTGAACTATATGTGTTCTGTGTTACACAAGGATGTCATTTATTTCTGAATTTCAACATAGTTCAACAGACATGTTCTGACACGTATTGATTAACCTGATTTATATGCATATGAGCTACACTGCTGCGGTGCATATAGAGCTGCTTAATTTAGTGGATCTCCGAGACGGCCTTCAGTCAGTTGAGTTCTGCCAAAGCTCGGAGGTGATTTGTCAGTGTCTGCCGTGCTCGGTCGCCGTGCCAACCTGACAGGTCTCCAGGGCGGTGATGCCTTTGCGGAGCCGGTCCGCCACCGCTTTGGGGATCATGGCATACAGGAGGGAGTCGCCACGCTTTTTCTCCTCGTCCAGCTTCTTAATGATCTCCTGGAGCTGGGCATACTTCTGTTGTTCCTGTAGCCGTGGGAGAAGAAAAGTGATCTGTCTTTTCTTTCTCTCTAAGTGTGTCTAGCCCTCTGAGCAGTGTTGTATCAATACATCATTAAGTGACAAGAGTTTTTAGACTCTAATTATGTTACTCCATTACAGAACAAAGCTCCCCAGGTTACTGTAGACTCCTTTGGCATGTGTTTCAGCTCGCTTGTGGTCCATGAGTTGGGATTTGGCCAGTGCGTGTGTGTGTGTGTGTGGGTGGGTGGGTGTGTGTATGTACCTGGTCCAAAGCCAGCTGAAGCTCAGCCGACTGCTGTGTTCCGGCTAGAATAAGCTCTCTGCTGGAGTCGTGCAGGTTCAGGTCGTTTACGTAAACCCCCATTTTAATCATGTCCTCCACAGTCTCAATACTTTGTTGAAAAAAAAAACATAGAGAAAGCAATAGAGAGAAGGAAATCGTTATGTGTTATTGATGTTTTGCTGTTGTTAATTGGATTTCTCTCTTAAGTATTTATTTAATACCTCATTAGAGGTGCACTCTGACTTTTATTATAAAATGAAAGGCGTATTAATATTGCTGTTATGATAATGGAGCTAAGAAATCAGTTCTTGTCGAAATTTACATAAACAAAGTTCACATTTAGTTCTTGCAAATTTCTCTGTTTCTGTTAATGGATTTAGCAGTTGCTTCTTAACTGATGTGCTTTTCATGGCAATTTTGAGACATGAAAACATTTAATAACCATCATTAGGACACACACACACACCATGTTATCTGATATTTATGAGGCTCAAAGGCTATAGAAGTCTACAAAAGGCAGACACCGGGGGCAAATGAGGAAGTAAAAAAAGAAAAGATGAGCCATCAGCACCACATAGCCTCTGGCAGAAACAGAGGATAGGGAGAAGAGGGAGGAAGAGAAAGCGAGAGAATGAGAGAGAGAAAGAGATACAGAGAGAGAGAGACACACACAGAGAGGAGAGGGAGAGGTGGGAGACGAAGATAAATAGGCTGTGAAAGTGGCCCCCTAAGAACTCTGGGGGTGAGACCCCGTTAGCACAACTTACATTGGCGTCCCCAGGAAGATGAGGGAGTCCCACTGCGGGACATACTTCATCTGGCCCTTCAGGTGCAGCGGCTTCTTTGGAGGCTCCCGCATGTCCTCGAATATGGTCTCGCTGCATTTCCCTGGGCAAAAACAGCAATGAGACCACAGTTCACCGCTGCACTGCATAAATCTGACTCATTGATCGTTATACAGTGTTACCATTTATGTTGGCTCAGATAGCTTTTCGTGTCCATAATAAAAATAATAATAATAATAAGCGGGGCCAGTGAGGTTGTTGAAAGATTCGCCAAGCTTGGAGGCCAAAGCAAACACCCATTTTTTAAGTTCCTTGTTTTTCTGGTACATTGTTTCCAAAGCAAGCGTAATATATTCAATTATTTCATTATCCTGCTCAGATAAATGTAGCGCTTCACATTTCTCTCTCGCTGTGTGTTTGGTAATATAATGTCCCTCTGATGTATCTAAATTAGTGTGCTGCTGTAGAGGCCAGCAGAGGAGAGCACCGGAACAAACACATTCAGCACTGTCTGAATATGAGCTGCTGGTCACACTCATCTGGCTCTGTGTGTGTGTGTGTGTGTGTGTGTGTGTGTGTGTGTGTGTGTGTTTGTTTGTATGTGTGTGTGTGTGTGTGTGTGTGTGTGTGTGTGTGTGTGTGTGTGTGTGTGTGTGTGTTTGTGTGTGTGTGTGTGTGTGTGTGTGTGTGTGTGTGTGTGTGTGTGTGTGTGTGTGTCTATGTGCACATTCAGCACAGTCTAAATTAACCACGTGTCACACTTATCTCACCAGGTATGTGTGTGTTTGCAGGTATATGCATGTGCATGCATGTGTTTGTGGGTGTGTAGTATACATGTGCATTCAGGACTGTATGAATCTGAACTAACTACCCACACTCATTTGATGTGGTGTGTGTGTGTGTGTGTGTGTGTGTGTGTGTGTACATTCATGTCTGTTTGGATATGAGTTACTGATCACACTTATTTAAACTGACCTGTGTGGGTGTGTGTGTGTTTGTGTGTGTGTGTGTGTGTGTGTGTGTGTGTGTGTGTTCACATGTGTATCTGCGGGTGTATAGAAAAAGGCTGGATGTCTCTCACCAGTGACTGTCTGGAAGGCGAGCAGCTCGATGTCCTCTCCGCCAGAGTTGGCAGAGCTGTTGTACTGAGTGACAGCACTGCTGTACTCCTGGTCCGACCCCGTGCCCGTCCCCTTCATCTCCTCCATGGCCTTAATATCTAGGAGCAGACATTTGATCAGCTGCTAGTCAATGTGCATCATTCATATGGTGGTGTTACCATAAGGTGCCAACCAGAAGATCCAAAGGTTACCCTTTAAGGATGTGAGTTTTTTTGTTCTGAAATTCCACTGTATGCTCAGTGGACCCCAAAACCTTTTTTGTATTTTTTTTTAATCTCCCAATATTCCACTCTTGAAGTATGTATATGGTAAATCCAGTGTTGGGGAACCTAGGCTTTAGAAAGTTCTACCATGTGTTGGTTTTTCCAGTGCACTTAAGACAAGATCTTTGACTAGTTCGCTTGTCTAACTTGCTTAAGAGTTGTGCTACCTAGAATTAGGTGGTTAAGTGAGCGGTCTAAACAAATGTGTGATAGAAAATGCTATTTTCTGAACCATTGGCTATTTCACACCACTGGCTATTTTCAATGTGGCAGTGGTGTGCCCTTTTTTGCTGGAGGCCTAAACGACCCAACTGCTCCCTCCAGTGATCGAAAAATGGGGCTTCAGTTTTACTCTCTGACTTTTTTTTTGTTTGTGCTTGTCTAGAATATCTTGATTCGCCTATCGATCTACCCAGGGCTCAGTGTAATGGAAAGAAAAATAGAAGAATCGCACCACGCTTCTCTTTCTTTGGTTTCTCACTTTCCTCTTTCTCCTCAGGCTCTTCTTTGCTGAGTTTGGGGATGTTGACCTTCTGTTTACTCTCCACCACGGCTTTGGACAGGAGCTCAAACACATTGTTCAGGTGGGTGTAGATCTAAATGGAAGATATAAAACATAGAACAGGTCATCTGCCCTGTATAAATATAGCCTGTAGCAAGATGTGTCAATGGGGATGATATATTGTTCCCTTATATTTTTACAGAGTAGTTTTTTTTTTACATATTTATGAATAATACTATCTAATCTCAAATCTATTGGCAATCCACGGATAGTGGACTTTTTTTTGTCACATCTGTAACACGAATAAATTGCAATAGCTTTGTAAGATGTGAATGATTACATTAATTTTGAGTATTTGAAATTTTTGGCTCCAGAGCTTACATGAAGAAAAAAAGTTGAAACAAAATAGTCACACTCATCTGACGTGGTATGTGTATGCATGCATGGGCGTGTGTATGTGGACATGTTTGCATGTGTAATTTACTAAACACAGATTTGATGTGCGTTTTGTATAAATCATATTATTTTACTCATTGTGTGTTGAAAATAATATTTGTATCACTTTATTTTATGGTTTCTTTTTTAGTTTATCTACATGTAACACTGTATATGCCTAACACTCTCCCTAACCCTAACCCTATGGTACAGTGTAAATACATAATGTTACATATTGTAAGACACGTTGTTACACTGTACCTAGTTGATACAATAAGGACAGTAAAATAAAGTGTAATCATAATATAATATTTTCTCATGTTCTGTAATGTGGAATTGATCTTATATAACCTTATCAGAGGAGGAGTGTTGTGCCATCACCTACATTGTCCCAGCTGAACTCGAGCATAGGCCGCACCAGTGTGAACTCCTCGTTGACCTTCTTGCCCTGCAGGTCGGAGAAGACCTCCTTGAGTCCGTCGCCGATGCGGTACATGGTCATGTCGCGGCGGAAGATGACGCTGAAGGGAAACATGTCGAAGAAGATGCCTCGCTTCATGGGCAGCTTCTCGTAGCCCGGGGCCGTCTTCTGCTGGGGCATGCGGTGCTTGAAGGCGGCGTTGTCGAAGTTCATTTTGTACACCTGCACGAAAGTGGAATGACAGGAAAGAGATTGGAGGTGACTTTTCTCCTACCCTGACAAAGGATGACTCTGCATGCTGAATTGAGAAATTCTCCCTCTTTCTATCTCTTTTGCTCCCAGAGCGTACCACATATGTCATCTTCTCTGTCTCCTCCTTCGACAGGATCTCCACTTCAATGTCTGTATTGTAGAACTGCCGGCCCACTTGGGAGAGTTGCCCTTTATGAAGGAGCATAAAAAAAATTACCATCCGACGGTGTGACAGAAAGGACAAGTCTCACACTGGCACTGTTGACAAAACTCTTGTGCGACGACAGGGGCGTGATCGAGAAGTCACCCCTGACAGGTGATTGACATTTCATTAGAATAGGATAAAAGGGGGCCATTTCTGTATTGTTTGGCATTGTCTACCGCTTACTGCCCTTTTTTTCTTATCCATTCTACGCATGTGCATTCATGATGCTCTTTCTTTCCCATCCTATGCTACCTTTGACGACAAGTTTGGTCTTGTCTGTGGCCTAATGTCTTCTGGTCACACTTCATTTGCATAGTCCTATAGATGGTCCTACAGACTATCCACTGTTGAGACTGCAGCTGTTGTTATAAATAAACCATCTATCGAAACTCTGTGTGTTATTATAGTAAGGGTTAGGGGTTGGATCTGATTCAGGTGCTAGTCAGTAAATAATAAACAAAATGAAAATGAATTTTAGCAAACCATTTGTAAAATCTCTTTGTGGGCCAAATAACGAGTTACCTGCCTTTCTTTCTTTCTTTCTTTCTTTCTTTCTTTCTTTTTTTCTTTTTGTCCTATTTTCTTTCGTTCTGTCTTTCTTTCTGTCCTTCTTTCTTTCTTTTTGCCTTTCTTTCTTTCTCTCTTCTTTCTTTCTCATTCTCCGCCTATTGGTACTGGTACCTTTGACAAACTGGGTGAAGCCTTTCCTGGTGCTGCGGTAGTGCAGCGTGAGGCTGGTCTCACACTCCTCCTCCACGCAGAAGCTGGGCGGCTGCACCTTGGGGAAGGAGAAGCGGAAGTACTCGTGCAGGTTGTCCAGCTCGTTGATGAAGTCTCGCACATTGCGGCCCAGCACCTGATCAGAGTCAATAATGGGTGTTAAGGCAGCAATAAAAAGACTGGACAGGGACTGATTTAGTTTGACATATTGATAATGATGAAGGTTGATTGGTGTAAAATAGGTCATAAATAGGGGTGGGGGGAAATGCCTTTAATATCCGTTCGTAGCCATAATTCCCTATCCTCTTGACCATGTAGACCCCGAAGGCATACATGAGCTCGTCATGCGTCTTGCCCAAGACCTCCCCAGCCGCTTTTGCCAAGCGAAGGATGAGGTTGTCACTGCAAAAGAGGAAGAAAATGATATAAATTATGTACGTATTTCCCCCCATTACATGTCCTATTTAGCAGCATGGCTTCTGTAAATGAACATATTTTCAGTCAGGGACTCTGTAACAGCAAATGTTATTTGGAAGGACTTTGCTTAATATGCCTGTATGGTGGGTATTTAGCAACATAATGAACATTTAGACCAGGGAATGCAGTTCACCCTGGACATCTGCTGTGCTCCATTATCCAATTCAGAGGTAATCCAGCACTATATTACAGACCTCCTGAAGAGCTTGATGGGTTGAATGAGGTTTATTGGGACTGTGGCTGGAGTCTTAAACATGGAAGTTTCCAGAAAAATATAGCGTGTCTGGTTTATCCTGCATCTGTCCTCTTTTTGCCTTTCACAGCAGATGTTTTTTTTACAGAGCAATTCTTTTCCAAGAATGTTATCCCCTAAAGCGGCATTGTCTGTATTACCTCATTACTTGTCCATAGTGATATTTCACGTTTATTTGTTTACAAACTTCATCTTAAGAGAGCATCCACTGCCATAGCCATATGCCTAATGTTTTTTTTGTCCACCCCTCACCCAACACACACACACACATACACATACACACACACACACACACACACACACACAAAACACACGAATATACACGCACACAAACAAACACACACACACAAACAACACATACACGCACGAATGCACATAGGCACACACACATACACACACACACACAGAAACACATACATGAATACACACTTGAATGCACGCACACACATGTACCCTTAGAAAACACACTTCTGCAGACTGCTTATCTCACGCTATTGTCTTTTATATTCTGTGCAATAAAGAAAGACAATTTCATTTCTTTTCGTCCTGATCTACTCTTTCTACAGGCACAAGGAGAAGAAGGAGAAGAAGAAGAAGCATGGTTGGTTTACTTGTACATCTGATGACGGACAAACTTGAGGTGGGGGATTTCTGCGCGGGCCTCGATCAGTCTCCAGACATCCTCGCCGTACGACTCGTTGATGTAATCATTCACCGCTTCCAGATACAGGCCATACATCTTCAGGGGGTTGGGAAACCACCAGATTTCAGCCTAAGTTAACTGCTCTATCCGCAATGGGGAAAGAGAAAGGGATGGAAAGGATGCAATGAGATCCTTGATGCTATTGTGCTCAAAAAAAGCCATAAAACGTATTTTTAGTAACATGTTTAATGACAGACATGATATTGCAATTCAGCTGTTATAGATGTAGAATATCTATATGACACAAAAAGTATATCGCCTTGCATCATCATTCAGAGTATCATTCTGAGTATCAGTTATACAACAGTGACATATTAGCTGAATCATCTGTTTTAAAAATACTTCCTACAGTAACTTCAGCTTATCAAACTGATGCAAACACCACTTCTGGCATAGCTCTAACTTTCCTCGGACAAGACTTTTAAAAAGAAACACACTAATCCAGGGTGAAAAGGGAGGAAATAAGGTCTTGCTTACCTGCAGTCTCTCAGTCCAGAGTAATCCCAGCAGGCAACTGAGCAGAGCTGTGTCCGAATGGAGCCCCTCTCCCTCCACACACAGACACCTGTTCCTGGCACCTGGGCCTCTTGAAGCACTTCTCTGTCAGGACAATGGTAGCCCTGGACTAAAATAAGAGTGCTTAGGGCCTGTTTATGGCAGGTGTAAACTCACCCAGCAACCTGCTTCACCTATGAAACCACAGTGACCTATTCAGCTCACACGGATGACAAAAATGTTTATCATGCATAAACTAATCATCTTCATTATAAGTAGGAATGTTTGCTATTCTGCTGTAATTAGGTAGTTGTGTCGGTAAGGCTTTTACCAGACATGTTTGTTGTGAATTCTTATGTTGAAGATGGAAGCTAAAGCTTCCTTTTTCTCTTTTACTTTGATGTCTCTCTAAGGTCACCTCTGGTCTCGAGCAGAGGTAAACAATGTGCCACAGGCTGAGAAGAGATGGCTGTTCATCAGTGTGTGTGTGTGTGTGTGTGTGTGTGTTTGTTTTGTTTTGTTTGTCTCTGTCTCTGTGTCTGTGCCTGTGTAGAAAATGAGAGTCCATGTCTTTCGTATCATTTCAGCAACCCACTGACTCTGCGATATCACACACGTAACCTGCCTTCTGGGTTATTGCAACCGTCAAAACAGCAGAGCAAAACGTCTAACAGCAGAGCAGTCATTTCACCACCATTGCCCAAGATTAACATAAGAAGGGCAACTGAGTGGGCAAGAGAACAAGCAAACAAACAAAACAAATCAACAATATTTACATACCTGTGGTAGTTATTTAGATCCCTTTGTCATTTAATTTTCAGATGAAGAACATTAGCCTAACAGGGCCCCACGCATTGCACAGAAACAGCTCAATCCATTTACATGGCAGCACGCTGTCCTCTCAAACTGTGATTGAATCCCCATGCTGAAACAATAGCCTTGTTTCATGCGGAGTGGTAATAATGTCAGGAAGTGTAATTTTCAATTTCAGACTATGCTTCCCCTACTGCCTGGGAGTAATGTTCTGTGTACTGTCTGATTAAAATACTTTATTTCCCAAATGACCTTTTTTCTCTCTCGTAATGGAGAAAATGATACTAATGTGATCATTATGTTGCAGTACCACGCTAAGGTGGCTAGGGGGCAGTGTTGAAACATAGTGAAAATTGGCAGGTGAGAGCGGTTCAGAGACGGAGAGTGGATGTGGAATCTTGAAACTGCATTGGTGAATAACAGATGTAACTTCATCCACCTTCTGTCATCATGTGCGTTGTTGTGCATCTTTGTGGCTGCCTGTGTGTGTGTGTGTGTGTGTGTGTGTGTGTAATAGAGAGTTAGTGTGTGTCTGTGTTTGCTTGCATTTCAAAGAAACTTGATTACTTGACAAGGCAATTAGTAACACCTCTTCCCCAACTGCCATCACACATCCCGTACACAGGCACGCACACACGCGTGCACACACAAACACACACAAACACACACACACACACACACACACAAAATTACATTGCTGTGAGCCATGGTGATTTCATTGTGTGGGCTCAGCTGATAATTAGCACCCTCAGCCTCTTTTGTTTCCTGTTGGAGTTTGCTGCACATCCGCGCGCTGTCTCCTAGCACTGATCCTTGCCTGGTAACAAGCCGCTGGTGATTAGGTGCCTTAACCAGGGTAGATAAAATAGAACATGTACAAAAGGATGGTGAAGGTGAATGTGTGGAGAAAACATAACAAGCCTTGGTAGTCTTTTAAGTAATAGGAGGCTAGTTTGTTCACCTAGGATGATAACTGCACAAAACAGCTTAAAAACTCACACTTGAAATATGCTAACAGCTAGGCTGTGTTTACTAAAGGCTAATCATGTTAGAGTAGACTACTTCATTTGATGACAAGAACATACATATATGTTTTTTGCCTTCCTCTTTTGTTTCAAAGTAATTCATACTGGGCTAACATTTTCTGACCAGCAACAAGTAGCTAAAGAACATACTGTATGTTTAAGATCAGTTTATGTGCTAAACCAGCTTTGGTATAATTTGTATTCAGCACACTAAAGGAGTTTAGTCATGTTGCAAATATAAGGTTGCGAAGTCACTAACAGTAAGGTTAAACATTTGTCAGTGCTCAGGATCCTTAAAGCCTTGGGGCGATGGCTAGCTTCCATGATGTTCCTCTCGCCACGCTGGATAGACACAGGGGTCAGGTTTTCTGCTAGAATTGTGAAACCCACTCAATCTTCTGCTAATCCAGTCCTTTCTCTTCCTCTCCTCTTTCTCTCTCGTTCTCTCTGTTTCTTTCCCTTTCTCTCTTCAGTGACCCACCAGATGGACCAAAGAGCACTCCCTGAGGAAGGGGTTAATGCTTTGCCTGTGTAGGCTTTTTTTAAACGCCACACGGTTTAACCCTCCAACCTGGTACAGGCAAAGCGCAATGCTGGCACAACGTGGATTTACTTCAGGGAAGGGGACTGCATCAGCGCATTGTGTGCAGATACAGGTATGGGATTTATGATAGTTGTACATACCGGTGAAGCAGATGCTTGAAAATATTGTATTGCAAAAAAAGGAGTTGCTTGTTAACTAATTACAAGACACCCACCTGTGTGGTTGTTTAAATACAAAACAGCTGCAGATGCATCGGTGGTTTCTGTGTTCATACCTGCTGTTGTTATCTGCCTGCACTCACTGTAGGCAAAAGATATATCCACGGCCCATGGGGAAAAGAAAGCACACAACCCAGACTGGGTATATTTTTGCATCTAACAGAATATGCATCATTTGTTCAAATTCAGTCTAACTTATTCAGTACCTTCAGTGAGTATCCTCGGGTTTGCAGCCAACTCATCGTGCACTGAAGGCAGGAGTGTAGCACTAAAATAAATAAATAAATAAAACACCACTCAACAAAAGCCATCTTAAAAATAAATTCACACCCTGGTATGAACCATAAATGGAACATTTGTACATTATTGAATGTAGTGTGTGCATGGAACGTTTCTCACCATGTCTAATTTGAAGGGAAGGATAGACTTAATCAGTGACTTGGTACATTGATTCTTCAACTAGGCCAAAATAGGATTGGAGAAACCTGTGTAATAGGAACGTGAGCACACAATGGCGCTGGGGATGATTCACGTGCTGTGGAAAATGAGACTCCCCAGAGCAGTCCGGGGCTCCAGCTATTGTGCCCATGAAGTTCAATGCTTAATACCAGTCTGCATTCGGCTTCCATCTCACCACTCTCCCCTCTGTGTCTCCCCGGCAATTCAACACTGTGGCACATTTTTATTTCACAATCCCATGATGCCTTGCTCTTATTGGTTTTACTCTGCACACAGTGGCAGGGCACTGTCTGAATGCTAACAAAAATGTGTCTTTTTTTCCCCTCATTGTGGGTCTAGTCTCACTTCATTTCTGTCTTCCTGTCTCTTTCCTACTCAGTACCTACTCTGTACATCTTGTCTTGCACCGCCTTTCTCATTATCTATCTATCTATCTATCTATCTATCTATCTATCTATTGGTCTGTCTGTCTGTCTCTGCCTGTCTGCCTGCCTGTCTGTCTGCCTGTATGTCTATCAATCTATCTATCTATTGGTCTGTCTGTCTGTCTGTCTGTCTGTCTCTGCCTGCCTGTCTGCCTGCCTGTCTGTCTGCCTGTATGTCTGTCTTACCTGCTACATGTCATCCATTTATCAACTCCTACATTAATCATCCATCTGTCCACACTTTGTACACAAACACCCCTCCCCCCATCTACTCGTCTTGTCTCTTTAGCTAATAATGCAGCAGGATGTACCACCGAAAGGTCCCGCTCTATGTGAATTCAGCTGTCTTATCTCCCTCCCTCCCCTTGCATTAGCTTAATTGGATCTCCCTTCGCGTTATGCACACACCGCTCGCTGCACCCACCCGCTGCCCGGTCTGTTTAGCCTGTCCCGATACGCTCAGCCTTCAGATTCGGGACGGAGAGGCTAATAACTTGGACAAATCACAGTGCCCTTTCCTCACCCCCTGCGTCTCAGTATCTTTAACGGAGCAGGTCTTTTTTTTTCGCCAGTTCCCAACTCTGGGAGGGGCAGAGATGAGGCCTCCTGAAATCGGCACAATTGCAACCATAAAAATGAAGGGATAATAGAGCTTGGCTCTTAGGTAGAGAGAGAGAGAGAGAGATAGAGAGAGAGAGAGAGAGAGAATAAGAAAGTGGATTCAGGAACTAATGCATAAATATTCCATTAACTTTGCTCTCTGCTTTAACGGTACATACTTGTCTTCAGTCTGCTGATTTGGAAATGAAATTAAACCATGAAGAAAATAGAAGAAGGAAAAAAGAAAAGAAAAGCCCCCCACCTCCACCCCATTTCCCTTTTCCGCCCTTCGCCTTATCAAGGGTGACACTAATCCAATTGCAGCTGTGCTAGTGACAGCTCTAATGTGGGTATGTATACTGATTCCCTGCAGCACAGCCATACACAATATCCTTTTGCATACCATATACCATCTTTATGCCACACAATAACCATGCACAGATTTTGGGGACACAAAACCAGTTGCGTTGTGTCTGCCTTTCCTGGGCTCTCATTGGGTATCCGAAATCCCCCTAGAGGAATGTATGCGGAGGCAGACAGGAAACCACACAGTCCTTCCACAGCTACTTCCTGAGGAGAACTATTGTACACATGGGAAGAACACAGTTGGTAGTACATTAAACTTTGCAGAGTTTTTGCTGCTGTGTGTGACTGGTGCTGAGAGATGTTGAGATGTTTTACTGTATCAGTGTGTACTGTCTATCCTTATGGCTGCCATGTAAGCATTGAGGTGTTCATCACATACATACGCTTTGGGAATGATTACATTACATTACATTACATTTAGCAGATGCTTTTATCCAAAGCGACTTACAAAAAGGAGGACATAGCAGACTACCTACATACAAGGAGATGCATGTGCCTAAGTAAATTTCCCAGAGCATGGGGACACTACAGACACACATGCTTTCTACATGGGGGCAAAATAAGAGACAGTTTGTTTAGTGATTGTTAGTTTTGAGCAACAATCTAGTCTGTGTTAGAGAGAATAGCAAGTGAGAATGGGAGGAATTTGGAGTGAATGTATGCATGTCAGAGTCATTAGTTGCAGAAAAGTTGCCAAAGCAAAAAACCTGATCGCCATGAATTCAGTGGTCATTTTTAATGTTGTATTTTTGGGTAACTTTGAAACTTTAACTTTAAAACATGCTAGATGTATGATAAAGAAACCAACAGATGTACAACTTTTGAAAACATAATGTTGTTAATGTTGACAACTTTTGGTTGTCAGTGAATGTAGTAAATCGTTTATGAAGATTACAGGTATTATAAAGAGAAGGGGGATGCTTTTTTTTTTCAAATTTTATTCAAGAAAACAAACAATGAATTTTGGAAGATAAGCTCAAATCCCCAACGGTCATTATCAAAAATATGAAAACTTATCTGTGTCCTTCAAAATAACATATTCATGAGTTGTATCCCCATGAAAATGGCCCTTTGTGGTCTAGATGAGCTTTTCCACCTTTGCCTCATTTAAGATCTATGAATAATTTAATTTGTACAAAATTGCAATTAAAAACAGATCACATATCTGGTGACTTTCTGGAACACATGCTAGATATCTCAAACTTACATATAACAAACTCCTCTCCTTCAGCAGTTTTCCTCCTATTGTGACACGCTAATGATTTGGATAACCCCATCTTGTAAACTGCTGAGATTGGTTCCTCTGATTTTTCTACAACACACGAATGCCTCGTCTTATGTTGCCTATTTGAGTGGTGTTCTAAAATTTCAAGTAGTGTTCTGGAAGTCCAAGTGGTGTTCTGTAAGTCCAAGTAATGCTCCAGAAGTCAAAGTGCAGTTCTGAAACTACAAGGTAGAAATTGCCCAACTATGATATTAAGAGTTTATTTTCACTTGTGACACATGTTGAAAAAACATGGTGTTAAATGGTTTTTAAAAAGTGATTTTCATTGCTGTGTGTCTTAAACTACTGCATTTCTGAACTTTAATTCAACCCATTAAAGCCATAAGACAAAAATAAAAAGCATACCCTAGGGTAAACTGATACACAAGTATCACAGAGATATTAATGAAGGTGCTTGCTCTGTTATTCTCTTTTAGCATTGATTTTTTTGGATATTTTGTATAAATCACAGGTAACAAGGAGCCACTATCAAAATAGAGGGACTCACTGAATTTGTCACTGAACTCACTGAATTTCCAGAAGATGTGGGATTCCTGCATCTCCTCTAACATTACTTGCAAAGAGGGGGGGTAAAGATTATGTCTGGAGATGAGCAAAATTTAAGGCAGAGAAAGAGGGGAAATTCTTCTCATCGCCTCTGGCAAATTGCATGCTGGATAGATTATATTTTTCAACCAGAAAAAAAAACATTCATTTTATCACTAAATGTTACTTACGTTTAAAGAATATTGAGGTTTATGAGTTGTGTAGATTAACAACAACACTTCATGTTGCATTAGTGATTCTGGCAGAAGTTTAATGGTATTACAACTCTGCAATCACATGATTATCCGTCCCCTTCCCTTGGGGTAGCCTGCAATTTATCTAAGCCACTATGCAGAGGCAGAACTTTGCATAAGCACCAGGGTTGAGTACTCACTCTGTGTATGAACGGCAGAGAGCTGAGCACTCACCCTATCCACAAACACTGACATTGCATAGAGTGCAATTTGATGAGTTGGACACAAAGTGTACTACTTTTTAAATTGTGACTGACCCCTTTTAACTTAACTCAATTGTAAAGGATTTTAAATGATTAAAAAACATTACTTTGTCTTGTTTTTGCAAATAAACTATTTATATGTTCTACATGTCAACAAATGATTGACAGCTTTGTTAGACAGTGACACGAAAAGCAAACCAGTCTGAAGGAAACAAAACACAGCTTAATCACTGTCGATCTCCTCAACGTGTCAGTCCTTAGCCTCCTGTTGCACTGTTGTCTGATGGATGGGCAGCTGTAACCTCCAATGAAATGGCCTCATAGAAATGAACTGAATAACTCCACACACCTCTCCGACAACAAATCTGCTCTGACACTGTGAGAGGGAGGATATATCCCTCTATTATAGCTGCTGTCACGGCGAGTGATGCCTTCCGTGTAGATGCCATCAAAAAAGTAATAAAAGAGAATATGGGTAATTATAAGTGAGGGAAACCTAACGAGCGTTTTTAATTAAAACCACGCTCGGCTGTGAAGCATCTCCGGGCTTGGTCCTCAGGCAGCAAAATTACAATGCAGGCCTCTTTTTATCAAGACATTTCAAAGTGGGCTGCTCATCAATATTTTAACACACATACTGTCTGGAGGTGAAAGGAATTCTTAATAAAAAAAAGATGAAGGCTCGTTACTTAAACAAAAGTTCTACCCTGTGCTGCAAATTGTAGATTTTCTGAAAAAGACCACTTGCAGGTCTGCTGTACCTTAAAAGCACATATAGCAGATGTAAGTCTTGTAGGTTTTTCATGTGTAGGTTTGTAGAAAATATATGGTTGCAGAAAATGTATGGTAATTAGGCAATTTAAGGTTTTGGCAGGTCACAAGTCAGAAGTGTGGCTCACATGTTGAAAAATGGCTGTGTGATTCCTCATCTGTCATCCAAGCCCTGAATGCACGTGCACAAGCCATGTCTGGATGTGGCCATGCATGTAGATGCATTCGATCTGTCACTTAGCTGCCATTAATGTCTCCGAAATGATGGAATGCTTTACATGTATGTTCAGACATATGAAATATCAGTCTTGAAGCCACTGTAAAAAATCTGATAGTAATTCAATATTTCTCCCCAATATGAGGAATCTTTGAGAGTATACTTTCTCCCATGGCTGTGTATAAATCACTGAAGGTCATAGAGTCCTTTAGAAATCCATACACATTTAAAAAAGAGCAGAAGAGCTTGTCAAAACACATACACACATCCATATAAAGAAAGAGGAAGAGACAGAGACCCATATAAGCAGACATGAGCCCAGGGATAATGGTGAATGGTGCAGGAAAAAGCAGTGGCTTTAGACTAGAGACCTGTTTGTGTGTGTGTGTGTGTGTGTGTGTGTGTGTGTGTGTGTGTGGCAAGGGGGGACTCGTGTGCTTCAGCCTGTCTGTGTGGTGTCTCTCTCTCTCTGTCGCCGTCTCTCTCTCTCTCTCTCTCTCTCTCTCTCTCTCTCCCTCCCTCTCTCTCTCTCTCTCTCTCTCTGTCTCTGTCTCTCTGTCTCTCTCTCCCTCTCTTTCCCTGTCTATGTCTCTCTGTCTTTCCCTGTCTCTCTCTCTCTCTCTCTCTCTCTCTCTGGTTCGTTCTCACCGGAGCACTCAGTCAGTCGGGCCTTTCACTGGAGCCGCACCACTACTTGCATTTTAATGTGTGTGGGAAAGGAATCCATCCCCGCCTCGGTACAATGCCTCCCAGTGTGCCACATGTGACACTACACTGCCGCATCATCACCACCATCACCACCAGCAGCACCACCACGCGCCAGGGCTCATTCACAAACCACACAAGCGCACAAATGGATCTCACATCCGACCGACCTGTAGCCTAACCTGTAGACGGCTGTCTTAACAGGCGTGAATGGCAGCAACGGTTCTGTGCACAGGCCACAATATTTTCACATGCCCCCGCTACCCCCCCCCCCCCCCCCTTTTGTGTGCCAAGGTAGCAGGCTGCTGCTGCTTCTGCTGCTGCTACTGTGAGACAGGATGCCCCCGCCACGCCGTCATCCTCAGGCAGGGTGAGACGAGACAGGCCATCATTCCTTCAGGCAAGGCTGCTCATGCTTGCTGACGTCCGCCGGGGGGGGGAGAAAACAAAGAGTGTAATATCGGTGCTGGCAGGCGATATGAATCAGCTCACAAAATGGCTGAAGCAGCAGCTAGCAGCAAGCAGCAAGCAGCCGCCGCCGCCTCAGTCGAGTTGCTCCACCGTTTCCCCGAGTTTGGTACCGCTTGCTAATGGCTGTAGTTCTCTTACTCAAGACGTGTAAGCAGCTGCAAGTACAAGGGACTGTTAAGCACCAATTGTTTTTTTTTTCTTCTCCTTTCCCTCGTTGTGCTCTTTCACTGACCGTGCTATTTTCTCCCCACCCAGCCCTAATGTCCTGTGTTCGCTTGTGCCCACATAATAGAGCGTGTCGTGTCGGAAGTTGTTGTGGCTGTTTGCTCACCGAGCTATTTTCTGCCGGAGATGGCCATTAGCTCCCTGTGTTCTGTCCCTCGGATTTGGCACCTTTGTCATTCCCCCCCTCCCACCTCCTCCTACCTCCCCTTTCCCCTCTCTCCATCTCTCTGTTCTCTTCTCTCCCTCTCTCTCTCTCACTCTCTTTTTCTAATGGCTTGTTTCCCTCAGCTCAAGGTAAGTCTGTGAAAGAGAGTGATTATGTGCTTGTTCCACCACCTCTTTTCTGAGGCCTCTGCTCACCTTCTCTCTCTTATCCTTTCTCTGTCTCTGTCCTTGTCTTTGTCTCTGTCTCTCTCTGTCTGTCTGTCTTTTTCTCTGCATCACTTTGGCAAGATGAAGAGAGTGGGGAATGGGTACAGCCAGGTTCAGCAATAGGATGAAAGGAGTGAAGAGTGGAGGAGAAGACGAAGAACAGAGAAAAACACAGGTTGGGTTAGGGTGGAGAGAATTTACACTTCACCACTGGGTTGTGAGAAAAGTAGAAGGGCTGGGGTGATGGTGGTGGTAGTTGTAGGAGTTGGTGGGGGGATTAGAGAGGTCTTTGAATCCCTGTGTGCATTGAGGTGCTGTTCTGGACCCTAGACCACTCTAATCTACCCAAGAGCCCCTCTCGGCCAGGGTGCCTGAAGGCTGGCACAGGTAAAGTAGTACTTCTCAGGGTTTTGGCAGTCAAATGGAAGTTTTCCAGGAAACTACTTTTTTTCTGACAGGCCTTTCTTTTTCTCCCTCCAGAAATCTCACTCAAAACAGCAATGTGGGCCTTGCGATCTTGGTATAGCATTAATAATTACAGTGCAACAACAGACAGTATTTGAGACTTAACCATAGTTTTAGTGCCTTTTTTAATTTATAATAACATACAAGCCTGACCCTTGCAGACACTGAGGTACTGTATGTACACATGCACATTACTGAAATTACCAAGTGGCCAATGCCAGACTCACTTAACAACATCAATGTACTGCTGCTCATTTCTTCCATTCATTACTGCTTCATGCTGTTGTGCTTCAATCACCAGCTCATTGTTATAATGAATGCAATCAGTGATGAGTAATAGTTAAACAAGTACATGAGGCATGTAAATATAAGAATGGGGTGATATCATTTCAATGAAAAAGTTGACATCCTGTGATCTAGGAGTCCAACTCATTCTCCTTGTGGTAATATATTTACTCTTGATTGTTTCAGTTTTCATTTTCTTTCACACTGAGATTGAGATTAGAGCAGATTAGCCATGACCTTTGTGTGAATAGCACACATAAAGACTCTCAGCAGGATGGAGCAGCATTTCCTTCTGAACCCTCATTAGTTCCTAGTGTATCGGGCGGTAAGATAAACCCATTTGCATTGCAGGAATGTTTTCTTTCTTTCCCTCTCTTTCTCTATCCCTCGCTCTTCCTTTTTGCTCTCCTCTGCCTCCCCCATGCAGACTGCGTGACGAGTGCCAAGGCGAGCATGTGCCGTGTCCCTCCGCAGGTGCCAGCTCATACCAACCATCTGTGTGAATGCCATATTCTCCATTTTTCCATGCAATTTGCATTTGAATCCACTCTGAGGGGGGGAAGCAGTCAAGGTGTTTAAGGGTACCAGCCTTGAGGCGTCCTCTGCTTTCGTCTTGTCAAAAAGAAAAAAAAGCCATTTTCTATCAGCCATGCTAATGATCTTTTATCGAGTCAAAAACAGCCCAAGATGGCACACTTAATGTTTATCAAGAAGACTTTCTTTCTTTTTTTTCTAAGTGTAGCACAGGTGTAGCTCCTTTGTAAAAAGTACAAACCAGTCATTTATTACAAAAATAACTTAAAATATGGCATTTGAGAGAGGAACCTAACTACAAACACAGGTTGATAAAATCATTTATCACAAACAGGACAGTGAGACAAAACATCCTTGTTTTCTTTGTGGCGTGTAAATAAGCACCCCTGTTCCGCGAAGAGGCGAGAGCATACTCTTCCTGGTGATTCAGTGTACTTATCATTATCGCTGTGTCCTCTTTGTAAAAATAACCGTGTACTGACAACCGGTGGTTCTCAACTGCTGTTTTATTTCTTGCTACGTCCACCCACCTTTCATGAGCTATTAGAGGGACTTTTTCAGCTTTTTTCGTACATGAATAGGAGGAAGTAATGAAGGCTCTGATAGTGAGAGTGGGTGAGCTATTTACCGGGGACAAAGAGTGAAGCTTCTGCAATTTCCTATGGAGTGAGTCAGCGCCGGGGGTAGATTAAGGGGCAGAGAGAAACGTGAAGAGGTCAGGCCGCCAGACTAGCAGTGACCATCATTAAAAGCTCTTTTACACATGTAGGTCTATGTTTTTATAATGAATAACACGGTAGAGATGAAAAAGGGATGCTTGTAAAACATGCGGCGGCAGTGGGTCAGCAGTGTATTCTGGCACCAATGCAGCACTGACTAAGTGCTTTGAAATACAATTATGCACAAATGTGGACTCTGAGCAAAGTGTTCTGGTCTGTAACAAAGCAGTCAGATGGCACAGTGTGAACCATGCCTTCCCAGAATGCCATGTCACTCATGATTATTACTAACAAAAACACAGAGTAGGATCATAAAACCAGACACATTTTGCTAATGCACCAGGCAGTGTGACAAAGACATACACCCTAGCCCCCCCCTCACATTATTTATTGCTACATAATGTTTTTGTAATCGCCACAGATAACAGGGGACACCTAAGCAAGCATTTGCTGCACATCATGGCAAACTGCTTTCTATCATCCTGATAACATGAAGAAAGCGAGCCTTCACTGCTTTTATGATGAAAGAGGGCACCACTTTGTGTGACATCTTAAGTCTTTGAAAAGTGCTGGTTTGATGCATCCTCTATTTAACAATTATTCAAGCCATTTTTTTTTATTTCTTTTTACATTTCCAACCTCATTCATGGCATTCTCAGTGACAATATCAATTTTCACTGCTATCATTAAAGGGCTCTGTAAAACAATATAGTTGCCCTGTCTGAGATGAATGATGAAGCAGCCCCTTTGATTACTGAGAGAAGGTGGTCTGCCCAATGATAATCCCATTATGGTAACAAGAACGGTCCACACTCACTCAGATACCTGGGTTGAGGAAGCAAGCTAGGTGTGACAGCACCAACCAATTGTAGGATGTGTTGTGGGGGTAGGCCACTGAGAACCATTACAGGCAATTTTTCAGAGTACTGTAATTATCATGCAGAGTGGCAAAAGGTCTACAGATCTGTTTGAATGATCAACCTAGCTCGTTTACATCAAGGACAAAGGAGGAGTCTTAGTATAAATGGCTAGAGTTTAAGGTGCTTGTGGTTCAGATTAACACCACTGAATCTGGGGTAGGTTTGCCATGCTTTGACACTGCTTTTCACTGGAATAAATATGACTGCTGTATCAACCAAGAGAAACACGCATCCTTTTTCTCACAGCCCTTACGCAAATGTCAGTGGTATGAGGTGTGGTGTCTGTTGTCAGTGGTATGAGGTGTGGTGTCTGTTGAGATGTGTTGTTCAGCTCCTGGAATAGCAGATATCTGCCCACTTTGCATCACAAAGTTCTACTGCCTGATCTGTTGATCTGATGCTGCCTGGTATTTTTTTCTTGTCCGTAACTAACAAAACCAAGTTACACTGGGTAGTGAACATGGCCAGCCAGAGTGCTGGGCAACCGATGAATAGTATGGCCATGACTGTGGGCAAAAAAGGGTGGTTAAAAAAAAGGACGTGGTGTAAGGGAAGATATGTCACATCCCCTACACCAAGCATATGACTTGCTAATGTCAGGCAGGAGGTTCAGGCTGTCCTTTTTCCAAACAAATGGAAACCCACAGGTCATTCATCCCCACTAGCATAGCACTGATGAACAAGAATCTGAATGCAAGCCAGCACTTTAAATAGCACTTTGCACTTTCTCTCTCTCTCTCAACGTCATAACATGCACGATTGCACTTTACCATTCTATTTATGATGTATGGAGGTGGTTTATATGTTTTGTCTTGTTGTTTGTCCTGTCATGTCTAGTAGTGAGCTGCCTGTATTGTTTTGTTGTATCTTTTTTTGTAACTATCAGGTGTACTGTATGACACAAAACAAGGACAATCTATCTATCTATCTATCTATCTATCTATCTATCTATCTATCTATCTATCTGTCTATCTGTCTATCTGTCTGTCTGTCTGTCTATAAAAACAGCTGTGTGTAAACTGCTTGTGGAAGCCAATATCCACTAAACATTGCTTACTTCCCTATTATGAATAATAAACGGAATTCAGTCTCATTGTAATTTTGAAGTGCAATTGGATCTTCTTATAAATGTAAATCAAGAGGGAAAGTGTTCAGCAGATTGATTTTGGAGGAGATACCACTGGGCATCTTCTTTAATATTTAATCCACATTCATGGATGCCATTAAATCAGATTGCCCCTCCATTACTCCAATCTTGAGACTGACCATGAGGCCATTGCCTCGATGACACTTTGATCACAAGAGATATTGCTGTTGCCTTCTTTATTTATTTATTCAGTCAAATTACATTTGCTATTTTGGTATCATGGGGAAATCACATAAGCCTGAACAAAATACGATGAAAAACATTAACAATATTGCTACAGTAGTTTTCATATTTTAATACCAGTATGTAATTTAATCAGATTTACAAACAAACTGGAATAATTAATCGTATGCTGCAATTATGTGCAGCATGGCGCTCATGTGTGTGACATCCAGATGTTGCAGTGCTTCTCACAGTCACTAATAATATGAGATTTCTGAATCGTGTGAAAAAGGAAAATATTTGACCTTTTGTCCTACTTGTTATTTCGAGCTGCTTTGCATTTACTGCAAAGAGCACGAACGCGCCAAGGCTTGTTTAGTTCCGAGGCTTGTTTAGTTCCGCCCCCCCCCTCGTTGGGACGCCTTCCCGGGGGTAGCACCACCCTGTGATTGCCAGATCAGCTTAATGTGCGCTTCCACCTTTCCGATGCCTGCTTCCTCCCCTCAATGTGACCTGCACATTCGTCACCAATTTAAGTTGTAAGGCTATCGATTGCCGTGTAAACAGAGCGAGCCCCCTCATCCAGGGGTGCAATTTCAGCTTAACTCGTACATCGATACATTGATGCCCACCCCCACCACCACCACTACTCCACCCCCTTTCTACTCTATGGAGAGCTCTGCTCCAGGACACCCTCTGCCTGATATCTAGCATGGAGGGGAGGGGGGAGGGCAGAATGAATGGCCCTGTCCCAGCTTATCGTCCTCCAGGACACCGCTTGAGATTCTTTTTCTTACCCATAGAGTCTCAGTGACTTCAAAGAAAGATATGAACCTTGGCCCTTGTGTGTGTGTGTGTGTGTGTACGTGTACGTGTACGTGTATGTGTGTGTGTATTTGTTTGTATGCGTCTCTGCATCTGTGTGTGTGGTCTGTGTGTGTTTTGTGTGTGGAGGGTCAGGCTGTCAATAAGATCTGCCTCTGAGAGACAGGCTTATAGAGATTGTCATTAAAAGTCCTTGACATGGTGCCACAGCCTATTCACACCTTATCTTAAGTATCAGACAGGTGTCAATCATGAGTAATCGTTTAAAAAAAAAAAAAAAGGTGCTGCATCCTGCTTTTGCTGTTATGACTAGTCTAGCACAGGCAAATGTTTTCAATGGTATTAAGACTGAGCACTAAAGCTGGTACTTTTCTCAAATTTCACAAATTCTCTTAAGGTTTGTTTTATGTTTTATATTGCATATGTTTGATTAGCAGGGTGTCTCGCTTCACAAGCTCTGTTAATCAGGGGCGATATTAATACAAAATGCTGATACCCCACCACAGACCGTGCTTTGTTTGTGTTACGCTCATTAATTTTTCTGGAGGACCCATTATTTTGCCTTTGACGTCCTCATCACACATAATGCATCTACACCGAATAGATTTCACAGTTTTTTGGTCCATAAACCCATCCGTTGTTCTTAGGTCAGTTTTTGACTGTGACCACACAACACAAATGTTTTTCATACTCTTCTACACACGCACACACATATACACACACACACACTAATATTATCAGGGAAAACTCCAGCAGTCTAATGTGCCTTTGAGTTGTTTACGAGACTTGAAAGCCGATCGGGCACAGTGCTCAGACACCCACATCAAGGCCGCAAAATCTGCAGAGGTAACCTTGGCACTGAGTTGATAAGGACCCTTGAGAAGCGCACAGACAGTACCTATTTCTTCCTCCGATCTATTATTAACCACAGGGATCAAGACTGTGGGAGTGGGGCACCGACTTTTTCCATTTGCATCTGACAGGAGAGGGAGAAGAGGAAGAAAAGGAGAGAAAGAAGGCAGAACCCCAACGCTGACTCAAAGGTCAGAGCCGACTCCATTTTAGGTGACATTTGACGCCGCGAGATGATCTCCACTCTCGGGTCAGTGGGACATAAAAGAAGTCAAGCGAGGGATCTTCATGCCTGGTGCTGGCGGGGTTTCTGGCATATTAAAAACACATCTAGGGCGATCTGCATAATGGTTTCCTTCCAAAACCCAAAAGCAAAAGGAGTGGGTGGATATTAAGCAGAAATATTTTTGAGTGTAAATTATTCATGCCCTGGCTCGTTGCTAATATCTAGAGGAACGGGCCTGCGGATGTTTACGGGGTAGCTAGGGCCGCTTGATATTAACTCATAAAATTTCTTTTTTACGTAACACAACAGGACAAAGTGGGCTTTGGTGGCACACCTGCGTTTATGCCCATGCTCATGGGACGTACTTGGGCTCTCATCAAAATGGCAAACGCCGTAACAAGGCTGCTGTTGTTGTTGATTTTAATTTCACCAACCAACAGCAGTTGTTTCCTACGCTGCCATGGCAACAGCTTGAGGTCATTATGTTCGAACACTGAATCAATCACGGCCAAACTTTTTATTATTTACCACAAAATAGCCTGTGGTTACTCGGTGTACCACAGGAATACACTCGCTCCAAAGGCATCAATTCAGCTTTTCAGACATTAATCACACTCAATGGTTGTCTTCACAAATAGTGGTGCATAATCATAAGCATCTTTTGGTACATGTTCACGCATATGAAGCACTGCAGTGATGTGGTAGTGATGATTGGTGTTTTTTAAGGCTTTCCACATCTGACACACTTTCTCAGCTGACAGTTGGCTTGGTAACTCTCAGCCTGCACTTTGTGTGGTGTGATTTGGCCCAAAAGTGTGTTCGTTTCTGTTTTTTTTTTTTTTATTTTTTAAATCCACAGCCATCTTGAGCCCTGGGGTCTCCATGTTGGCTTTTAATGGCCCTCCCCTCTTTACCACAGATGGTAGATGAGCACAGAACACATATTGCCAGCAACCACTTTTGCAGCCATTTTCAGAGGAAAGAAAGTTCAAATGTTACAGAAAATATATCTGTATTCCTCCCTTGTCATCTCCATCTTTGAATTTTGAGCAGATTGTTCACTATCCAAGCGCAGATTAAGTAATATTATTTCAAGCACTTATGTTTCTGGGAAACAATCACATAGCTTTTTTAGTTTGTGAAGATGTATGGAGGATTGTACCAGACCTATAATGCAATTCCTCTCTAACCTTTCCATTTGTACTGGCTTTTGTCATTAAATCAATAAGTTAATAGGAGCTTGTCCAATTTAAGGGCAGAAAGTCATACTGGCCCCCACCCCACCACCATTTCCTCTCCACACACATGACAGTGACCTTTTGTAGAATCACAGGGGCCAACTTTTTCCCTCTTCTGCCTGGAAACGAGAGGGAAGATTTCTGCTGCGCTTGGAAGCCCTCCATGAATCTCAAGCTTTGGTGTGTGACTTGGACAGAAAGGGACTCAACAGAGAGCCCACTGTCACCCCACTCCCACTCCCACTTCCAACACACAAACACACACACACACACACACACACACACACACACACACTACATATAGACCCTTCTCCAGATCAGAGCTTCCTGTCCTCAGTGTTATTTTTTTTCCAGAATGGCCTTGTTCACTCCACAGGGGACTTAGCAGGAGCCACTGATGAGATTAATATTTGATAGAGCAGAGCCACGGCACTAACCTTTCCGACATCACTCGGCTAAAGTAGTCCACTGACCTTTTCTGTGGTTTTCTCCCTTCGCTTGTTCTGTAGCATATCCACTCCTTAGATTTTTTTGTAGCTGGTGATGCTAGAAGATCTGTGATATTACTGGTTGAAGGTCTGCATCGTCTTCATCATCATTATCATAATCATCATCACCTATGGCAATGGGTGTTGGTGCTTAAGTTCTTTTAAACCAATAAAACAGCCATGGCATTTTTGTCCAGTGGTAGCGCAGGATATTTTTTTAAGCAATACAGTTGGATAATAATTATTTTATAATATGCTAATAATGGTATAATCCATTCTATTTTTCCTGGCCCTAATTCCAGTTAAGTGTCAGGAGAAAGTCTGTTAATTTGATTCCGTGGGTTCGCCCCGAGTGGCATTACTGAGAGAGCACCGTGACAATGTAGTTTCATCACCTAATCATCACCTGGAAAGAAATTCCATCACTGTAGCTTCTTCACTGGCAAATTCCCACCTGCCTGAGGCCATTCTTCCAGACTACCCCTAACACGAGCCAATGCCTCAGTGGCTTAGACAGCAAAGAGAGGTAATTTAGACATACGGCAGTAAAATGACACAGCCGAGCATGGCGATGCTATGCAAACGCGCTAGTAAATAGATAGCATCTGTTTAGCATAGGAAAATGGATTTTGATGTTTGGCGATGGATTGACTGCACTCACTGAGAGAGGGTTTGTGTGGAGAATGACAGCAGACATGATCATATTGCGGGCCTCGGCAATGACTGACATTTGTGCTGTCTCAAGTTTAATCTCCTTTCTTTGCCATGCAATAACGGGCAAAACTCTGCAAGCTCTGTATCTATCTCTCTCATCTGTCAGGCACACATTTACAATAAAAGGCTTCCAAACTTCCTGAAATTCATCACATCTCAAAATTTCAGACCACCAAATGCTTACTTTAAAAACATTTAATTACTCAAAGGAATATAGATCTCTTTAAAGTATATCTTAAAATACTTTAACAGACAGACAGAATTTAAATGACTGATTGGACACTTTTTATCTTTTTTCCTTCCTTATGTCCTTCAGTATTTAAAACTAATCAATTAATTACACTGAGAAATTTGTAGTAGGCCTAGTTCACTTATAATTTCAAATTATGATGAAATCATTGGCAATGTATGTGTATATTGCAAAGCTGCCTCCTACTCAATTTTAACATATTTAAATTTAATATCCTTTTCTTTGTAACGCGAAATGGACTTTTCTAGGGCATTGAGGTGCCACATGACCTTACATGACTTTTCAAAGAGGAAAAAAAAGGTTCTTAAAAAACTCTTAACACCCACTAGCCCAAATACTGCATAAATACTGAGCTACAGTTAAATCTCTACCTGCCGAGAAGTATTTTCTGTGAGATTGTGGGCTCCTTCACGTAGAATGGTCACTCCCAAGGTCTGGTTCTCTAAGAATGAAGCCATAGCAGAATGTTGTACTTCAGTTTGAAAGTCTTTGAACCAGAAAGTGTTATACAGAGGTACTCAGCTCAGAGAGATGGGCCAACTATACCTGATTGCTTTCTCAGTAACCCTCAGATACCCAATACAAGTCACAATGCATTTCCCATTTTTTTTGCTTTTAGTATCCTAATACAGTTAACAGTATCTCAAGTAAACTTCTGTTTCTGCTAATCTGTAATAAATGGCACTTAGCTTATTACATTTGACTTGTAACCCAATATGTGTGTGTGTGTGTGTGTGTGTGTGTGTGTGTGTGTGTGTGTGTGGTTTTCTTTGGTTCCAGCAGTGTCCTCTTCTCTCATCCTATCAACTATGCTGTACTGTTCTCCCGAAGTGTTATCAGACTTAAAAATGACTCACAGCGTTGTGATATTTCACTTAATGATTTCATGTCAAGAACCAGCATGGGCACTGTGATCCTCGCTATAGAGGGAGAAGCACCGGTAGTGGTGGTGGTGGTGGTGATGGTGTGTGTGTGTGTGTATGTGTGTGTGTGTGTGTAAGGTGTGTAAGGTGTGTGTGTGAGGAGATTAGTGTGTGTGTGTGTGTGTGTGTGTGTATGTGTGTGTGTGTCTGGATGTAGGTGTGTGAGAGGGTGAGGTGGTTGTGGTGGGGGTTTGCGGTGCCGTGTGTTTGTGCAGTGGTTGCTGATCCTTGCCATCGATCTCCTGGGTCTGATAAAACAGGGCAACGACAGGCTGTTAACCTTAAACAATGTCAGGATTAATCGGTTCCATCCCAACCCAGCCATGCTCTCACCTTAGCCCGCCTACAGTGCCTGCCAGACAGGCAGAGCCTTGGCTAGAGGTTTTGGAGGATACACCACTTCAGGGGAAAGGGCTGTTCAGACAGCAGGTTGTCTGCAGGAGATTCTTCCTATAGGAAATCGCTCAATCACTGACTGAGCTCCAGGCCATTGATAAGTGGATTCATTGGCTTTTAGACTGGACAAATAGAGATTCTTCAAATTGTAATAGTTCACTCTAAATGTACACTGTACTTTACTTTAGAAGTCTTAATGTAATGACAACTCCATTCATTCTAATGCAGAGTTCTTTTTCTTCATGAACAGAGATGTGTAAAATAATATCAAAGTCACTCAAAAAAAAAACAATCTGGCTGTTGTATTGCCTTGTATATATGTGTGATGTTATGGAAATGCTCCCATCAATTTTGGCCAGCACTGTCGTCACTACAACATATTCACAAATTATATCACAGGAAGGTTATAGAACTTGTTGTGGGTTTTTTTTTACTGCAGTGCAGAGAATGAGAGTATACACAATGTTTATCTTCCTTTGATAGAGGCTTCTGAGGTTGCCTCAGCACATTACACACATTTATGTTGACAGCACAATATTTCTGTGCCTGGCCATTGAAAATCATAATGTTTTCATTGATATTTATGTTCCCATTTATGCCACATTTATGTTCCTCATAATGCGAATCCGATGCATTCTAGAGTAGAAAGTCGAAATCAATCAGGTGTGAAACTAATGCTTTCAAGTGCACATGCTATGGTCAGTAATCCTGTTTGCTTTACTTAAAGGGAAGTTAAAAAGCAGAGCAAACGAAGCATTTCAGGCTCCTTAAAACGTCTATTGCTGAAAGGCTTGATGTAAGGGAAACAGGCTTTGTTGCTTTTTAAACAATTATCCACACAATGACTCAAGTATCTATGTTACACGGCTGTGTTATATGGTGTAGTCTAAAATAAACATGTTTGTCCTCAGGAAACAGAGTAAAAGAGAGAAGGGGAGAACGAGAGAGAGAGAGAGAGAAAGAGAGAGAGAGAGTGAGAGAGAAAGAGAGAGACAAAGAAAGAGAGATATTGATATTGACATCAACTGTATATTCTGTTCTACCCTTTTTAGCCCAGCACACTCTAGCTGCTGGTTGACCATTCCGGTCTTAGAGTGTAATTCTAATGGGGTTTGACCTGAAGCTAATTAGCCCTAGAGTTTGACTCTAATGGGCCTTGAGCAGGGGGCTTGCATGCGTAATTAAGACAGACAGGGCCCTCCTTTCCCAGACTCTTCCAATAGCGGTGTGCTTTACGGCTGCTGCAGAGAGCCCGAGAATGATATTGTTTGATAATGTGTTCTGTCATTTCTGATGAACAATCTTTCACGTCTTCACATACGTATATGCCTGATATCATTGTGAAAATGTCCTGTATAAAGAAAATGTCTGCCTTGACTGAGAACTGATGCCAGGGTGTCTTCAGTGACTGCGTAGATTCATCTTAGGCAGTCACTGGGTCTACGAAACGCCTGTGATTCAGTGAGATAGGAGAGACTGCAATCAAATTGATGATATGGTCCTGTGCTTTAAGGAAAAAGCAACTGAAGTGTGATACCACATCATTTTTCATCATATGCTGAATATACAAATGCATATAATAGCATTTAAATGACTTTCATGGTGTGTTTCCTCTCCGAAACGGCATTTTATAAACCTTATCTTTGTTATATGGTGTGTGAATGTGATAGCGCTCTCTTCAGAACTTCCCGGCACACTGTTCATCATCAGATATAGTTTGTTTTGGTTGGAATAGTTGTGCATATCTAGAAGTATCAACAACTTCATAATTTTTTAAGGGGAAAGACGGAGGCAGTTGGTGAGCCTGAGCTAAAATGCTATAAATACCAAGCTGGAGGTTAACAAAACAAGAAAGAAAGGTAAGGGGGAAGAAGAAAAAGAGATAGAGTGAGAAGATGGAAAAGAAAGGTCATATTTCCTTGTTCAAGTGGTTGATCGTGTATTGAGGCCCCAAGATTACGATTGGGCTGTTATTTCCTAAAAGTCAAGTCCACTTTTAGAACAATCTTAGCTTTTCTCTTTTTTGCCCTTCTCAGAAGTGGAAGTGTGGGAACAGGGAAAGCTGAATGCTCTGGAGGTATGTGAGGGCCCCTTCTAGTCTTTTTGTCTTCCACTTTGTCTAACAGAATGTGACTCTCCAAGGGTCTCTCAATGGGACACTCCAAATCGTGTTCCTAAAAGACATCCTCTTGACAATCCTAAGCATTAGGGTCTGCCAAAACTAAATGTCAGATACATTTTCATACAGGTGCAAGATATTTTTAAATCCAGAGAGCTTGTAATTTCTTGGCATTGAACAGTGTTTGGGCATCCAGCTTGAATTAGTTTTTTGCTTTCCAGATGTATACAGAATGGAATACAGAGAGGAAGTGTTTGCTAATTAATGTTGGAAGTGGAATGTATGACAACTCTGTCATGGAAATTGCTGCACAGATTCATACAAACTGACCAATGTGAGGCATATTTCCCTTTTTTTAACTGGCAGGTTTCTTAAATGCACAAGAGAGATGGCCTTCAGCAGGAATCTCGGACTTAATTAATGCAGGAAACATTCACCACTTTTTAAATAACATTCAATGAGGTCTATTAGGCACTTTTTAATAAAGTTGAGTGTATTTTCACAGTTTTCAAAATTTCCCTGACTGCAGCTCATCAGCTACTTTTCATGCTGTCAAGGCCTCACTGAGAAATATGCTGTTGTGCCTTTCTATTGGAATATACCACCCTGTCGCATAAAAAAGAAGTTTTTCATTCATCCATCAATATTTAATCAGTCATCCACAGTTTAAGGAAAATATTCACCAAATGCTGTATAAAGATAGAAAAGTTTGTTAAGCTGAGCATCGGTTAGCCACAACTTTACCAATTATAGCTTACTTTGTATACTGTGACCTCCCATCATAGAAATGCTTATAACGTCTTGCTTATATATTGTGAAGCATGAAATTACTCATATGTGCATGTGTAGGTGCATGCATACCCACCCATGTTTTCTTAAAATTACTTGATTCTGTGCTTTCATTTAGTTTGCAGTTGCCTTCCCAGGAAATATCTTATATACGCTTTTATGTACTCCATATATACACTTCGTTTAATAATTAGGATAGATGCACATCAATGCCATCAGAGCACCTGTACTGAAATACCTGAGAGAATCAGACCAACAGATTGATAGATTCATCCGTGTAGCTGTTTCAGGTTTATTGCTTCAGAACTTAGAGAAGGTAAAAGAGTTGGCCTTTACAAAATAAACATGATGTCCAATTTCCATGATAGATTTGTGATACATTCAACATCCAACATTCATCAGCAAACATGTTTTCTCAGCCATTCTGTATGCATCTTGAAATTAATTCAAGGTGGAAGCCCAAACACTGTTCAATGCCAAGAAATTATGAGCTCCCTTGATTTAAAAAAATATTAAAAATATCTTGCATCTGTTGGCAGACCTCACATTTTCTTAGACAAAGTAATAAACATACAGGATACATACAAGAGTGGTTTATTGTCACATGCATAGACATACTGGGTGGAGTAGGACCTGCAGGGAAATTGGTGATTGTTAGTCTAAAACTGTGCATGGGGAGGGGGGAGTAAATACTAAAAAAGTACATAGTATATAATCATGTATAAGTGCAGTTATGCTGTATTCACATTTGGGGTCAGATCCAGCTCTCAGTAGCACGGTGGGCCGGAAAGAGTTTTGGAGGGTCTCATATATATGTGTATATATACTGTATATATATGTGTGTGTGTGTGTAGGTGTGTGTGTGTGTGTGTGTGTGTGTGTGTGTGTGTGTGGGAACAGAGATTGATGGCTGAATCTCTACAAAGTCCAGTCATGTATTATTATTTTTTGTCACTAAATATGTCTTTACGAGGCACGTTCAATTACAAATAAAATAAAAAATATTTTTAAATATCTCCCTCTTCCCTCCCTCTTCGGCCAAGGTGGGCCTGACCAACCCAGTCACAAGCCTAACCCACCTTGCCCCCCCCCCCCCGTAGAGCCTGGCCCGATTGTATGGCCCCATGCAATGCATAATTTCAGTGTTTTTAATGCTATATCCCTCCGCTATTTTCCCTGTGTCCGCTTGATTTAGTGACCCTGTGAGATCCTTGTTGGGCTGTGCTGTCTGTCTTTATTTGTTTGTGACAGTCATTTGTAGTGAGAGAAAAAACAGTGACATTCAATTACAGTATGCTAATTTGTTTTTTTTTTATGGCTGGCACCATTCATTTGGTTAATTACTGATTTGGACAGAAGCTATCACACACGGATTGGGACTGTATTTAATAATAGCAGAGATCTAATGAAATATTAATGCCAGTAATATGGACAGAGTAAGTGAGGCAAGGCATTCAATCAGAATTTAATGGTTGCTCAACTTCTGATTAAAACCAAAATAGTAAAGTTTAACATGCGGGTGAAAAACAATGACATCACCAGGGTTAGCCAGGATCAGTGTGTAACCAAAAATGAGACAAGTTGTGTGTTGCATGTTCTGTATGATAAAGTATACCATTATTAAAAATGTGCACATTGTGCTGGCTGGCATGGCAATTCAAAAAGGTTTTTATTCACCTTTCGACAGTAAGGGAAAATAAACATTTTGTAACACATGCAGGGCTGTTTTTTTTTCTTTGTGTATTCTTGTACATATCATATTACAATAAATGCTTTGAAAAGCCTGAACAGTTTCACACTATACACAAAAAATAATGTTACACAATAATAAATGTTGCAAACATGACAATTAAAATCAGTCTTTCACCTTTTCATAACCTGACAGTGGTGTCATGTCATGGCTGAAATATTGTCAGTTTAACGGCAGATATGGAAGCTTATCATCTCATTAATGATGTGCTGATAATATAACCCAAGACTTTTCAGTACCATTGATCTCTATGCCATGCAAAGTGAGTGATAAAAAAACAGGTATTTGGGTAACCTTAATGATTTCATCTCAACCTGATTTCACAAAAAAAAAAAATCATTTTTAGGTTAAATGTGCTTCCCTTCTCCTATTATCCATCTGTTGTCCTAATTTGCATTTTAGCGCAACCATGTTTTGGCAGCATGTTTGAAATGCACTGTATTATGGCTCTTAGGTTAAAAGTCCATAGTGCTCTTCAAAAACACCCGGTTTGCCTGGGTTTAGGGGAAGTACACCATTAATGCCAACTTTTAAAAATAATTTTCAGACACTTAAGATCAGAAAGGCATCCAGACAGAGTTATTGTTTTGAATTAAGTGAGTAGCTTCTGTTCTTGAAGTAAATGTAACAAATAGCACTTACTATTATCTTCGTAGCTCACTTTATTGTGAGGGGAGGAAAGCTGGGAATAAATAATGATGGCATATATAGAGGTGAGGAGAAGGAGGGTTCACATATCACTTCAGGCAATGCAGACGACGTGTGAGGGGAAAGTAGGCAGTCGAGACAGTGGCTTGCATTGCACAATTATATCACTCCAGATTTAAACAGGCTTCCTTTGAAATGCAGAGACTGGCGGTGGGGGTCAGATATTGTTTTTGGAGTCAAGGAGATTATGAAGTGGCAGCTTGTTGGTAGGACTGAAGCAATATGAATGAAAATCTCACTCTGCAATTATGCTTCACCATGGCATACTTTGGTTAAGAGTATACCCGTGTTATATTGGTAACATGAGCTACACTTTAGTGAAGGATGGTAGGCGTTCTTGGAACGTGAATCATTTATTTATTTATTTATCTGGGGGGTGGGGGGCACAAATATTCTGCCTTGTTACTCGAGAGACAAAGGCATTAAATTAAATGGATATGCATATGGTGAGCATACACTGTGTACTGCAGTAAACTTCATCTCCCATAGTGAGTGGTGTAGTGGTTGGATCTCTGATGTGTTATTAGTGCTGAAGTCATTATTAATCTTTCAGACAAAAGTCCTCAATGACTCAATTAGTCACTCAAAAAAATGTAATCATTTGATTGAAATGGGATTGTTATTTAATACTTAGAAAATCAGTGGGAAAAATGCCCAAGTTAAATGATGAAGTGTGGTGATGAAGTGTTCTGATTATGGTAATCTAGAAGTTAAGCAGATTGGCTCTAGCGATGTTGTTGACTTGCCAAAGCTCTTTCCCTGTTGTAGATGAGTTTGTTTGCAAGAGTAAAACCATAGAGGAGAACTATGTGTAATAGCATGAGCACCACTTCTCACAGGTATGCTATATAAACACTGATTTTATGACATTATGTTCTAAGATTCTGTTGTGATCCTGGAATAGAGATAGGCCGATATATCGGGCTAATATATCGGTAGGCCGATATATCGGGCCGATATTTGGCATTTTTAAACACATTGGTATCAGCCAATATCCACCTAATATTAGACCGATTTATAGAGATGCATATCTGTGAGCACAAAGCGAGGCAGAAGTGTTTTCTTAAAGTGCCAGTGACAGCTTTTCCTTAACAGGACAATGGCACCAAGTCTACATGTTATTTTGATAGTCCTGTACCAAGTATGGCAGGTATATTATGACTTTTCCCCAATAATTGATGGCATCATTAGATAAATGACTGCAACTGCAATTGAAATATGTAGGGAAATAATGAAAATATATATTTATCTTATAAAACTGGCTGTTTATATTGGTCCCCCGAAATCGGCAGCTTATATCGTCCACCGGCTGACCGGGACTTGCTAAATATCGGTATGACATTGGCCATGAAAAAAAACAGTGATTCTCTATTCTGTACTCTGCATAATTCTGCCTCGATTCACAATTTCCAAACTCCAGTCACATCTCATCTACACCATTTTAAAACATTTCATAAAATGAAAGCCTGCGTAAGTTCTGCCAGGAAGACTCCAACAACACGAAAGCGCACTTCACATTCGGCCAATCAGAGGCCGCCACCTGCTTTAAAATGACATACCTAACTCACCTTTCCGCTGCTTCAGGTACTAGCGTTTTGAAGTCCCCTCCTCCATCCCCACCACCACCAGTTTGGTCCAGTCTACCCGTGCGCCCGGGGGGGTGTGTCTCGGTTCCAGTTACACTCCGCGGCAGGATCCAAAGACTATTCTCTACTTGTCAACTATTGTTAAATCTCATATTAAATCCCTTTAAACCTTATGCCTTTCTCTGAGTCTTTCTGGCTGAACTCTTATTTCACTTGTTCTGTGTCTTGTTCAGTATACTGCATGTTTTTCACAATGTATACTGTAAATAATTAATATTCAGACAAAGTGCTTCCTAAAAAAAACACACCAGTGCACGTCAGTAGCACAGTCTGTCACAAGCATTTCATATTAAAATTCTCAAGATGTTGGAGAGTCTGTGCGAAAAAATTAATTGCCTTAAAATAAGACTCGAAATGCATGATCCTGCCATTATACCCCAGAATGTCACGGAAATGGCTGTTAATTGCACTGCGGGCTCAGACTATGGGGGCGCCTCCGGTGCAGTATGTGTATGTGTGTGTGTGTGAGACAGAGTACTAAAAGACAGAGCTCATTTAGGAGACATAAGGAACCTCGGTGGGCAGCTTGCCTAGAGACACCATCTTTCCCCGCATGTTCCTTCCTCGCGTTGGATGTCTTTCAGGATGCAGACACCCGCTGCGTTTCATAGAGGTGAATGTATAAATTTGACTAATTGACTGTCTGCCTGAAAATTAAATTGGCAGTGCCGTTTCTTTGAGTGTCGACTCGCCATTGTAAGAAGGGGCTGGAGGAGTGAGAGGAAAAAAAAATCTAATTTCCAATTTAACAACAGAAGGTGACTTTGCCTTTCAATGGAGTGACACATATATAGGCAGCCACGTGTGTGTGTGTGTGTGTGTGTGTGTGTGTGTGTGTGTGTGTGTGTGTGTGTGTGTGTGTGTGTGTGTGTGTGTGTGTGTGCGCGCGCGCGCGTGTGTGTGTGGAAGTGAGAGAGTGTGTGCGTGTGTGTGTATGTGTGTAGGGACAGAGAGAGTGTGTGTATGTGTGTGTGTGGGGAAATGGTGAAAAGGCTGTTATTGATTGACTGCGCTGGCTGTTTCTCACCATCCCCTGTCACCGATGTCCAGCGCTGTCCCTTCCCTCGCAGGATTAGTGATCATCCGCGGTGCTCTCTATGGGCCTGCTCCCCTCATTTAACTTCATTACAGGACCTGACAGCCCGCAAGTGAACAAACAGCAACCGACCTGATCCTGTCACCTGAAGTCACACACACACACACACACATGCACATCAGTATCCTTTCTTCTGTTGCTTCCTCCTTTCCTGCGACCACCCACTCTCTCCACAGACAGACACACACACACACACACATTCACACACACATACTGACGTAGGTCTCTTCCCAAGGGCCAGATGCTGTCTCGCATTGAAAACAGCCTGACAGACCACAGCAGATGCTGTCCAGCAGTGGTTCCTCCCTCTGGCCAAGAGCACTACAGCTTCCCCCTCACAGACAAGGTCACCTTTCCTCCTCCGCTAACCCTGTGTTCTGGGCAGAGTAAAAAGTTAAAAAGTGAAGTGATATTTTCTGCCCTTTAGCTGTCTGTACTTACATAAGGAGATGGACCAAGGATAGTTTGGACAGGTTAGATTTCTTTGACCTTCCTGTTATAACTAGCAGTTTTACAAAAAAAGATTCAGTATTGAGTAGAAGGGCTGTAGGCCCATATAATAAGGTCTGCATCTGTAAAAGAACTGAGCGCAGCCTGCTGGGTGAGTTGTTAGAATTGTGGGTTATTCTTTGTTATACAACAGTTAGGTCCAGTCAAACTATTTAGCACTTTCTGATTGGACGAGAGGCATTCTAATCGTCACTAGGAGTGAGGATATCCCAAGCATGGTTGACTCTTTACAGTTGATAATCACTCCGCCGAACATACAACATATCCATTAAATTCAGTGCAGCTGTGCATTAGGCCTGGTTCGGACTGTAAACAACGACAACAATCATATCTCAGCAGCTGCCCAGTACTGGGGAATGTCCAAATCAACGTAAGGGACACTTGTTGCATGGCAACTATAGACGCCGTTAACTCAAACTGGAACTATTTTGTGGAGTGGAGACTGGAGCGAACTGAAATACAGTGAAATAAAACTTAAAAATGAATGTTAAAATTGTGTCTATACACTAATTGTGTTGGCAAAGGAACTGTTGTATAAAAGCAATATAACACTTGTGTTCATGAGGGTGCTCGTGGCACTCAGCCTTTGGCTTCGTGCCTGCGGCCGAACCACACCCATGAGGATATTTACTAACACTCTCACTCCCATTGGTGTTATATTGTTTAGATATCATAAAGTATTATGCTTATCAATGGCTCCGTAACACTGACTGAATAACGAGATAAAGATATCGTATACAAAAATGCTACTGCAAATATGACCATTTTTAGCGTGATTTCAGTGAAAAGAATTTTGGACAATACTTGCTCTTTTTTTCCCACGCAAGCACCATAAAGAGATTCGAGATTGTTATGCTGCCTTGCCTTTGACTGTATCGTACCGTGTGTTTCTCCCATGTTTTTCTCCAGAGTACAATTGCATGCAGGTGAGCCTAACTGTGCGCTGCCAGAGGTTGGACCTGCCTCTTTAAAAACCATCCAATTCCAGCATGGCACCAGCTTATTCATTCCCTTGCAGTGATATGGGCATGCTCTGCTACAGTGTTGTACCTATTGACGGTTTTTTTTTTTTTTTTTTTTTGGGGGGGGGGTTGCGCTTGGCATTGCATACAGGGACAACTACTGCTGCCTCTTTGTTCTTGTACTTTTATTTGTTGAGCTCCCCTGGGAACCACGGGGGACATTAGTGGAGCTCTCCACAGCGCCATGGTGAATTTCTCTGGCACTACTGAACTATAACAAAGCTTGCCATGTGTATCTGTTCCTTTGCAATACTGTTGAAGCACTTTGAGCTACATCCTTTGTATGAAATGTGCTATACATTTTATTATTTTTATTATTATTATTATTGTTATTATTATTATTATTTAGCATTTTTACAAAGACACTTGCAGAGGAACTTCTCACTGAACCCATCCCAATCTCACCTCCTACCCCCCTATCCGCCTATGGAATGGACAAGTCACACAACACCCCCATCATGCAATGGATACACAAACCAGATCCTTCAACCCAACCACCCCCCACCCACCCGCCCTTGCCCAATTTAGACACCTAGCTACACCCCCAACTCCTGAGTCTCATGCCAAGCATGCTAAGTTCAAAAGTTTGCATCTCTGCATACCGAATTTACAGAGGGACCAATTTGTTCTTCTTGATGAAAAAAAGTTTCTGTGCCATTTCCACAACAGCCGTGAGTGAAGCCATGAGAAGAGAAATGAGACGAGTGTGACACGGTTAGCTCCTCATCCTGTCACCAGAGCAGTGACACAGCAAGATGACAGTGGGGGGGGGGGGGGGGGGGGGGGGGAGTTTTCCCTCTCGACTAAATTAGCTTCCGTGCCTGGAGAGTACACAGAGCAGTGTGAGATAATGACTGTCGTCGAGCGCCTCCGTTTGCGAGTTTTTTTTTTTTTTTTTCAAAAGATAGTATTATATTTATAGCCCCAGTCATGGTAATACTATTTTCATTGATTTCTCTCAGATGATTGGAGAATTTTTTTTATCTTGCTGGTGATCCAATGGTAGGCATGTGGGAAGCTAGCATGACTGAAGATGAGGAGATAGGGGGAGAGTCGTGCCATGAAATGGAGTAACTTGGAACCATAAGTTTAACAACTTCACTAAAAATAACTGCAGGCAGCACGATAAAGCTTATCATATGTCACATGAGGGACATCCTAGTGAAAACAATCATTACTTTCTGTATTGCCCTTTTGGTACATCTAAACAAAAGGCACGCATCTTAATGCCATCACATTCCCCCTTTTCAGTTTGTTTAGTATGCAACCCATTAAGCCACAGATATTCATCGCAAATGGCTTTATCCTAAAAACAGCACCATTAACAACAATATCAATGTAATGATTGTATAGCACATCTAATCAAAATGCATGCAGCTCCATCAAAGGATGCAATTGCTGTAAGAGGTCAGGAAGGATGTTAACTACTTAGGTCTTTCTCTTCTGTCCAACACAGCAAGGAATGTGTCTAGTGTTCAGCTTAGGGATGGAACAGGCATGTACTGTATGTGCATGCAAAGTGCTTAATACCAGGTCTGGTACCTTTAGGGGATATTGCAAAGATAAAATATATCATTCACTTCAGCTGAGGTGACAAGAGCATATACAACAGCATAAGACACATGTCATCAATCAAACATCAGACAGATGGTAAAGGTGGAGTTGAGCTAATCAAATTGCACCCCTCTACTGTGTGCTCCTGAAGCAATGTGTTTATTGGCTAAATGGGCAATCCCATGGGCAATCCCATGGCAATGTTTTTTTTATACTCATCTACAGAGCCAGGACTGTAAAGTGTTCGGAGAACCAGAATGTCCAATAGGATGGGCAGCGAGAGGAACATAAAGTATCTTTGGTTGGATCTGCAAAAAGTAGTTCTAGAAAGGTGGTTAAACAGTCTGAAAAAGCACAGTTGCCTAAAATGTAATGCACATTAATGATCAACAGGAGAAGTGTGTTGTGGAAGCATATGTTCTTTGATTTATGTTCATTTTTGGTGTTGACTAATTAGGGTTTTGGGGGGTTTGCATGTCACATCCCAGTTTGTAGATAGATAAGACCTGTGCCAGGTTAAGATATTATGTTGTATATCACTTCACTGTGAAACTAAATGAGAAAAGTAAACCAAAAGTATTTTTTCTTACTCAGTAACAGTAGAGAGAATTCATGGCATATGCTTGCAAGTGAATAGATGGTACATGTGTATTCAAAGAATATCAATTAGAAAAGATGGAGTTAATTACCATCCTGTATATCTATCTCTGCCATGTAGACTTAAATGCTTCGATTTGTTTGGAACATAAATGCAGGTGCAAAAAAGTAGGCTGCCTTGGGCAACAATTATGAAAAAGGTGGATGTTGGTGGATATTTGTTGGCAAATGAAATGCAGTAAGATCCTTGCTAGAGGCCTAAGGCCCTGGCTGTGAAGAAGGCCCCTGGCAACAGCTTACTTTCTAATAGGCATGACTGCATGTGCATCCCTACATGAGCTAAACACCACAGCACAGTGACTTTTATGCATGGCGAATGTGAAATCATAGGAATAGTTCTTTTATCATGCATGCAAAACAGAGAAGAATATCCGGTAGAGTGTGTTTACATTTTAGGGTTGGTTTTTGGTTTTGATGTTCATGGTACATGGTTCATGGTTCATGGCACATACACTAACAAATACTGATTTAATACGGACTAGGCTATGCTCCCAAAACTTGCAGTGTGAGGCGTGCATGTTGCCTAATAATTGGAGGTGTTTTGTTAATACAGAAGCCACAGACTGATCTGATCTAATCTGCATTGTCTGACAATTAGACCACCAAGCACTTGGTTTGCTGTCAGCCAGCATATGTCTGCAGAATTTAATTACTTCACCTTGTAGAGAGAGGTAGAATTCTTTGCATACACTTGGTATGTTAAATCAGCCCACCTTAAAATAAAACTATCTTTGCTCTCATGCATTCAAGTCTCCCACGCAAACATTTACATGCAAACATCCAGCAAATAAAAGACTTTTGTCATGGTAATAAATATTACATAACGGTGACAGCAGACTAATCCCTTTCAGAAACCATAAAATCAAATAAAACTTTTATGTACAGCCGTCTAAAGTTTTTTCCTACTTTACAGCAGACACGCCTTTAAAAGCATAGCAGATAAACAAACAACTAAAATGTCACAAGGCTGTTAATATCCTAAATGCTTTCGCTGCCAGGGGCTCTACGATGTTGATATTAGACCCAGGAAGCGTTTCGCATTATACAAGCATTACAGTGTAACATTGGCAGTGTAGCATGGGCATGTTCCAGTGCAACCTTTTCACGTCATTAACAAGAAATGTTTCCATGGCGACACAAGTCTTGATGCTATTGCGTCATTAATTTTTATCATGTCAATATTATTCAGAAACACAAATATGCTTCGCCTCCTTCAGTGTCATTACCATATTTTTTAGATGCCTGCTCTACTGTGCCTCTTTGTATTTATAGAGATTTACAATATTATATCTTTGTCAGCTCATTTTCAACCAGATGCACTGCTGTGATAATGTTTTATTCTAAGCATATTCATATTGGAGTATCAACATAAAAGCTACTGCAGAAAAACATTAACATTTACTGACATTTCCTTTGAGACCGAACAACAGGAAGCAAGGCATCTGCCTTTTTATTTTGGCTGCAGGGTTTTCCCATTTCCAGGGTTGGTTGTTGGTAATACATATTTTTATAAAGCATCTATGTATGATGGATAAAAGAGGTTGTTTGGCGATGTCCTGAAACAGACACTAAATATGCAACAAAGTGCTGTTGTAGATCCATTTATTTCTGATGCACAGATTTTGGTGTGCTCTCTACCCTACATCTGCTTTACATTCGACGTTTGATGATGAAGTCTTATTCACTGTTCAGCAGTGACTGCAGAAACAATGTAAGAAATCATCTGGTGCGAACTTCATTGAATTGGTGGATGAAATAAGCGGTCTGAGTGACTGAGAAGGCCGATATACTTAAACCACTGACAGCATTTTAGTAATTAAGTCTATCAAATACAATGGGTTAGAGATGTTTTAAAAGAGTGATTCCAGTTGAGTGAAGTTCATGAACGCTCGGCTGTCAAACCATACTATACTGTCAATGTACTTTCCATTTTCCTACCCCCATTTTTGTCTTATTCATCTTCAGTAGTGTCCATTTATTCAACTAATGACAGCACTTTGTTATTTAATTGCCCCATTTTGCCCGGAAATGTGAAGCTTCCCTAATAATTTATATTTTATTGTAAAATGCATCAGCAAAGGCCCTCGTTAAATTCCTCTCAGCAGCAGTCGGTCCAAAAATCCTTGGCACCCTTTTAACCAGATAGTGCCCCACTAAATGTGGCGGGTTGAGCTCCAAACAGAGGATCATGTTAAACAGACTTCTCTCAGTGAATTCAAAAATCGACAATCTTTCCTGGCCATATTTATTATTATTATTATTATTGGGATTACGGGTGTGTTTTGCTAAACAAAAGTGAAATGTAATTTTTAAATAGGAACGCTAACAGTAACTCTATCTAACTTGATTTGACAGCCTCCATTTAAAGGTGTCTTCTCAAAGACATGTTGCAATTCTACTTTGCTGGCCAAAGACAAAAAAACAGCAGAAAAGGAATGACATTAATTTAACAAACACAACAAGATTAAACTCATCCCCACTGTGGTCATAGCCCCCATTCAGAGTTCTATTCTGTTAGATCTCACAACAGTTTCACTATATTTTTGGCCATAAACAACAAAATGAAACCTAAACAAATATAGGTGAAATGAAATCAATTTAACAAAACCAGTGACATTCAACTGTATACATTTGTCTATTTCTCTTTTATATGCTATGGCACCCTTTTGTGTGCCTGAGAGAAAGACTGAATGGAAATTGAAATGAATTAACTCCACGGAGGTCACAGCCTCCATTAGTGTAAGAGGCCTCCACTGAACGGTATAGACGTCAAAATAAAAGTCTCTTGCTGTTTTCATTATATGGGCTCAACCTCCTGCCTCACCAGCCTCCTGGGGGAAACTCACCTCACTGAGGCAAAGAAAAGTGAGAGAAAGAAATCACAGTGACCTGAAAAACACCATCATCCCACAGTAACAATGAACACCTTCAGATCTGCAGCTGGGGAGAACAAGTGCTGAGCTCCTCAGAGTTCAGCCACTAAGTCAGGGGCCAAATTTCCGCTTTTCAGAGAAAAAAAAAACACCCATAAATGTCCAGAGAAAACTCTGTGGGTGTTCGACGCTGAGTGGTAATTTTCAGGTGCAGTCTGGAAATGCGTCAGCAAGTGGAGCAATCATGTTTCCCCGCGAGCTTAACGTAATTATCAACAGAATTGTGCTCTCTCTATTTCTGTTTCTCTCCCTCTTTCTCTCTCTCTCTCTCTCTCTCTCTCTTTCTCTCTGTCTTTTTCTCTCTATTCATCTGCTGTGTACTCAAGAGACCCCCCACAAAGGCTAAATGAATGGGTGGGTAATGGCTAGCTTTGCACAACAGAGAGGATGCTTTCCCTCTTTCCACTATATAGTTTTACAAAATTATCCCATGACCTATCCAAAACAATAACACAACACTAACAAAAAAAAAACCAAACAAAACAAACATCAACAACAAAAAGTGTCCCAGAGAAGGTCACGGGTACATGGACACTGTTGAGATAGCCACAGATAAACAGCAGAATGCACAAAATTCTGTTATTCCATGCCATCTCAGGTCCTGAGGGTAATGCATATTGAGTGGAGGTTCGGTTGGGCTAAAAAAAGGTGGGGAGTGCAGTTCTACCTGGGGAGCTAAGACATTCCAGCTCATATTCTGTGAATTGGGCTGGAATTTACTTTTACGGTGAGCAGCACCAGAGATCGATGTGTTTGCAGCTACAGGTAAATAGATGAGGAAGTGGTTGTGGTGTGTGTGTGTGTGTGTGTGTGTGTGCATGTGTTGGGTGGGGGATGGATGGGTAGGGGGAGTTGTGATGGTGTAGAAGCTTGCATCTAATTAAAGGTTCGCTCAGTGGCAAACGTGCTTACATAAATGTCAGCTAATATCCAGAGCAGTGGCGTCCCTCGGTCAAGGATTATACCCTCAATTCTTCCTCACTCACTCACTCCCTCTACTCCCTCTCTCTCCCACTCACTGTCTTGCTGCTTTACTCTTTCTCTCTCGGTTTTGCTCTCTCTTTCTCTCTTTCCATCACTGACCCCCCACCCTACCCCCACCCCCATGCCCAGCTATAATCCCCTATCCTCCCTAAATATTTATGACATTTACAGTACATTATCTGGTGCTGCGGAGCAAAGCAGGACATGCCCACAGCACTGACACCACCACATCACAGGCCTTGGGGATGGACCTAGAGGTTATGCCATGGTGACTTTCATGTTTATAAAGCCTGCATGGGGACCCTTTCCCCCCCCTCCCTTCAGTGTGTGTGTTTGTCAGTGTGTAAGTGTGTGTGTGTATGTGTATGTGTATGTGTATGTGCCTGTGTGTGTGTGTGTGCGCGCGCGTGTGTGTGCATACGTGTGTGTGTTGTGTGTGTGTGTGTATGTATATGTGTGCGGGACGTGCGTATGTGTGAGCGCATGTGTGTATGTGTGTGTAGGGGAGTTGGTGGGTGAGTCACCAGGCAGTCCAGTGACCATACAGCAGCAGGAGTCAGTCACTCAGAGGGAAACAGCCTTGTGGCTGAGGGGGTGGGGGGTGGGGGGGGTCCTCAGGGTCTTGCTGGATGCCTGGATGATCAGACCAAAGTGCTTGAGTCACCAGAAACAGAGAGGAAAAAAAGAAGGCAAAGCAGCGCAAAAAGTCTGTCTCTCTGAGAAAGTGTACTTTTCAGTCACTGGATCATAATTCAGGAGGTCCAAAGTCAAGAAGCTGCTCTTAATATGAATTGACAGGCAAGGTTTGTGGATTCACACCTTTACATAAAAAATGGCTTCATAAAAAATTATGCTGCATTATTGCTGCACACGCATTTTATATATTATATTTATATATATAAAAGACTTATATCGCTGCTTTGGTATCTTGGAGTAATATACAACATTTTTTGGTCTAGGCTATGCACACATAAGTCAGCAATCAAGGTCGTCTATCGTGATATTCTTGATGGATACACTCGACAGGGCCGTGCCTCCTCAGACTCCATCCATCAGCTCCAGCAGCGCCCTGGCATGGCCCTCAGCTATTGGCAGTGATCAGTGATTGAAAGAAGCCATTATCAGAGAGACCATCACACCTGTGCTATGCAAACCTCTGCCTTTCATTACTAACACCCTCCATCTCTCTCTCTTTCTCTCTCTCTCTCTCTATTCCTCCCTCTCTCCCACTCTCTCTAACTCCCTTCATGTCTTTCTCTCTAACTCTCTCCCATCTCTCTCTCTCTCACTCTAACTCCCTTCATCCCCTCTCTAACTTTCTCTCTCTATTGCATCTTTTTCTCTCTTTTTGTCTATAACTCTCTCTCTGTAACTGTCTCTATCTTTCTAACTCTGTTTCTTGCTAAAACTATCTCTCTTTGTCTCTGCCTTTTTCTTTACCTCTCATTCTTTGTCAGCTTCCCTCTGTTTTGTTAATGCTCACACCATTTTGCAAAAAAAAAAAAAATGCCCTGTGTCCTCCGGCAAAGTGAGTCTGGCTGCGTTGAGGAACAAACAAGAAAGACAGAGCGCTTTTTCAATGTCGGGAGCAAGGGCACCAAGGCGCCAAGGTACGGTAAACAGTGATGGATGAAGGTGGGATGAAAGGGGGACGAGAATGAAATTAATTTGAGGAAAATAGCTCTTAAACTTTGGGAGCGAGAGAAAGCCAGTGGAGCCAGCGAGCGTCTTGGGAGGGCAAATTGAAAAGACATTTATACAGGCCCCTGTGACACCCCAGCTCCCGGTGACATATTGTGTTCCATTAAGGATGACGTTTTCAAGCCGACATGTTTACTATTCACATGTCATCTAAATAAACAAAAAAAAAATAAAATGATATAAAAAATAAATTTAATATGTACTTATATGTGAGCTTGTAAGTTCGCTTGGAGAGATTATTAGTGATGCGATCAATCTCAAGTCAAGCACATCTCAGATTCGCATCAGGCATGAAGTTCAGAGAGAGTTGATGAATGTAATGCAATTTCTCTCTCTTTGGAGCCCTACCCCCCCTCCCCAATGCTCTTGGCCTCTTGCTTGCTTGTTTGCTTTCTTGCCTGGTCTTCCTCGCAAATCAATTAACAGGACTAACATCTTAAAAGAAGCCTGTGTGGTCTCATACATATTTATTTGCTTATTGTGCCCTCCTGATTTATGAATCCAGTAATGAGCCGTACCAAAGCGATTCATCTTGGAGGTTTTTTATCGCATACTCCATCACGGAGACCATCCACCCATCCACTCACCACCCCCACCAGCACCACCCTTTCACCCATCAGTAAGATACTCTTGTCAGGGATGAGTGGAAACCAGTGACCATGGGACGACCTTCTAGTTCAAGCCCATATGTGCGGCTGATCAACAGACAGCTTTTCACTGGCAACCTTCTTGTGTGCTGGGGGGGGTCTATAGCAGGGTGGGCTATTGAATGGGGTGGATGGGAATGTAAAGAAGAAAAAAAAAAAGCTTCCGCATCCTTTCCCTGGCAATGCTTGCAAGTTATAAAGCCAGTGGCGCTTCGCCAGGTTTTAATGAAATGGGGACATCAAGTGAAACGTACAAGAGGCCTTGTTTGCCATGTGAGCAGGTTGGGCTCAATTTCTAGTGGGTGTTTTTTTTTTTTTTTTTTTTGCTGCAACAGCAGCGCACTGTTTGTCCTCTGTCGCTCCCCATCATTTCTGCTGTCACCTTAACACCGCCGCCCCCCCCCCCCCCCCCATCCTCACCCACCCACCACACACCAGCAACTCACCACCCGCCGTCTTCGCTCTTCTCGACGCCCATGTTTGCGCATTGATTTGTCATGCTGACACTGCTGCTGAAGGCAGATACCCCTCTCCTTGCCATCAAACCCCCCTGGCACTATATTCACACGTGCTCTTCTCCGCTGAATAACTCCACTCTCGGTGGTGGCAGTGAAATACGATTTCCATGATAGATGATTCAAAGGCGGCGCGTCTTTACACCTTTTCTGCGGAGCCTGTATGGCATGAGATAACATGACGCTGTCAGTGGCCATTTCCAGCTCTTGTAAAAGAGTAAGGCCTTGCATCGCTAGCCTCACAAAGCTGCATCCATCAAACTGCAATGCAAAAACACCTCAGAGACACACAGCTCACACACACAGTTGATGCCTAACAAGTCTGAGGCTCTTTTGTGGACTTTTTTCACCCCCCTGGAGAAGTGGGAAAAAACATATTATGAAATGTGAAGACTGCTTGTCAGACAGCAAATCATGTCTGGTCTTCTGAAGAGAACAGACTGGTAGGAATTTAAGGTGGCCACAAAGGGTTGGATGATTGGGAAAAAAAGTGATCATGTTTAAGGGAATTGTGGCTACCTTGTTCTGAGGAACATGGACAGGCTTCTGACTGTGTGTAGTAGAGTGCATGTTATTTATTTGCTCTCTTTTCTAGCTGGGCTATTATGGGTTGTAATGAAAGCACGCTTTCTAAAAAGGCCACTGCATTTCAATTTCCAACGAATGGAAAATTGAACTCCAATCAAATGGATTCTGCCTACAAATAAACAGCAGAAACCCCCTGGTTGTGTTATAATATCCCTCGATATCACCCAATCATTACTGGCAGTGAGTCCAATTCCCAAAGATCCTTATTCGACGCACGGCCTTCTACATTTGGCTTCTATATTTACATGAGCAACATGTTTATCCAGAAGGAGCAGGCAGGACGCCCATATGTGGCCCATCGGTGCCTGAGCTGTCTTGTGTAATTGCAAGGATGACCTAGACACTGTTCTAGATGTTACATGCACCACCATTAGGAGGTCACAGTGTAGGAAGGAAGACAATGTAAGAGGACTTTGACTGACAGTCAGTGTTAAGATGGCTGAAATTCTAATGTAAAAAAGTGTCTTACTTTTGACCCTTTTTGGACTTTTTCTGTATTTTATTTCCCCTTAAGAATTTTTTTTAAAAGTCTGGCTATCTTGGTTTCAAGAAGTACATTCAGTTCCTTCCATTTTCTGTTACATATGTGTCTGCATGCTGTCAAGGAGCCATGCATTTCGGACAAAATAGCACATAAGTGGGCCTCCTGTTCAGAGATTTGGGAGATGGTGAAACATGGAAGGAGGGTGAAGTGTTGGACCCAATCATGTCTCGCCTTTTCGTCACCAGGACAGAGGAGTCTTAATAACATGCACTCAGGCCACTCCAGGCTTCTCCAACACCCCCCCCCCCACACACACACACACACACACACTCACAACACATGCACGCACACACACACACACACACACACACACACACACACACACCAAGCTAAAATGAGCACACTGCAGGAAGAGCCTCCTGTTTTATATCAGAGTTGAGATATTTTTCAAACTAGGTTCCCAGGCACCCAGTGTGTCTTTCCTTGCCGGAGTCAGATCAGGGGCAACTCATCACAATTTAACCTAATTGCCATCCGCCAGGCAGTCCTTAATTAGAGGTTTATTTTGACTCTGTAAAAGATGGTGTTCTGTTCATAGCTAAACTGGTAATGCTCAATCTGTGAGCATTGAATATGTTGAATGATGTGAGAAAGGACAGTCCAATGGCTAAAAGAATACTACAAGGTCCCACACAAGTTGCATTATAAAAACTAAAGCAAATGGTGTGTGCTTAGGCATAGTTGTATGAGTTGTATGTAAGTTATATGAAAGCTATATTTTTAAGTGTAGTCAAAAAGCTCTGCACAAAACAAAGCCTATTTTAAAATAGACTTTCCTGTGCTTAGTGTTAAAAGCTTTTGTTTGTTGCTTTCTCTTTTGTTTGTTGCTTTCTCTCTCTCACATGCACACACACACATACACACACACACACACACATGTCCTGGCCCGGAGGTGAAATAAGTGGCTTTTGGCACCAGGCGAAGGCTGGCCATCACTTTGTCCACCACCTTGTCTCCCCTGCCAAGCATTGAGTGGCATCTAAAATGAAACACCTTCTGTGAACTCTATCCAGTTATTAGGAAAGTGGTCTAAATTGAAAGACTGTTATTTATCTCCAACTGTGCTGACTCAGACAGAGACCGGAGCTGCTGATGGCCTTACTGCTGCTGAATGGGTAAAACGGGAGTGGAAGACTTCTGTGTGGCTCAAACCATATATATCACAACAATGAGAAAAAAAAATGAAGAGGTGAATACTATAATAAAGAAGGTGTGAATGAATATGTGAAAAGAAGCAGAGAAGATTGGTCGATCTTCTGGACAGAATTATGACCTTGGATTAGGCAACACATTTTAGGCAAACTGATAGAAATGTAAACACCACAAAACAGTGCTTCTTGTAGAACAGTGTATTTTTTGCATGCAAAATCATGTAATCATATCAGAATCAGGGTCAGTTATCAGGCATGCTACTTCAGAGCTCTGAAAAGACGGGTGAAATTTGCTTGGCTTTTGAGCTCAAATACCAGCAACCCCTCAACAGAACATTTCACAAGAAGATGGTCCAGCAGACAGAGATGTGTAAAGACAAAAATAACATTCTTCTTCTTCTTCTTCTTCTTCTTCTTCTTCTTCTTCTTCTTCTTCTTCTTCTTCTTCTTCTTCTTATTATTATTATTATTAATAACAACAACCGTAGTAGTAGTAGATTTTTATTGCACTTTTTTATGTTTTTCAAAGTCACTTTCCCCATTAATACTGTACTCGGTCATGTGTACATGATTCAAACATGTTGCTACATCGCACAGAATCATTCTTATTGGCATAGCAGCACCAAATATACACTTTAATTGTCATATTCTCTGTGGCTTCTCTGTGTGCGTTTTTGAATATAAATGGCATATAAAACGACATTGCACACATTGATGTGTATCTGTTTTGGCTACTGTGCAGCTGTTATTAGACATAGATGCAGAGCATATTTTTAAATATAAATTGCTTTTGGCTGACACAATCTGCTGACTGCATCTATCAGCAGGTTATGGAGATTGAATAGAGAAGCTCGGTGTGATCTCATTTATCCCCCTCTGGCTTATGGATGGATGCAAGTCCAGGGGAAATGAGCTTTTTTTGAAGTAAATGAAAGTGTAGAGGAAGAGAGAGAGAGAGAGAGATAGAAAGAGAGAGAGATAGAAAGAGAAGTTGCACCAAATATGAACATTTGTTCCCTAAGAAATGATATACTGGCTGATGGGTATATTACACTTTTATTGTAGACGAGGGATGCTTATTTTGTAGCATGTCATCCTCAAAAATCAGTTTTGTACCTAATACTTGGACAAGAAGATCTGTGATGGTGGCAAAGAAATTCTCATTAATACCAAAGGAGTTGGAGAGAGGGGAGTGTTTGAGAGATCCTGGTTGCAGACATGAAAGGGACTGCATGGGGTTTGTTTGGTACAGATTGGTGCTTGTACTCAGCACTTCCAGCAGGGGCTCCATTTTAGCGTTGATTTAGCAGTGCTAAACTGCTGTGATATTCCCATCTGGTTTTTGGCTAAGCCCAGACCATTTAGACCACTGAGGGTCTGGTACCCCCTCCCCCTCTCTCTGTCTCTGTCTCTCTATGTAGGTATGTACTCTATCTATCTATCTATCTATCTATCTCTATATCTATCTATCTATCTATCTATCTATCTATCTATCTCTACCTCTATCTCTATCTCTATCTCTATCTCTATCTCTCTCTCTGTCTGTCTGTCTGTCTGTCTGTCTGTCTGTCTGTCTCTTGCTAGGCTGACGAAGCTGAAATCTTGTCCTGAGATAATTAAAACACAAATGAGTCCATACTGAGAGGACCACAAGCGTCTGGGCCAAGTTTGTGTCTGCTTAATGTGAGGCAAGCTTGAACTTCACTTTAAAACTTTTTAGTGTCCTTGCAGGGCTGTTTTAAGATTCGGTGAATGGGGGCTTAGGCATATTACACATCAAGAATTTATGGAGAGAGACAGAGAGAGAAAGAGAAATAAGATGGTGAGATACATTATCACAATGTCACTGAAGGTAGAATGAATAAAGATGAGTTTTACAAAACTGGAATAAGATGTGGATGAGTTTGAGGCTTGTGAATAAGTTGTCCTTTTTTATATGTAAGAACAGACATTGTGCCCTCCAAAGATGATGAAGTCAGGGGAGGACCACTTAAGGCATCAGAGGAGGGAACAATTGGCAGGAGTTTCGCAAAGTGTCTCCACATGAAGGACTAACAAGTGGTCAGTTTGGCCCAAAATAGCTGCTGCACAAGGTCAGCTATTCAGAGTAAGGGTATCTGAGATTGGTTGTAAAAATAGCTTTGGAACAAGGAAATTAATAGGAATCAAAACTTACAGACATTACAGACATACTATGTAAGTACATATGAAACTATGAGTATATAACAAAACTGTTATAAAGCATCTATTTTCACAGAAACACAGAGCTACTTCTTGATGTTTTTTGTTGTTGGTGTGGGCACATTTGTTTAAAGCTGAACTGAAATAATTACCTGTACTACGTTTGATCCAAAAATCCAAAGTAAAATCAGAGATAATCTCCCCCCTCCCTCACTACCGCCAGGAATAGAACTCATGAATAGAGAAATGACTGAGTACATAAGAGAGCTTTATAAAACCCAATTTATCTAATTTCCATTTGGTCAAGTATGTAAATCAATCAATTTTGTCGGATGAGCGATCTCCAATGTTTTTCTTTGCTTGGTTGCCCATGCATCGTCCCAATATTACATTACGGTCAGATGGTCAAAGGCTGGTTGTTGTGCCCTATCAGGATATGTTGCACAGCATAAACTTTGTGCTGCTGATATTCATTTTGAAAGTGCACTTGAATCCACTCTACACCACAGACCTGAACAGGACATTTTAAAAAAGTACATGGCTTCTTATAATGTCACACTTGTTCTTTGCATCACTGATGGAATCACAGCCATCACCATGGCCCACAGTGCCATGGGATGGAAGGTTAGATGCCAGACCAAGTTGCTCATTTTTTCCACCTCCCAACTGCCATTTTACCTCTTGTTCTGTTTTCCGTGGATCCTTCCATCGCCATGTGACATATGGGGCTGTCCAGCAGCCGTGACCTTGACACGTGGCCTTTAAAAGACAGGGATCTTGGGGGAAAAGCTAGTGCTTTTTTATCTTCCCAAGGCATGGTGTTAGCGCTGGACTTATAAGGGATTATGGGAAAGGGGGGTACGCCTCAGGGGGACGCCAGGATATTGCCTCCTGTTTTCTCTGTGCAATTGCATGTTCCAAGGCTGTAAGATGATTGTGAAAGCAGTGCTTTTCCACCTCTCTATTTTCTTGGTCATGGAGACAGTTAAAAAACCACTAGAACATGCAGCCAATGTATCTTTTATCTGGTGTACACACAGAAGAAAGATGACTATGTTTGCTTTTATTTTAGCTCAGTTGACAATTCTGTCTACAGAAACAAAAAAACTCCAGGAGTGTATGCATTTTTATCAGGAGTTTTGCCCTCTTTAAATCACACCTTTAACCTTGGTATTACCTGTATCTTGATGTAGTGGATGCCAGATGACTAAAAAGCTACATTGCTAGAGAGAGATTCTGCACTCTGCTATCCACAATAAATAACAACCAGGGCTTCAAAAACTATACTGTATGTTTTTTATGTAAACCTAAACCCAAGAAAGTGTTTTCATTTTATGAAACTACACGATAGCTCATACAGGAAAACTAAGCAAGAAGAGAAAAGAGAAGAAAAAAAACCTTAGTGTGAATAGTGTTACATTACCACTTTAGGCACTTCTCTAATACGTTCTAACAGCTTATTCATCAGTAGCTAATGACTAGGGTGGTGCCATATTAGTTACTAATTGTGTAATGACAGGACTCCTAAAGAACCATATTATGGACACTTTAAAGTAACTAATGGTTCGTTTGGGCTAAATCATTTTCATTATGGCCAAAAAAAATGTAACTAGTCACTAACTTATCAGTCACCACAAAAAGAATGGCATTGCTCTGGTAATCTAGCGATTAATACACCATTATCCATACTTAGTTCAGAGAAGTGACTGTAGTGTTAATGTAGAACCTTTCATTCATCCTTGGTTTATCTTCACATAGTTAAGTTATTTGCAATATTCATTACAAATATGAAGTTTCATTGCCGAGGCTGAAACACCACAGTACATACACAACCTGTCTTGATTTTCTTCAGTGAGAAATGTAGGAGAAAGAAAGAAATAAAAATGCACATATATAAATATAGCTCCTGGTTCCCTACCATCAGGCAGAAGTGAAGAAACCTTTTGGATCAAAGGTGAAACATCTTCAAGCTCCAAAAAGAAGTCCAGTTGCTTACAACTTAGCTCTGTGACTAAAAAAAGAGACATATTCTCAAACCTTTTGGATTAAAGGTGAAATGTCTTCAAGCTCTAAAAAGAAGTCCAGTTGCTTACAACTTAGCTCCATGACTAAAAAAAGACACATTTGTCTTGTTGTCTGTTAGTGTTGGAAATTCCTCTTCATCCTCCAGCATGTCATTACTTGCATGGGCCACCAGTGTCAACAACATTGGTAAATGGCCGATCTGTTTGTGCCATCTCATGGTGAGTGAGAAATGATCGCGGCGCCTCGGCCCATCTCCTCAGACCTGACAAACACACTGCGGTGAATCTCGGCACACAGATGGCGTTGTGTGCCAGCTTTCCTTTGTCTCAGCCCCCGCACTCCACAGGTAAGTCACACATCAGAGACAAGAAGTCACTGACTCACACACACACACACACACACACACACAAATCCCTCCTCTTGTCGCAGTGGAAGGTCAACAAGGTGAAAAATAGGTCAAAATCTACAGTATCACTGGAAATTAATATTTTCATTATTCATTAACCCAATTTATCACCATTGCTATTCAGCAAATAAAAGGACAATAATTAGAATGGTAATTGCATTTTCAAGTATTAATGAGTCATTAATGGTCATATTTAATTAGCTGACCATTTTACCACAGAGATGATTTTTTGACCTAGGATTAGGATTAGGGAACTGCCTGACTATTTCAAAATGGATACATAAATCTATTGTAACAGTAATCTGACTAAAAACTAATAAAAAAAACATACGGTACACAATATGACAGCCTGTGTGCATTGTGGGTAATCATGGCACATTTCTCAGTGGTATTATTTTAATGAGCGCAGTACTTCGTCACACCTGAAAAAGGAGGGGAAAAAAAACATCTCTGCTGCACCGGCTGCATCATTTGTGTAAGTGTGTATAATTAAAGGAATTATGCTGACATTTAAATGTCTAATCCCCCTGGCAAAGATAAAAGCCACTGCTTGCTATTGAAACAAAGAAGTAACCGCACCACAAAGCCTAGCCGAAAAAACGGCCTGAGGAAAATTGCTCTGATAATGTGGGACTGTAGAGATAGCATGTACTGTGTGGTGATGTGATGTGATGTGGGATTCTGCTGCGCTGCTTTTCAAATCATCACAGCACTCTATCCTTTAGCACCTCTACATTTAAGGGTTTCGTGTAGGTTTGCAGAATTAGATCATTGGCATTCCACCCTAGCCTAATATGTGTGCCGAGCTGCCTGACCATTACACACCGTATTACCAATCAACCACCATAATGAAAGAAATCGTGGTTCACCAGCGGAATACAAAATGAGGTAAAATTCTCCATTTAAGTCATTCCTTTGCTGATGTCCAGATGTACATTCGCAGTCATGTCCTGCGATTTTGAGGGATTTTAAGGAATGACGTCACCCTCCCTGTCCGACGTGTCGTGTCCGTGGGGCTCAAACACCCACTGTTGACCTGGAGGATTAGTGGATGGAAGGGAGGCGTGGGGTGGCGTGCACAGGATGACGGAAAATGATTGAGTCAGTCCCCTGGGAGGACGACGGGGTGAATATGAGATGCTGAGTTGCAGTGAAGGAGACTGGAAGATTTTATGGGCTACTCAGTGACCCCTAAGGGGAGAAACAGAGCGTGTGTGTGTTTAAAATCGTTCTCTGCGAAAACAGTTACCGAGGTGCCTAGGATCTTCAACTAGCCTCCAGATGTGTTAGATAATCATGAGAAACAGGAGGATAAACCCAAGAGACAGAGATGACATTTTTTCTATTAGCTGGCTCAAATCCTGCGGTCTTATTTAGCTGTCTGAACAAGCACTATGGAGGCCCCAAAAAAATTGCAGGCCCAAATAAGGTAGCTTCGCAATGTGAAGAGATCTACTTATTTTGCCATTTTATAAACACTCATCTGGATCTTGTTATGTTATGTTTGTAGTCAAGAGAGAGAACAATCAGGAACTCACTTACCAATATACTCTGACACATCTTAAAATCTAAGGTGTTTAGCAACTGCATGAGTGGCCAGGCTTGGAGTTTAAAAATGAAAGCCATTTTCAAACGTGCTGTGGGAAGAAGTACCCCCCATCTCATTTGTATGCTGTGGCTGTGTGATGTCTGAAGTGAATAAAGTGAACCCCAAAAAATGAAAAATTGCAACCTTTAAACAAAGTGGAGCCGGTTGTTAGTGAAGCATGAAGGTAATCTGTTTGTCATCGAAGTTAAACAACGCCGCTGCCGAGGGTGAAAATGTTTCAGAGAGAGTCTCTCTGTGTGATGGTGGCTGGGGCGGCATCGCGCTGCTTTTTGATAGATGACAGCGCACCTCTCATATCTGCTGATACGATAATTGATAAATCATCCTTCCGTGGCTTGTTTTTCCATTAGATTTACAGTGATGGGATTTTCTTTCTCATTATTTTGTGCATCTTCAACATATTTACTCGAATGAATCAAGCGTGATGCAGTAAGCAACAGAAATCTAATAGTCTGGGTGTGCATTACTGCAAAATATTGCGAGTCCATTAGTCTTAGATCTACATGAAACTGATATAGAAAAGGAGCACCCCTA